>CM074505.1:70932-93305 GCA_037389245.1 Oryzias sinensis
GGGGAGGGAGAGGGGAAGAATGTGAGGGGGGGGGGGGGTGGAAGAGAGTAAAAGGAAGAGAGGTGCAGAAAGTGGGGGATACAAGCACTGATTTGAATAATTTATTATTTTAAGCTGTAACAATTATACCCGACCTGCTGGAAAGACAAATATTACATCAAAGGTGAAATTCTGACAAGAAGATGAGTGGAAGGTCTGTCCATCAATACCCTGTGGGTTAGGAGGAGGGATGAAGCAGACAGGGAGCAGTGTGGTAATGACGTGGGGGTGGAGATACATGGTAAATGGCGTATACTTATATAGCGCTTTCTACCTTCTTACGAAGGCCCAAAGCGCTTTACAGTCACAGTCCCATTCACCCATGCACACACACATTCACACACTGATGGCGGCTCCGCTGCCGAACACTGGCACCAACCTCCCACCAGAGGCAAGGTGGGGTTCAGTGTCTTGCCCAAGGACACTTGGGCGTGCAAGGCGGGAATCGAACCTGCAATCTTATGATCATGGGTCGACAGCCCTACCGCTGCACCACGGCCGCCCACATGCATGCTGCCGAAGTGAACCGTGTGATCATAAGGGGAACCAGATCCTACCCAGCCCGACCAGCTAGACCAGGAGAAGGGGGGAGAGACCCTCAGGCCAGGAGCGCCCCCGGTGACGGGACCCAAGCAGCCCGGGAGGAAGGGAGGAGAGGACCGCCCACCCACCCAGCCAGGCACAGAGGAGGCCCCCCTACAGGGGCCCCACCAGCGCCGATAGGCATAGGCAAACCCGGCGTCCGTATCCCCAAGCCACAGGACAGGCGTGCTTAGCCGTACCATGCGGCAGCCATGGGGGCCACCGGGCGCCGGACACCGAGACACGGACCATGAGCCGCCTACCACCCAACCGTCACCCCATCTCTGCAAGCCAGCCCCGGCACCCGACCCAAGTAACCCAGAGATCACCGCGCACCCACCCTCTACAACGCTCCTCACCCGCCATATTATCCGACCCATGCAATCATGCAAACTATTAGTGCAAAGGTGAGCCAACACCTGTGCTCATGTGAGTGTTTATGTTCTTCTAAAATGGATGGTGCAATGTGAAAAGAAGGAGGAGGAGCGCCCAGCCACCCCCACCCCCCCGCCGCAGCAGCAGCGGCAGCCGGAACCCCCGCCACACAGCAGCAGGCAGGGGACAACCGCCCACCGGGCGACCAAATCCGCCACCCAGGCCAGGACCAGCAGGACCGCTGCGACGCCCCCAGAGCCAGAGAGCAGGGAAGCACAGGGGAAAGAGAGCGGCGCCCCAGCCCAACCAGGAGAGCAGCCCCCCCGCCGCGCCGGAAGAGCGCAACGCAGGGCCCCACCCGAGAAGGGCACCCACAGCCCCAGACGAGCACCCCATCACCACCCAGGAGTTCCAGGCATCCCCCCGCCCCAACCCCAGGTACGAGCCAGGACCCCCCAAGGGAGACCCACTCCGCACTCCAGGCAGCCACCCACCCGGCCCACGGTGGGTCCAGGGAGGAGCAAGGCAGGGGCCAGCCACCCCCACCCCGGAGGGGAGCACCCCGGGAAAAAAGGGGGGCCCACAAGGGGTGTTGTAAACATGGCCCGACCAGGCTCGGCCACTGTTGGAAGGTTTGGCGGGGCCCAGCGCCCAGGGGAAAGGACCAGAACCCACCCCCAGGGACACGGACACCCCCCGGCTCAGGTGTAATGTGAACCCCCCCCGAACGGAGAGAGCCCTGCCGGGCCCAGGAGACCGGCACCCAGGGGACACGGCAGCCGCTGCCAAGGGACCCGTACCCCCAAGTAGCTGCTTTAGTTCTTACTGCTGATTCCAGTTATTGTTCAGAGGTATGGCAAAACAAGTTTTATGCTTAGGGAATGTGAGTAGAGACAAACACCAATGATGGTTGGCTGGATTTAATAAACATTAGTATATTTTATCCTTACAGTGCATTTTAAAGCACAGCAGTGTTTAAATTCATTGCAAAACCAGCACATGTATTCAGGACATTTTCTTCTTTTTCATGCCAAATGTAAGAATACAATGAGTCTCTGCAAAGGTGTCTTTGTTCGGGGTCTCTTTTATAAATGTTTCTAGTTTGCACGTTGCAGAAACCGATATGAGCACACACCTAAGCAAACATGAAAATTCCACCTTGCTATTAAGTTTTTCAAGAATAAAATATGTATTTATCTAACAACTGAGGCCCTGGGTTCATTGAAAGATGAAACATTTTATGTTTATCCTTCTGTTTTTGTCACAGAAAAAGAAGTCCAGACAGCTAGATGGTCAGATGGACCCTACTACAACAAAAAATAATTGTGCACACGTACTTGCGGAATAAATTTTGAATTCAAACTAGAAATATATGTATTCAGTTGTTTTTATTTAGAAAACAAAAAAATGGTTTGTTGATGGATAAAACAACTTTTTTGTCTTTTCCATCTCATCTCCAACTGAGCTGCTTGGCTATTAAAGAAAAAAGAATTGTGTTCTATTTTGCATTAACCTTACAGATTCTCCCACTCAGAGACAGAAGAGAGACTGTCTGACAAAATGTACCTTTACTGAAAAGATACCAAGCAGGACAAAACCTTTTTTAAATACAATTTTTCTTTTCTTTTTTGGTGAATTTATCTGCAGGATATGTGATACACATTGCAGTTCAATAAATAAGTATCGTATGCATTTAAAAACCACAATCCTCACATTGAGAACAGTCTTGGAACAGACTACGGCATACCTTTGGGAGTATGTTTTCTGTATTTTGTAAGAAAATACTTTTTGGAGTAATATTTTCTACACTGAGCATGTAGGCTAATTTAAATACAACAATAAGTAGAATTATTAACCTTTAAAGATTATTGCACCCGTAAATTGAAACACTATATTCTGTACAGGTGTGTGACTAAGAAAATATAAGAAAACAAAAAGTCATGCTTACCAAGAGAAACAGAAAAACAGTCCTCATCTTGGTTTCCACTGCCTGCTATTCACTCTGGGAAATGCCCCAGCAGAGCAGTAGGGAGTTTGAAAAAAAACATGGGTGGAGACAATTCCACTCTGCCTCCAGGCAGCAATTGACCGACTGTTTAACCCGTTTGTTGGTGTACCTTTTTCAGCTATTTGGTGAAGTTATAACTTTAAATGCAGCTACAATCAATAGAAAGACATTTAGAGCTGGAAAAACAACAGGTTACAGAAGTTTTTTTTTATGTAAATGCATTTCCTTAAACTGAGCATGCTCAGAAACCTCTTGACTCAAGTGTTATTGTTACCATGTTTCCGTGTTCCGTGGAGCTTACATTAAGAGTATATATATAATCTATAATAATAAATAAAATAAAATACCATTCATGATAATACATTCTTTTAACCCTTTAAAAAACAAGATGCAGAAAAGATGTATTTTAACAAAAATCTATATTATGTCTAATATTCTTCAAAAACTGATGGGGAAAAGTAAAACAAAGCTGGGATAACAAAAATCTATTTATGTGTATATTTTTTAAGGTTGGTCCATTTTAAAGTATATAATTGGGCTGATCAAAAACATATTATATACAGTATATTATAGACAACAATTTGTTTTAAATCTGTATGCTTTAAGCCCTGATGAACTGTGAGCATAACTTGCAGTTGTTACACAGTAGTTCTCTTTAACAGGATGTGTTAAAGAATTCTGGGGAAGAAAAATATCAACTGAAACCTAAGAACTGCTGTTGGAGCTTTTAAAAGAACATAAGAACTAAAAGAAAAATAAGGTGAGGTGCTCCTCTTTAATTCAGCCTTAGGGTAATTGAAGATCAAATTTGTTTTTGCAGGAAACAAGTTTAAGTTCAAGCTGTGAAGCCTGAGAATGAAGCAAGATGTTGGATTGTTAACATTAAAATTTATTTTATCTCAACTCTTACCTGTGTGGAATGTTTTCTTGAAAACAGTCAGTCTTTACCAAACAAAGACAAAATCATCCATCCATCCATTTTCTATACCCTCTTATATGACATTATATATTTTCAAATTTCCAAAAAATTCCAGCTTATTGGCCCAGTGTGTCTGCCCTGAGACTGGAAGGTTGTGTCCATGGCCAAGCCATACCAAAGACTGGGACCCCTCTACAGCTCCTGCTGCCTCAACAGAGCAAAGATCATCATCAGAGATGCTTCACGCCCCTGACACTCCCTGTTTGATCTGTTGCCCTCAGGCAAATGCTGCAGGTCAAGCAGAGAAAAGACAAAAAGACTCCAGAACAGATGTTATCCAACTGCCATAAACAAGTTAAACGTGGCTAGAAAACATTAAACCTGGAACCCTTTTTGAAAATGATGAAACTGTAGAGGTTTTCTTCATATTTTTTTATAATGATTTTGTCTTTGATTTTTAACAATTTTAACACATATTGAATTACTTTCTATGTTGTATTATGTATTATTTATTATTTTTTAGTTGTAAGCTTTTTTTAAGTTATGAATGTTGCACTGACCAGGAGGCACTTTTAATTTCACTGCATGTGTGATCTATCTATCTATCTATCTATCTATCTATCTATCTATCTATCTATCTATCTATCTATCTATCTATCTATCTATCTATCTATCCATCTATCCATCTATCCATCTATCCATCCATCCATCCATCCATCCATCCATCCATCCATCCATCCATCCATCCATGTTATTTGCACCTATTTACGTATGACCAAGCACAAAAATCAATGGAAATTCCTGTTGGCCACACGTACTATGTGCAGCCAGAATGCACATTTCTGCACTGCTCACATGTGTTTTAACCCTAACTCCACCCTAATTACATTCAAATAGTCACTTCTCTACATGTGAGTGTGGTGAGCAATGACTGCATCCAATTGACTCTATAAGAGAACTGGACTGAGCAATTATGTTTTACATTGTGTTTTATGTATTATCTTTTCTGCTGCCTTTTTTAACATGTTCTTGCTAATGTCTCAATTAAAGCATGTGGCTCTCCGTGTGCTTTCTAATGACATCTTGGTCTAACATGGTGGCATCTATGTTGCAAAAAAATGGCGACTGAATTGGCTTCATTCTGTTGGAACCAGAATATAAGCCATTTTCTATGTGTGATGTCACACCCACACGGTCCAGTTTTCATATGACGTTTGATCCGTCATGGATGTCCCTATACACTTTAACATTCAAATGCCTCTAAACACATGGGATTTTTTTGGGGAGTTCATGTGTTACACTTTAAACAAATGTAAGAAATTGACAAATTATAAATCTTTTGATTCCTGTATTATCAAAGTTTTTGTCAACATCATTAATGGTCATTTATACATAAAACATTCCTTTCATAAACATTGTAGATGCTAGTTAGTACAATGGTAGTTTCTTATTTTAATTTTTGTTTGGCCCTTCACTGTTTACTTGAAATGAAGCAGTTCCTAACATGTTTTGATGCAAAAAGATTTCAGGAAATCTCAATTGTTTATCTTTAAATATAAAAACAGCAAACAAAATTCACTGAGCTAGTTGTATGATGGGAGCTTTTCTGATGCTGTTTTTTTCTTTTACTAACCCCAGAGATGGTTGCATTAGAATGATTGAGTATTCATTTTCTTCCTTTATCATGCACTGAAAAAAAAGATCTGTTGGATTGACATAAAAAAATCATGGACAGCGGTTGCGCGCAAAAAAATCATGTTGAACCAATATAATTATTGCACATAATAAAATCATGTTCTACCATAATGAATGCTTCTTTGTTTCTGCACCTAATAATTTTACAGAAACAAACAAGATTTTATTATGTCATTTACCATAATTTTCTAAAAAATTTAAAAGACAATAAAAATTTAGCAACACTATTATTTTTTTGAAATTACCTACATAGTTCATTTTAATTTATAAATTATTTTAATAAAATTTAAATTGAAAAATAAAATTGCAATTGCAGATTATTATTTAAAGCAAATACTTTCTTGTGCATTATTACAGTCCAATGAACATATGACACTGAACACAAATTTCGGATTTAACTTTTTTATTATCTAAACTTGAAAAATATGTTTACAGTGTAGCAAAAAGTACAAATCAATATAAATTGGGCTTGCTATTTTTATTAAACAGAAGATAACAGAGCCAAAGCAAACAGCTGGAATCCCTTCTTAGGAAAAACTTTTTAAAGGTCATTTTTATTAAAAGAGTCGGCTCTTTAAGCCTGAAACCTTAGACACAACTTTGCCCTACAACTCTATTACAGTTTTTCTTTGGATTACCTCAAAGGTGTTTCTGAGATGAGGATGGTAATCAGATTTGTGCTGTAAATAAGGCCAAAAAAGCCTTGGCAACTGCCACTCTGACACTTGGTGGGTCGACCACCACAGCCTGGGAGATGTGGACCATGAGAATGTCCTCTTCCTCACCACTTTCCATTAGGAGGGAAATTCCCACCGTGGTGTCCTCGATTGCCTCCTGGATTGCTGCATGGTCTTCATTCTAAAGAACACAGAAAATATTCGTGTGCACAGTTTACATTTGAAGTTTAGTTAAAACGTCTAGATTACACAACTCACCTGTACTTTGAATAAACCCCTGAACTTGCTTATGTTGGCGAGAAGGTCAGCAGTCTGAAATACAAAGAGTCAACAAATTTTAAATTCACATGCAAACTTCAGAAAAATACAATTCTTACCCTTGGCTCATCAATAAATGTTATAGTTACTGGGTTAACAAAATCATTATATCCTTAGTGTCATGTTAACAGAGGTAGTGAGATAACTGATCAAACATCAATTTCATTATTTACGGTATTATGTATGTATCTTTCTGCATAAAAGGTGTGTGTAAAGAGTAGGGCTGGCAATCTTGATTACCTCACGATTCGATGACAATCCAGGAGACAATAATTCCAATAATATATGGTAAATGCATGGTGAAGGGGACCCACCTGACTCAGTGAAGACTGGAGCCCAGCATGATCAGGGAGGAGCAGTTGGAAGTGTTGTGTGATGAGCTCTGTAAATTAATCAGGAAATAAATATAGTGACACTTCCACAGCTTTGTTGTATGATTTTACTAACTAAACATGCATTGGTTTGAAATCAATAGCTGCAAAAATATTCTGAAGAAATTAGACCAGAAAGAACATTTGACACCCCCCTCGCACCACAGGATTCAAACCTGCGAATGAGAACCTGCGAATTTTGAGATGGAAACTGCAAAACTAAACTAGCAGATCGGGAGTAGCTAATCCCCCCACCCATAAAGGATTCCCATATTAATTTATCAAATAGGGGGAATCTGTGAAGTAGTATTACAGACATTATTATAACTAAGGCTGTAAACTTTTTACTACACGTTATACACTTGTTCCAAAAGGACATAAATATTTTCACTCCATTTTAAACTCTCAAAGCTAAAATCTCCACAGAAAAATATGTTCAGCATCATAGAATGAAAACAAAGCTCTGATTGAAACCCAGTGGCAGTTTTTGTTATGGGCGATGTGGGCGGTCGCCCAGGGCGGCACTTCATAGGGGGCGGCATTTGCCGTGCCTGAGGCGTTCCACATAATGTGCTACACACTATATTCAAAGAGGAAGCTTGGAGCTTTTAATTTGAATTTGCTTCAGCAGCAGACACTTAATACTTCTATTGTGACACATCAGACTGTTAAAAATGTCTTCCTCCTATTTGCTCTTCACACTTATGGTGCAAAAAAAAAAAAAAAAAAAAAAAAAAGAATACTTCAGAGTGAAACTACGTAAAACAGGCACATGAAAAGGAATTAGGCAGAACAAACATCCGTGCTCAACCCAATTTCGAAAAAAGCAGGCAATGGAGATTATTTCCCACAAGTCTTTGCTCCAACACAGCAGACACGATGCGCACGTGACCACCGCCCTCTGCTGCAAGACGCTTGCGGCCACACCTCTTTGTGGTAGTCTTTGGAACATAAGTAAAAAAACTCGAGAGGGGAGCGCAATTCTCTGGTGGCTGGGTGAATCACACTAACAGGTGATTGGGAGTCGTTTTCTATCTGACAATCAACTCTGAGCCGCAGCTGCGCCTCCCGTCATAGAGACGGAGCCGCGTGTGTCAGAGGGAAGGGGAGGGGGAGGAGGGGGGATGAGCGCAGACCATTTTTTATGGATTGAGTTTTTTTGGAGGATTTCTGCTGTTGGTGTTGCACAAATTTAGGGAAATGCCAAATATTTTTGGAGTAATCCCACTGATGAGTTCTAAGATTTAGTCTTTAATGTTTTATAAGACCTAAACATATTAATCACAATAAGTTTTTTTTTTTAGATCTAATCCCTCTGATATGTTTCACAAAGACACACACAGGACGTCACACATTAAGAAATTATTGCTAAAAATGAAGCAGGAGTCCAGCTCTAAAAAAAATGCTCTAAAAAATGATGAAAGAGCAAAAAAAAATGGAATTATTTGATATGTAATTTCTTATTAATATTTCCAGGCTTTCTTTGTTTTGTTCTGCAGCATGTTCATATTTGTATAATTTTGACAGAATATATTTATATGGAGAACAAAATATTACAAGTTATTTAAGGTTTAACTTGAGTTATTCTGGATTAATGTTCCTGTTTTTATTCATATTTATGTTCAAAAAGTTCATCTTAAAAGGTTTAAAAGTTTAGCTTTAGTGTGTTCAGTAAATGTTTATCTTCTTCGGCCCAAAACCTTAAGCGTGTTTTTAACTTAGGCCCCTGTGTGACTGAGTTTGACCCCCCTGTAATACGAGTCTAGAAAATTCATGTATTTTTTGAGTAAAATGGCTAAATAGAAGATAGGGAACACAACAGGATGTTGTCAAATTGTGTGCGGGGGGGGGGGGGGGCGCTGGTGGGGTTACTCGCCCAGGGAGTAAGTTAGTGTAGAACCGCCACTGTTGAAACCAAAGATCTATGTAAACTGGACAAACCGAACGCATTCTGTGCACGAGACGCGCACGGAGAATGATTGACAGCTGACTGAGACAGAAGTGCGGTTCTGTTTGCTGGTCAAATAATGCCGTCCTTAAGCAAGCTCATGGTGGAACGGTATGGAAAAACGAAATAATGACAATAGTAATGATAGCTTCTCACATTTTCCTTCAATTTCGGTCTCAACGCAGAATTTAGAAAAAAGAAATCCACTTAGTGACGATGAATCCCCATGGTAAAGTTTTTCGCCTGTGGGAAAAAAATAAACCGCCGTGCCCGCGAGCGCCCACTGCCCCTTTGTCAAAAGCGAATTCCTACGGCATAACTACTCGCCACTCTTCCCCGCACATCGTTTGAAATCACCGTGTTTACCGCTGAATCTGTCTTCGACGTGAAAGAATTTACCGCGCTCACCTCCCCCTACCTGCCGTCCGAGGGCTGCGGCCGCCAGCGACAAAAGTGGCGCGCAGAGCCTTAACTTTGATAACTACGACAAAAGTGGATTACAATGCTCTTCCCCGTGAAAAAATAACAGTAATGATAAATGAACGCCTTTCGTTTCCTTAAATCAATTTGTTAGATTAAATTAATTTACCTTTTTTAAGCTCCTCCAGCCAGCAGGTGCTTGCAGCTTCTCTGAAATGGCTGACTGCAAAGTTTCTCCTCCTGGAATGCTTCTTCACCGATGGGGTTTACTTATCCAAAATTAAGGGGCAAAGGATCAAGCATAACTATTTCATGTTTTGTCAAGATGATTTAAATATATAAAAGTAACACAGCAAGACATTATGTGTGATTTTCAAGATTATATTATGTTTCGGAGGTAGACATAATTTGTTCATATTAAACAAACATGTTTAGTATTTGTAAATTGAACAACCCCACTTTTCCCGTTTTTTCAGTGTGTGTGTAGTTTCTTGTATTTTTACCTTTTGTGTTTTCAGTGCGTTTGAATAAAAACACAATGAATGTAGGTTGTACATATGGGAGTCCAGTCATTGTGTAGTCTTTCTTAATATCCCTCATATTTCTGTCTGCTTAACTAGGTACAAAGTTTGCTAGATTGATCAATGCACTTGATTGAGCCACCTACCATTTTTACCATTACCTCTGTGATTATTGATAGATACCTCTTTGAGCTGTGCAGTGGTCAAAGTCCCCTCGTCCCCCTGAACCAATGGATTAACTAATGCCAAAAATCATAATAAACAAGTCTAAAAGGTGTTTGAACTTAACGTTGAAAAGACGTCCAAACGGCCACATTTGAGCTACAATTAGTCCAAACACTATGAGAGTCAGTTGACATTGATCACATGAAAAATTACGATTTTTTAAAAATAAACATTTTTTTTTATTTAACAAACAAAGGTTAAATCCAAGTTCTATATCAAGCTTAAACTTGGATGAAATGACTTTATTTCAAAAGTTGTGTTGAAAGGTGGCTGATGAAGGTATGGGTATCCCTGAAAAACTCCTAATTCTTTAGTCACGTCCCCCTGTATGGATACTGTGGGCTTTTAGGTCGTCCAGACCCATAGAGGATTGTAAGGAGGAGAGGCTGCATCCTAAGAGGACAACAGGTGTGTCTTGCAGTTCCCTTGAAGCTCGTACGGCCACCTTAAGGGAAATGGAACAACAATGTTGTTCGAGTGGTAAGTGTTTTGTTAAGTATTTGTAAGAATAATGTAAGTTGTGACGTATGCTTCTTAGGCTGTATTTACACTGCAGGTCTTGATGCCCATATCCGAATTTCTGACTATATCCGATTTTTATGACGACCCGCTTACATCATCTTTTAAAAGTGACCCGTATCCGATTTTTGCATTTACACTTTACAATGCTGAAACTATCAAACGTAGACATTCTAAGGTATACGTAGCAGCATTTCCAGCTTCCGCGGTCCTTCTTCGGACTTTTGTGACTGCGGTTGTCATGGAGGCAACGCAGTGACGAAGGAGGTGTTGCCTTGGGCGCTCCAGAGGGGAGAGGAAAAAGGAGGGCTGCTCGGCTCTCTCTGAGTGTTGAATGAGGAAGTGTTTGCAGACGTGCTGTACTAACACTTTGATCCAAGTGTTGAACCTTTCCTACGCAATGACTTCTCTTTTCCGACCGTGGAAACGCACGGGAGATTTTCTCCAGGACTGAAGGCAGATTCTCCTTCGGGGTTCACTTTCCCGTTCTGAACCCTCAGCCTCCAGAGTGGGTTAAGAAAGACTCCAAAACTTTTGGGGGAGACACCTTTTTCTTACGGTTCTCCGACACCCCCCCTCTCCTTTCCTTACACATACACACACACACAAACACACACACACACACACACACACACACACACACACACACACACACACGCACACACACACACACCCTCACACACACACACAGCACGCGCGGTCCCCATCATACACGCCCCCACTCCGCAACACAAGCAAATAAATAAACGGCTTCTAGCCTGTTCCAGAGCAACGGTGTCCCGCTTCATTAATTACTGTTTGCGTCCCGACTGGGACCGGACCGGGAATAACAGCGGTTTCCGACAACGGTCTGAAGTCTGAGGCTGAAAGGTAACACGCTAACAGCAAAATCAGCGCACAAAAGCACCTTTATAAGTCATGTGATCTCAGTTGGTGGTCTCCTGAGTTGATGTTACTGACCTACAACTCGCATTTACTGGCGGATATCCGATTTGTCTGCTTACATGCCACACACAGATGCACGTATCCGATTTGTATCTGATTTATTTCCACATATGAGTGAGGCCTGAATCCGATCTGAAAAAAAAAAAACGGAATCCATGCGCTTTTGTCCTGCTTACACATTCACCGGTGATATCCTATCTGTGCCACGTGAGAGGAAAAAATCGAAAAAAGTGCTATATTAGTACACACATTTAATATCCAAAATGTTCTAAGGCAGAACATGTAAATCTAAAATTATTTGAAAACACATCTCAACATTTGTTATTTGTGGAAGATCCTATTCTAGATCCAGGTCTTTAACCCTTGTACTATCCTAGGCACTTTAACGTTGGGAGTTGGGTCATCTAGACCCACTAGACAGTGCTCTGAACCTTTTTTCTTCAATAATTTGTGATCTTCACTGGTGTCCATGGATTACACGAAATCTTTCCACCTTAATCCACCTTTGTCATGGTAGGGAGAACACGTCAATGTGAGGGTGGGGTCATCTAAGATAGCACAATTATTAATTTGTCAACATTTTCTTAATTTGCAGACCCAGTTCAGAGTATATTGTCTGCTTCAGAGTTAGTGTGGTCGACCTCTGATCGGTAGATCACACTACAGATCCTACATTGCCCCGCCTTTGTGTCAAATTGTCCTTGGGGAAGTCACTGAACCCCCATTGCTCCTGGTGGTTATAGGGTTGACCCAAGCGTTTGGCAACAAAATGTGAATGCGTGTTTAAATGGGACTTTGACTGTAAAGCGCTTTGGGGCTTCTAAAAAAATATTAGTATAGGTATAAGTTTTTACCGTTTAATAATTACAAGTGAAAAGGAACATCAAGCTGCTTGAACATCAAGTCTTTCCTTTTGACAAGCTCATTTGTGATTTTGAATTATGCCCTCTTATCAATCACTTATTACACATGGAAAGACATCTGTGATGTTTAAAAAAAACAAAACATAACATCATCTTTTTTTACTATTTTAGTTTCTTAAAAAGCTGTTGAAGAAAAGTTTCAGTGTTCGTCCTTTTGATAAGTTTACTCCGTTTTAAGGTTAATTTATGAAAATATGGTGATTTGGTTCATATCTAACATATTTTTCTAAGTTTTATCAGATTCAGACATTGCGACTCTAAGCACTTATAGCACAACTTTAAAGTTTTCACAAACAGCAATTCATTCAAAAATTTGTGTATTTTGTGAAATTCCTATGAACTTGTTTTGTGGTTTTGATTTTTTTATTCCAGTGACTTTTGTTCATTTCTGTGGGTTCTAAACTAGTGATTTCCAGAGAAATGTGTGCAGGCTGGAGGACGGTTGTCCCTCTGGCAAGAGGAGAAATAAAAGAGGAGTTGAACGTGTTGTTGCAGGTGAGCGGAATGATTCACATTGAGAGGTTTTTTTTTTGGCATTGACTTTTAGATTGCCACATAGTTTTGTAAAGCTAACAGAGGTACAGGGCATGTTTGCACAGAGGAGCACAGTGAGGCCCAATCATGCTGGAGTTTGTGGTCCATAAGAAAGAAATGTACACATAAAGCCAAAGAAAGTTATAGATAAAAGTCAGTCTCTCAGAGGATCAGTTGGAAGACTGGTTTTCACCTCCTCGTCCTCCTCTGATTCCTCATCCCTCAACTGAGGGACGCTTGTCAGCAACAGAGTGTCAGCATGCACTTCCTCATCATCTGACTGAATGACAGGAGTGTCGGCTCCACCGGCGCTGGTGTCGCTGAAACCAGACGACGTTGAAGAAATGCGGGATTGTGAGCCACGGTAGATTTCCCTTTGTCGCTGCAGAGGCGCTCGCTCTGCCTCTTCATACTCTTTGTCTTCATCATCCTTTGTAAACAGAAGTTAAATAAACAGAAGTTGGATATTTTTGTACTTTTGAGTTTAGCTTGCTTGAATTTTACTTTAACACCAAACATCCACCAACCTCTGCTGTCTTTTTGTTTTTTGCCAAAAAAAAGTGGAAATGGAAAAAGTACATTTAATAAAAACAGTTATATGGAAATAAATTAAAGTAGAAAAAGAAGAAAAATACCTGAATTATTTTTAAATAGATTATCCTAGTTGGGGGGTCGGCAACCCGCGGCTCAGGAGCCGCATGCGGCTCTTTGGCGCCGCCCTAGTGGCTCCCTGGAGAATTTTCAAAAATGTAAAAAGATGGAGGAGAATAATATATTTTTTGTTTTAATATGGTTTATGTAGGAGGAAAACATGACACAAACATTCTTAACGTTTTACAATGCTGTAATAATGTGTAAAATAAATATTAAATTTCAACATTTCTGTCAACTTAGTTTTGCGTCATCGCCTGGAACACACGCAGGGCGGCGGACCGCTAGGCAGGTGGATGATTTAAATCGACCCACCGTCAGTTCCGTGCATTGCTTTTTAACAATTCACCCTCTACTCAGCGTGGGGAACGTCACAATGCCGTTCTATGGCTGGGGCATTAAATATCAAGACAATCTGCCCTCTAATATTACCAAGAAAAAAAATCATAACAGTTTGTTTGTGCTGCCGTATATTGTGTGAGCGTGACAAACGTACATTAAACATATCGCCCAACACTCAAACATCAAAAACCCAATTTCCCCAAATACACAAAATATTCAAAAACCCACAGTTCAAACCCAGGTCCCGCAGTTTTGCAAACAAATAAAGAAATGCTCTGGAGGAGAAATGAGTGTTCGACAGTCTCACACGTTGGTGGCAGGCCGCTCCGCCTCACTCACTGGAACGCATTCCACCCGTCAGAGAAGCTGGCACAGATCCGCGTACTGGACGATCCGAGCTCTTTGGGAAAATATATTCAGTAGGCAAATGATCTGTATGAGAGATCGCTTGCTCCTCTGCGCTTCTGCGTCTCTGACAGCTGTGCATCCCCCGCGCGCGCTCCCGCGTCTTCTTACAAATAAAAGGTGTGTCGCCCTGTCACCTGGCTGTCACCTGTCAGCTGGTACAGTTCAACCAATGGGGTGACGACAAATACAACACATGACGACAAAGTTTTATTGAAATAAAACTTTTAAATGAATAACCAAGTTTTCAATCTTTACGTCATGCGCTGAAACTCATCTGTAGTGGCAACCATTACAGCTTGATGAAGTTGAAAGCGAATATTCTGATCTCCTGCTACACAACAAAGTCCGATGGCTGTAGGGGTGACGTTTGGTGTCACTTTGTCGTCTGTTTCGAAGACGTGAAAACATTCCTGAAAAGCAAAGACCTGAAGTACCCGCAACTGGAAGATCCTGAGTGGCTGGAAAAGCTGCACGTTTTGGTGGAAATGACTGTGACAAGCCAGCTAAAACAGAGCTGAATCAAAGTCTCCAGGCGCTGCAAAAGCTTGAAGCTGTTCTGTCATTAGAGGCAAGCTGACTGTCTTTGCCAGAGATGTACAGCGAAAGAAGAGAGAGGATGATGCTGCGTGTTACCCGTGCACTGACTTGCTTGGCATTTGCAGAGAAATCAAACTCAACTGTATTAATTTGATTTTATATATTTTACCTTTTCAAAAGGCTGCTGTTTTCTTTTTTATAAACGCAGGCTGCGTTTAACTGCACTCTGTTTAGTTCCCAGAGGGGCACGGCACGCACGTTCCATTTTGTTGTTTTTTTGTTCGAATCCTCAAAATGAAAATGACATCAAAAATATGATTTCTTTATTACATTTCTTTAATTTGATCAAAGCAATGAAACATAATTTATTGATATTGTAATGAAGTTGAACTTGCACAACAGAGCAGTCACGTGACACGTCGTTCTCCGCAGAATGCATTGCAGGGCAAATAAATTTAAATTCTAAATTTAATCGTTAATTAAAGTATTTGTAGCAACTTAGTCATTTTGATTGTAGGCTAATATAGCTAATATAGAAACACATTGCATGTGTTGCCTTATAAGGCTTAAAATGGGCTTTTAATATACCCCTGTCCTAGTTGCTTCTTCATATCACGGATGGTCTTGTTAGCTAGCTCGTCGCGAATGTCAATACACTGTGGGCAGCCGTGGTGCAGCGGTAGGGCGGTCGACCCATGATCATAAGATTGCAGGTTCAATTCCTGTCTTGCACGCCCAAGTGTCGAAGTGTCCTTGATCAAGACACTGAACCTCTGAACACTGAACTGAACCTCTGAGCACAGAGATGGGAAAAAAGGCTTTTAGATTTGCTTCGGCACAGTTTTGGAATGAACTCCAGAAAGAGTTTAAATTGAAAGAATTGATCTCCCTGGGCTCTTTTAAAAAACTTTTAAATGAACGTGAGACAAAGCTTTCAACTTGTAAATGGTTTATTTAAAACTGTCTTTTATGATTGAGTGTGAGTGTATATAAGTGTTGTGTGTTATTGTTGTGCTGCTGCCTCTTGGCCAGGATGCTCTTGAAAGAGAGATTTTTAATCTCAATGAGTTTTTATCCTGGTTAAATAAAGGTGAAAAAAAAGAAGAAGAAAAAAAAACCCACCTTGCCTCTGGTGGGAGGTTGGCGCCAGTATTTGGCAGCGGAGCCGCCTGCAGTGTGTGTGAATGTGTGTGTGCATGGGTGAACGGGACTGTGACTGTAAAGCGCTTTGGGCCTTTGAAAGAGGGTAGAAAGCACTATGTAAGTATATGCCATTTCCCATTTAAATAACAATAAAAAAATATTTTTTTTACTGCATGTCCTATTGTCCCATTACTAAAATGAAAAAATATGATAAATGAAATACCAAAAATTTTAGTTAAAAAAGTCAAAATGTGTTAAATTAAAAACAATGCATCTTTAAATTTCAGTGAAGAAAAATGCTACTCCACCTTCATTTTTAAATTATTTAACATTTTACAAAACCACAAATCTTTGCCTTTTAGCTGCTTCCTGTGGAGTTTGAACTGTGACATTTTTTACCCTGTCTAAATGCAGCCCTCTCATGTGGTGCTGCTGCTGCATTATTCCAACACTCTGCTCACCTGGCAGGTGAAGCCAATAGTCTTAATCGGCACCTGCCAGGTATTTAAGTCAGGGAAGACATGCAAAGAGGGCAGGCAGGAGGCTGAGGAGCAGTGGTTTGAGTTGGAGGTGTGCTGGTTGGTTAGTTGGTTAGTTGGTTAGTTGGTTAGTTGGTTAGTTGGTTAGTTGGTTAGTTGGTTAGTTGGTTAGTTGGTTGGTTGGTTGGTTGGTTGGTTGGTTGGTTGGTTGGTTGGTTGGTTCCCTCTTGGTCCTCAGCAGTCTTATACTGCTGGGTTTTGTTGTTTTGTTTTGGGGTTGGACCTTGGTAGTCCTTATTTGCGGGCCTTGTTTATTTCTTTTCAATAGTTAGATTGTGTTAGGCAGCCTTAGCAGGGAGCTGCTGACTCCGACGGTCAACGTGGCTGGGTCAGTTGTCTCCCTGACTTATTTTATGTTTGGCCAAGGCTCCAATCCCTCTGTTTTGTCTTTTGTTGGGACCAGCACAGTAATTATCTATTTTCTTTTGTTTCACAGGATACAGGTTACTTCTTCCTCGTAATAAACTGTTCCTAAACTTATTTGTTCCATTGTTCGTATGTTTGGCCCCTTTTTGATTTCCCTTAGACTGCGACAGGTTTGCCTGTCAGGACCGTAACAGCCCCAGTGGGTTAGGGTTAGGGTTTTTACCTTGTCTATATGCACCCCAGTCAAGTAATGTTAAAGAACTTTAAAGTGTGGATGCCATGCTTTGAACAACTTTGTCAAATAAAAAAGCCCTTTAAACGCTGATTCTATTGATACCAATAGTTTGCGTCGAAAAAAATCCGAAGCATATGAAAAATAGACATCTTTCGAAGGAATCAGAGATTTGGATCTGCCGCTAGAGCGCAGGCTGGAAGTGACCTCGATATGACCTGTGACGTAACGAAAGGGAGTTGCCTTTCGCAGTTGCGCTTAGGACAGCATGTAAACAAAACAGGTAGTCTTCGTTTCTCTCGTGTTTAAATCTGTTAATCATCAACATGCCAAGTCGTTGTGTGGCAGCTGGATGTAGCAATACATCTAGTGAAAGTGTATCTGTGTATAAAATTCCCAAAACAAGAAACGCTGCTGAAAAGGGGAAAATTTAAGAAGGTGGACGGCGAAGGATTTTTCCCTCCAGATCTGCAGGCAGGAGGAGGAGAAGTCTGCGTTTTCGAAGGGACAAAAACCGGGACACAAACGAAGAATTTTGAACGGAGAGTTGGGAGGAGGATCTTGGCTTCTGAGTCGAGGAAAGGCGGGTGAGCTGGAAGCGAGCGAGCCGTTTTCTGGGTCGGAGAGGACGGCGCTGGAGTCGGGAGAGAAGGCTGCTAAGCTAGGCTAGTGTGCATCACGATGGATCACATTGAGGCGAAGTAGTCGTGTTTTCTGTTGTCCTTGGATCCAACTGGAGTATTTCAACGCACTCAATGTTTTGCAAGAGAAGCAACAGGCCTGCAACGTTTTTTTTTCTTTTGCTTTTGAGGTGCCGGTACCGTGAGTAAACTGAACTGTGTGTGTGAGCGCGCGCGCGCACGAGAAAAGGTTTCAAACTGGTTCAAACAGGTAAAACTGTTAATGTTCCACAGTTGTTAATGGTATACAGTGACTTTGTTAACTAAAGAGTAGTAATATCTGGGAAACTTTTATTTTGTGACATTTATTTTGTAAATTGGGTTGAAAACCAGTGTTTACCTTTGTTTAGATTAGGCCAAAAGGGGACATTTTGAGTATATTTTAGGGTAAGTAGCACCCACCCCCCTACTCTAAACTAACAGGAGGGCTCCACGGGTGCTACATAAAATTGGCAACTAACCATGCCGTGTTCTGGAGTCTAGCCGAATCTTCATGCTGGCTATCGTCATCGGCATCACTAGACCTACTACTTTCTGCTATATCCTCCTCACTTTCGCAAAAGGGTTCGAATCGATACGGTTGCAAAAGTGACTCATCATCATGATAATCTCCGCAACTTTCCTCTTCATCTTTCTGTTCATCTGATGATAAATCGCTAATAGAGACGGTAGCATCACTCTGTGCTTCGCTATCGGTGCTAGCCATGTTGTCTGCCTTGTCTTCCTTTCGTTACGTCACAAACAGGGGGGCGAGAATTCGGCGGAATGCGTGAAGCCGGCGGCCGTCCTCGTTGTTTATATTGCGTTTTTCGCTATTTATTCTTTTTCGAAAAATATTAAAAACAATCGCAACATGAAATAGAGACTATTTACTATATTTTGGCTTATTAAAATAGACCATGTCACCCACACTTTAAGTGAATTTAGTTGACATGAACCACCCTTTAGGAATTCTTACTTCTCACCTTGGAGAGCTGTACCTACGCTTGATATTCCGTTAACACATGCTAATTTGAGTCACTCCATCAAAAAGCCATTTGGTGATTTTTCACCCCCCTATCCTTCGCATGAGGCTTAGTGCCAATCTCAAATGGAATGAGTTTAAACATTTTAAATCCATGACCCAACAAGTCTTAGGGCAGACTCTTTTAATGAGTTAGTAAGTATTGAAATGTTAACCATACAACTTTTTTTCTTTGTGTAGCCCTTCTGTACTCGTAGATTAAACAAGTTGGCTCTGGGTTCTTATTCTGATCAATTTTACAGAAAGTAATAATATTTTGGATCGATGGAACTATTTAAAATAATCATGAACTCCACAGTGAATATGAGACCAAATAATCAATAAAATCCCAACACAAGTTATAATGTGAACATTAACCCCTTTTTTAATGAAAGTTAAATGAATATAAAATAAAGCAATACGAATATGGTGATTTTGTACCAAATAAAGCAAAATATAGAATCTTACTGCACAAATAAAAATCACACACTCAGTGTAGGCAAAACGCTCAATCACAGTTCACTAAATTAGTTTTAAACTTATGCTAAAGCCGGCAAACCCCCTTTTAAATCTTGCGTTGCAGGCCTGAATCGATGCTTGGGTTCGTAGGGACCAAAAACTCCACAGTCGCTTCACTGAACCAGCAAAATAAAATAAAATAAGGTACCTTGTGCACTTGAGTTTTAATTCCAACCAACTTCTCTTCTCCTCACGATGCTCCTGTCCGGGAATGGCACACTTCGACTCACAGCTCAGACTCCATTTTGAAACAGGCGTTGCCGTTAGCAGTCACCACTTCCTCGTCTCGTTTCCCACGTCACCAGAGGTCCTCTGAGCTTCCTGGGTGGTTCAGAGTGCTATCTGGATCGAATCGCTCGTTCTCCAGTCCGGGAACAGTCTTCTAAGAGATTTTCGATTCAGCCGATCTTGTGGACGGCAACTCAGTCCTTTGCTAAACTTGTTAGTGTCGGCTACTTACGAGGCTAACGTCACGGTATCTAACAGTCACGAGTCCTGGGCGAAGACTTGGACTGTAATCTACCAACGTTTTCAGCACTCGATTATTAAATGGACCATCTGGTGGATGAACCACGACACAAACTTTTATTTGAACATACGAACGAACGCATTCATTAGCTGCTCAGTCCTTCTCTGCCAAAACCGGAACTCTCCTCCGCTTTCTTTTTCCGCTCCTCATGCACGTAACATAATGTCAATCAAATGTAACTACATTCAAACACTGTTAAAGCACTCGCTGCAAGTAACATTTTACTCGTAATGCTTCCCAAAGATCAACAAATGAGCTTCCATAAAACAAAATAATTTATTTATCTATTTATTCATGAACTTTTCTTTTTTATTTTTTTTTCTACTTGTCCTGTCCAACAGCTGGGCAGGCAGATGAGAGCTGAGGGCCTCTTGTGTTGGACATATTTTACTTTAACAATAGATTTGATTTGATTTGATTTGAAATGGTTTATTTCAAGCAATCAAATAGGAGTAATACACAAAAGCAATATAATCATCAGTTATACATTCATACAGTAACTAATCAAACTTAGTATAATTAGACATAATTAATAAAAATTGCTTGAAAGGGAGTGGAAAGAAGCGAACTTATATAATCCCACCCCGTCATACTATGACCATTTTATTACATGATTTATCAATATCCGGTTCCTAGGTTTTATCAGACAGAATTAAGAATCATAAGGTATCAATAAAGCATGTGCCAAAGATGAAATTACTTAAGTACTACGTCAAAAATAACTTTAGAAATAAACATGGCAAATGCAGCATCTGAAATATATGCAAATTATGTTACTTTTAAAAGTCATTCATATGCTTTAAAACATAATACTATATCAGTAAAATAGACGCAACACTGTTTCAGGAGTTATCATAGCAAAATGTCATCAAGTATCAAAAGTTAAAAACATGTGCAAAGTTATGCTACATTAGGAAAGATTTTTGAATCATTTTATCAATTTTAGGAGCTAGTGAAGTAATATCATCAAAAGTCAATCAATTTAACAATTTTCAATAAGTGATTAATCATTTGTTTTACTTTTTTTAAATATTTTTTTTTATTTTTTATTTTTTTATAATAAGGTAATGCTGTAAGGGAAAAAATAAAAAGGGTCCATAAACTGTCGTTTGTCCAAGGTTGGTATTTCTTCTTTTACTGATAACAGCCAATCTTCTGGGTTTAAACAGAGTTAATAGTTCTCTTCCATGTTATGTCTGCAGACATTAGATTCAGGTCCATATCCTTCTTCAGCTGATATCAGCTGCGGTGAAAGTTGAGGTCAAGTTGTCTGCAGGTCAGAACTCTCTGCTGTTATTCAGGTGACGTCAGACTTATGGAGAAAGTGATGATTCCAGGTGTCATATTTCTTGAAATTATTTGGCTCTTTGATTTATTACTCCACGTTGATTCAGACGACCGTGATCAAACACTTCTCAAAGTCCTTCATGGTGTTCACGACCATAACCTTGGTGCGGTCCTCTGGACCGAGTGGTTTGACAAAGATCCTGCAGCCTTTAACCCAAGTGTTCTCAATCTGCTTACGCTTCCTGAGAAGCCGTGCATGTTTTGAGATTTCAGCATTCCTCCTGGTCAGATGGTCGTTCAGATAAGCAGCCGAACCTTTCAGGTTTTTCCTTTGATTCATCAGAGCTAGCTTGTGTTTGTGATTCACAAACCTGATGAGGATCGCTGGTTTATCCGTCTCCTTTCTCCTGGGGAGCAGGTGGCAGGTCTCGATGGTATTGAGATCCAGGGAAATCCCTTTAGATGTGAGAAATGAATGTATTTGCTGCTCCAGCGACTCATCGATCTCCGTATTAGCACTGCTAGCTACGCTTGCGCTAGCATTAGCAGTGCTAGCTCCAGCTGAATTCAGCTTCGCTCGAGGCTTGATTGGTACTCCAGTGAGAATGACATTATTCATCCTTACTTGCTGTTCCACATCGTCCAGTCTTTTCTCCAGAATCTCGACCCGGTTTTCTCCCTGCTCGTTTTGAGCCCGAAATCTTCGGAACTCTTCCATCATCTCCCAGAGTGGCGTTAATTTAGCCGACACTTGATCCATAAAACTTTTCAGCATTTCTTGAATAATGTCAAGAGATTTTTTGAGCTCTTCATATTCCTGGGGTTTCTTCGGGGGCATGGTCAGCTCTCTTTTTGGAGAAAATCAACTTCTTAAGTAATTTGAAGATAGTATCCGCAGAGAGCCGCGACCACGCGTCTTGCCTTAACCCCGGAAGCGGAAGTCTCCAATAGGGGTTATTAATCTTCATACAAACCAGAGGTATGTCTGAATGAACCCCTTTTGTAATTGAGGCCAAACTTCATTAATTTCAACCATGTTTGAAAATCTTGGGTGTTGGACCGGACGGAAAAGGAAAGAAGGGAAGAAGAGAGAGGGACGTTAGAGAGAGAGGGGGGGG
>CM074505.1:93805-164874 GCA_037389245.1 Oryzias sinensis
TAAAAGCAGGAGCAGTACTGATCAATAGGTCAAATATTAAAATATTAATAAAACACTAAACAATAAAATACTAGTTTAAATATTAGTTTAATAATAAAATATATTACAGAAAAAGAAATAATTAAGAGAAGATAAACAAAATGTTATACGTAATGCTAGCTTACCTGGTTAGCAAAAAATAAAGATATATAAACTTTATGTAAGTAACAGAAATAATGTTTGGTTTAATGTTTTAAAAAATAATAGTTTATTCTCCAGGAAAAGTTTGAAAGTTGCTTGATAACAATTTGAAATGTGTTGGAACAAGACCTCATTAGGAATGACCATGTGTCAATTTCAGTGGTACGCTCAGGTCCGGTTTAGAATGGTCCTGGAAATCAAGGCGTGTTTGCACTCAAAGTTGGACCGTCACGGCGCATGCGGGTGAAGCTAACAACAACCACTTGGCTTTTGGTACTGTGTTATACCAAGCATTTAATATTTTTTGAGAGGAGAAAAAGAGGAATAATGCTGCTTTCCTGGCGTTTTCTGTTGTCGCACTGACCTTCAGCCAATCTACGGGTTTCATCATGTGATGATGGTCGCTCCGTCCTAAACGGTCCGTCCCATTTTTTTTATGGACCTACAACCAATCGGGGCCAAACAATGGCACAGTTCAGTCCAGCTTAATGGGTCCATTTTATAGTGTAAATGCTCAAAACACCGTACCATTCAGTGGAAACCAGCCTTTGTGGAATTTTTCGTATTTTCACGACCATAGGGCACACTGGGTTAGAGGGCGGAGTTTCAGCTATGGGTGTTTTTTTGTCCCTCTGTATTCAACACATTCAAAAGGCACACCGAGTTTTAAGGCGTGGGCACGTTAACACATATCAGTAAAAGATGCATGCTAGTGTGTGCTATAAAAAAAGGCAGCGGGAGCAAAACTGAGTTGGATGTGATTTATTTTTTTATTTTTTCAGTCATCACTCAGTATCCAAAAAATCCATCAAAGTCCTCATCTTCTGTATCTGAAATGAACAGGTGGGCTAAATTTCTACCAAACACGGCAGGTTCCCTTTGGTCATCGTCAGAGTCCGTCTCGTTGCCGTGCGGCTCCTCGTGAATGATGGCGTCTTTAGCGAAAGCTCCAAGAACAGTTCAAGCAGACACGCTAGCCCAAACATCTACAAACCATTCACAAAGTGTGGCATAACTCGCCCGCCACTGTCTCCCATTCTTAAGACTTAGTAAAAGGAGCTTTTCATTGTTATCCCCTAGAAGTTGCTGCGCCACCGAAGTCCTCGCCCGGATGGATAGATGCCATGGTTTGATAAAACGAAAGCACCAAGATGGTCCTCCTTGAAAATGTTCCTGCCTTCAGTGGAATGGTGACTGAAGAGATGTTTCTCCCAGCTGTTCCCCGATCGATCATCCATCGCTCGAGTCGGTCTTTCAACTCGGGCCACCTCGCCTCGTCTTCTTGACTTGTCAGAGTTCGTTTTTCCACCATAGGGCATTTCGGAGAAAAAAAATGTAAGACTTTTAATTGCGCCCTATAGTCGTGAAAATACAGCACAAAAGATAACTAATATAAGTTTTAGCTGTATCACAATCTAATTATCCCAATCTTGGCAACAAAAGTTGCAACCTAATTGAACGTTTTCTGTCAATTTCTTTAAAATAAAAGGATGCAGTTTTGTTGTGTGTTTACCTTGTTAGGCCCCACACAAGGTTCCCATACTCTCAAAGAGGCGCGGGAACAATGACGCCTTTGAAACCAAGCTACAAAGAGACGCACAAGACATGAAATAGATGCCAGTGAGAGCACATGAAAAACACACGAGGACAACACACTGGCAATCAAAGGCCCTACACACAAAAAAAGCAAAGCAAAAACGCACCTACTACACACCATCGCTGCTGCTCCTCGCGCACAACGAGAACGGAGCAGCCACCACTTCGAAATGCGCCCTGACATCGCTTGTCACACAGTCGGAGGCCTTGATCAGGATTTGCTCCCAGGACCTCCTACTCAGCACACACACACACACACAAACACACACAAACACAAACATATATGAGATCCCGGAATGGGGGTTAAAAAACCTCCCAGCCATGTTGGAGGAAAAGGGTAAACCCGGCAACATCTGCAGTCTCCGTTGTTGATAGCGCGGCTGCCAGCTTGGAGTCAGATCACAGGGCTGGAGATGCTACAGTCTGGGCTCTACCTCTTGGCCAACCCCCCACCCCCATCCTCAGATCCGCACTTCCAAACCTCCTAGCTACCACCTGTTAGTTCGTTTGCGGAAAAAGGGACACCGTCAAACTCCTTCTTGTTCACGGGCATCCCTCTCTTCCTCGGCGTTCAAGCCCCTCTCGGAGGTTCGGAACACCCACGACAGAGTTGTTCCGGACTTGGAAAGGGTCCGGGGCAATCTTTCTCCCCTCCCCCCATCCCTTCCCAATCTTCCCCCTGAGTTGTAGCTTTGAAGTGAGAAGACTGGAGTCACAAATCCATGTCCATTTACAATCTGAGAGAGTATCCCCCAACTCGGCGCTTGGCAAAGCCCCACATGGCTAACGATTTGAGATCCTTTAATTAGGCCAAAATGTGTCTAAAGATGCAGTCGTGCCCCTGGTCTTCCTGAGCTTCCCATGCTAAAGAGATAAACAGAGTAAATTTCTGTGTCACAGATATTTTAGAGGAATATTTTTCTATCGTTTCATGTCTTTAGGCACTGGGTAATTCTCTGCCACGGGGGCCACGGGTAGGCGTGGCTTGCGTCTGTTTTCTGCCAGTCTCATTGGTCAAAATGCTTTGGTACAGTCTCAGCTGATGATTAGATGTTCTTAGATCCGTTTATATTTAACTCCACCATTTATAAACCATAACTGTGGAGAAGCAACAGATGTTTAAAGCAAAGTGGCGTAAAAAAAAAACTAAATTGGAGGCATAGGCTTCACTCAAATAGACAGTTTATTATAGCGCAATAACAGGACCCCCCCGCCCCCCCCCCAAGAAATGATCTACCTTTGCAGGGCCGCCCTTGGACGATGGGGTTTAGTCTTTTTGGCCAAAATGCTTAGTGAATCCAAGGTTTACTACTGATTATGTATCCTTGAAACAGGAGGGCAAGTGGACCAATATGAGTGAGTTCTGAACCATGTCGTCTTTCAAACTTTTCTTGGCTTCATCCTTAACCTTAACATCCTCATCCTTTAACCTAACCCTAACCCTAACCCTACCCTATTCTTGGCCCCTGATCTAGGCCCTAGCACTAATCCTTACTCTAACCCTAGCTCTAAATGTAATTGTGGCACTAACTCTGGCCATAAACGTAATCTAGGTTAGGATTCAGTCCAGGTTGGGGGTAGAAGCCAAAAATAAAACTTGGTAAGACTTGGGTTAAATTTAGCAACCCTCAACACACATACTTCCCACCCCTGGACTAAGTTTACGGTCTAGTTCAGGCCGGGGCTATGGTTAAAGCCAGGATTACATTTAGAGCTAGGATTACATTTAGGGATAAGGACAGGTTAAAGTTTAGGGGACACAGAGTTAGGGCAACGATTCCATTTAAGGCCAGGAATGTGTTGTGTGGGCAGGGTTAGGACAAGAACCCTCGGAGAGTAACTCTAAGTAAGAAATGCATATAAAAATAGGAATGAATGCGAAAAAAATACTTAAAAAAATAGATAAAAGGGACCAAGAGAATTTTATTTATTTCATAGTCCTACTATAAAAAATCAAATCAAACATAAATAATAAAAAAATTGATTCAGAAACTTGACTATAGTGTGCACTGACCTTGCCACCTTTTGAAAGGTGGGTTCCAAATATTGAATTTGTTTTAATCTAATCTAATCTAATCTTGGTCCTAGCCCTAACCCTAACCCTAACCCTAGCCCTTACCCTAAACCTGGTTGCCACACCCAAACCAAGGGGCATTTAAAAAAAACATTTTAGCTACTGCAACTCAGAGCCTCTTCTTATTTCTAAAGCCAAAACTGGAAACCTTGGAAAATAAATGTATCATTCATGTGTAGTGAAGGGGGCGACAATCCCATAATTTACGTCTTCATTCATCTAAAATGACAGCCTTTTATAATATCTTATGATAAAAAATGTGTCTGTAAGTCAGTTTATACGTCACAAACTCAATTTATGGCAATAGTGCTTAGAACTAGTTGTCCCTTTGTCCTCCCAACAAATAAGTGCACCAAGTTGCATCTACTCCACAAATTACAATCTTCCATCCGTGTGGATTTCCAGCCATAGATAGCCCACTTTTTTGTGTCAACATTGATTTTTCTCTCCTTTCAATAGAGAAGTGGTTGCTTCAAAGGCCCCTGTTTGCCCAAAGCAAGCTTGAAATTCTCTTCTTTCAAAGTGCGGTTCCTTCTTTGTAGTTCTGCTCCCGCGTGTCATCTGGAAGAAAGGGAAAAAGCTCCAAACGTACCTAAGGTAGCTCCTGAGATCCCTCCCATGTAGGTGTGTGAAGTTTGGATGGTAGTGTCCAACTTGGAATCGATACCATCCCACCCTTAAGCCTTTTTCTTTCTTTTTTTTTTTCTTTTTTAAAATGCTTGTGCCGCCAAAGATGAGGTATTTCCAGATTGCAAAATCTGCACAGATTCCGTGCCAGACAACTTTCTCCGAGACGAGGCGGACGAGAACACACGACTTTCTGACAAGAAGTCCCTGTGACATCCAGAGTCTGCGAAATTACAACTTGTTTGTTTCTGTCTGTCTGTCTCCTGTCGAACTACTGAGAGGTGTTAAAAAGGAACTGTGCTCCATTATGCAGGTCTGATCCTGCGCTTTCTCTTCACACCTCATATTGCATTTCTTCCCATTGAGACGCACCGAGCACACATATGCAGAGAGAATTGAACTTGTGCATCTCGTGCCAGGTGGAAGGCTAAGAGGTGCCCAACTTCTCCTCGTCCCCCCCCCCCCCCAGGGCCACGCAGGCACATCGGAGGCGAGAAGAGAAGCGCTCGCTGCAGCACGAGAATCCGTTACACACTGTGTGGGCGATGCGACTGCTGGGTTTTTGTTTATCTTTTCTCCGCCTCTGCTGGGAGAGCAGGAGTCTATAGAGTCAAATTGTTGAATGGAGCTCTGCGTTTGTAATGGCTGTCGTTGACACATTGACAGGGATCCAAGGAAGCAACAAGGGTAATTGCACCTTTTAATACTGACAAAAACTGTTAATAGGAGCATAAGATTAAATTGAAAAAAAACAACATTGAAACATATGTATCACACTGGTAACCAATGGGTTTGATGTCAATAAAAAGCTCAGGACGACTAATACTGTGCTCACACTAGGTTCTTGCTCAGTCCTTAAGCACCAAATTCTTGTTTGTTTGACTGAAAGTGTAATTCTTGGTCAATACTGCCCTCACGGTTGGAGACCGGCTATCTGAAAACAGGTAGACTTGTTGAAAGCAAGGTTGTAGACAGCTTGGTGAACCCATAAACCGAAAAGGTTCATATTTTTCTACAATCATCCAACTGGTGACAGGTTGTTGTAAGACACTTAACCCTTGTGCTATCCTATGGGGTCTAGATGACCCCACCCTTACATTGACGTGTTCTCCCTACCATGACAAAGGTGGATAAAGGTGAAAACGATTTCATGTAATCCATGGAAACCAGTGAAGATCACAAATCATAGAAGAAAAAAGGTTCAGCGTATGGCCAGTGGGGTCTAGATGACCCAACTCCCAACGTTAAAGTGCACAAGGGTTACGGTGAAAGTTCAGACACAGTCATTGTTTAACCTTTTGCTATTTGTAAACATCTAAAGTTGTTCGCATTTGTTCTCATCCACTTACTTTAGCGAATGGCTTTGCTTGACGTTAGCCTTGAAGCTAATAAACATCTTATTTAGGTAAACAAACTACCAAAAAATAAATATATAAATAAAACCAAAGATTTTTAGATAGCACAAGGACTATGGATAAGTAAGGGTGAAGTAGGTAAGAGTCGGGCATGGATTTCGCACTTTCCACCCCCCCCCCCCCCAATTTTCTGCTCCAGAAGCCAGTTGGTTGGACTATTAAAATGAGGAATTAAAAGAATCCTTGTGTGGTTTATATGGGCATCCTACAGGCCCCCGTACACGGCATGAGTACGACATTTGCGTGGGTTCAGTAAGTGGCCAGTACTCCTACCTTACCAATGACTGCAGTGTGGTTTAAAAGCACCTAAATAAAAGTTTATATATACGCGTTTTGGTATTCAACTCACATCTCGCTATACCAGTTTTTAAGTTTGTTGTTGGGCTCTACTTCCAACATGGGCAGCCATTGAACGAGGGCCAACAAGGTTAACCAGTTAAAATTTGAGCAATCATTAGACTCGGCTTTGGGACTTTAATATTAGGAGTTGGGTCATCTGGACCCCACAAGACCAACGCAACCTTTTTTCTTCAATGATTTGTGATCTTCACTGGTGTCCATGGATTACATGAAATCCTCTTCATTTTTATCCACCTTTGTCATGGTAGGTAGAAGTCGTCAATGAAAGGGTGGGGTCATCTGGACCCCACAAGACAGCACAAGGGTTAATGATGTATAGGTACAAGAGTCAGTACTCTGTCCGTACATGCGTTGGTGTCGGATAGTCACACTGTGTGCTAAAACTGCGTGTAAGAATGCTCGTTCAGTGTGTTCTTGAACACCTACCACAATTTTACGTTCCATTTTGAGGTGGCCATGAAAGGGTCAAAACCTTTTATGATGTGTTCACTCCCCTCTACGACCCTCCATAGGCCCGGACACCCCCAAAACCTGCATGTACCTCAGGTCTAAATATGGGCCCAAGAATCCTGGTGTAAACCCAATAGATTTCATTGGTGTTTGTGACCAAACATGCCTACATAAACCATACCATGGCCAGCTTCAAGACGTAGCACACGGTAAGATTCTCTCAGTGCTAAAACTTTTCACGTCTGGTATCTTCCAGTTTCCTAGAGCAGCACTTCCAGGAAATGAAAGCCGACATCCACCACCCTGCCCACATCCACGCCCGCTCAGACGAATCAAAACCAACACCCCCAACACCCCCCCCCCGTCCGATTTATTCCCGGTATGAATAATACATGGCGCCCCCGCTACCTGTTCCAGTGCGAACATGCGGGGTGGCAAAGGCCGAGCTCGAACAGCAAAGCAGCCAGCGAGCCCGGCCTCCGAGGGCTGACCCTGCGCACGCTGCGTGCACGGAAACACACACCTATACCACACAACTCGCAGGCCCACACATGGAGGCAAACAAAGCCCACACACGTTCAGAGACTACCTTGAAGGCAAGGTTGAGGGTTGAAGCGAGCCCTGCTGGCAATAAGGTGAGCAGCTGTGCAGCTCCGCAGATGAAAAGGCGAGCGTCGGGAGGGCAGCGCCGCTCCGCCGCCGCTGTGTGCGTTTCAATTTGTGCAAGCTGCATTTTGTGTTTAAAGAGAATAAATTCTTGTTTCACAGAGAAAAGCTGTGTTTGCTTTCATATTGGTGCATGTTAGTGTCAGTCCGTGTCTGTCTGTGCGCTATGATTGCGTCATCCTTATTTTTTCTTTTCTTAGACCAGATTTTTCATCAGCGATTCATCAATTGTTTTTTTTTTATTGCAGGAATAACAAAATGTTCATGGAAAAAAAAATGAATTCATAAGGAAGCACTGATAATTATGTTAGTGCCTGACTGGATTGATGATTTCTCAAGATATTTACTGAGGCTACAATGAAACCAACACCTAGCGGTGGAATGTGGAACTGCAGCCAAAAATTCACAAAACCCTTGTGCTATCTTAGGTATTTTAACATTGGGAGTTGGGTCATCTAGACCCACTAGACAGTGCTCTGAACCTTTTTTTCTTCAATGATTTGTGATCTTCACTGGTGTCCGTGGATTACATGAAATCTTTCCACCTTTATCCACCTTTGTAATGGCTCGTCAATGTAAGGGGGGGTCATCTAAGATAGCACAAGGGTTAATTGTCAATTTATTTTCTTTTGTCAGTCCTTTCACATTACCACTTGTATATGGTATGTGTGGGTGTTCTTAGTAATAAACATAGTATCACTGTTTCTAATTTATTTCCTCTTTAGTCAAAGTAATAAAAAAATCAAGTTAGAAAACGATAGTTTAAGGTATACTACAGGTTTACAACAACTTAACTCGGTAATGGGTCAACACACAGGATACAACTATTTCTTGTTTTTCTTTAGATGCTTCTACTTTGGTTCCAAATTCATTTCAGCATCAACTGTTTGTATCCCAACTGTCAGTTTATTTTCTTCTGTAAGTCCTTCCACACCAGCACTCCTCTATGGTATGTGTGTGGGCGTGTACGCTAGGTGTTTCTCTAAAATTTAGAGAGATATCGTGTGGGGCCTTTGAATTTTTTTTTGTGTTAAAATGATTTTGGAAGTCATGGGTCAAAATGACCCACAAGTCAATCTTAGTAATATAACAGTATCACTTTTTTAAATATTTGAGCCTCTTTAGAAAAATATTCAAGTTGGAAGAGGATACTTTCTGGTATTCTTACTACAACTGAACCTGGTTGTGGGTCAAATGTACCCGCAAAAAAATACAACATACGTTTTTTTTTTGTTCATCTTCAGATGTTTCTACTTTGGCTTCATATTTATTTCAGCATCAGCTGTGTGTCTGCTAATTGTCCGTTTATTTTCCTCTGTCAGTCCTTCCACATCAGCCCTCTCGTATGGTGTGTGTGTTATTTTGTGGTAGTGTGCGTGTGGTGCGGCACGCCGGGAGCGGTTCCCTCCAACCTGAATCGTTTTGGAAAAGGGAAGTGAAGTGCACACAAGTGAGATGATCCAATAAATCAGCTGGATTTTGTCTCCTCCGTCTGAAACGTGAAGATGAGGGCACATTAGGATCATGGGAGGCTAGGAGAACGCACAGTGCCCATAATCCTCAGTGATCTGCTGGTCACTTTGGGTTTGCGCCGCAGCAGAGACGAGGGGTGGATGCAGGGGGGGGGGGGGCATTTACCCACGGCGCGAGAACCGTTTACAGTGACTCAGAGATCGTAACAGAAGCCCACCCCCTCCACACACACACGTCTCCAGCCAATGATGCAGGCGCCCTCTGGGCCAATCGGGCGACATGTCACTTTTCGTAGATGTGCGACTGACAAACCGCGTTATTACGACGACAGCACCCATCATTTGGCCAAAATCTGGTAAAAAGTGTTTAAAATAGGACTTGGCAGAGGGTGTGTGTGTGGGTGTGTGTGTGTGCATGCATTTCTCTGTCCACTGCATAAGACGGCGTCCACACAGATGGGTCAGTGTCGTAGGTGTGAAGAGCAGACAGAGAGTGGAGGGAAGAGGGAGGCCAAGAAGGAGCTCATTAGCATGGACGTCCACGTTTACCTCCTGTCTCCAAATGCTCCGAACCGCTGCTCCCATCCAAAAAAGAAAAAAAAATCACGGTTAGAAGAGAACAGAATCAGGGAAATCGGAGAGAACATAACAAGCCCCCTGTCTGCAATTGTTCCTCCCGCCCGGGCTGCCCCCCTGGCTGGCAGGTTCGCTGCACACCGAGGCGACCTGTGCAACACCTTTCCCAGGCCAGATGGCGGTGTCGAAGGCGACAGGAGCAGCAGAAATCTGCCAGAGCAATCTGCTGCAAGCAGGTGTCGGCTAATTGTCTCTGAGAGCTGCTGCGGCGGCGGCGGCGGCAGCGGCGGGGCGCGTGCCAGCGCTACCTGAGTGGAAACAAATATCTTCATTTGCTACCATTTTGTCCGGGGAGGGTTCCAAACCCAGAATGCGAGGAGGGCGGCGGGCTGGAGCTGACAGCTGAAGAAGAGACTCTTTGTCTAGCCTCTGCTAGCTAATATAAAAGAAAACCCTCCTGTACGCAGATGAAACACTCCTTTACTAGCCAAAAACCGAACATCCAAAATGTATCGTTCGATCTCTGTATTGCAACGAAAGTAGCTAGGAGTTTAGAGGGCTTGGGGAGGATGACAGTGTTCTCAGACCTTTTGCATGACATGATTAGACCCAGCACATCTCAGCCCTTGTTATACAGCCGGAGCGGCTGTTCACACATGGGTAGGGAGAGCAAATTCTACATGCGCCCCTCTGATTTATTCAGGTATCGGCTCGCCGCTTCATAGGCTCTGACATTCCCATTGTGCATTGAGAAGAAAGGAGGGGCTTGTTCGGTCTGACAACAGTGCGGTCGGCCTGTCAAAGGATCTTTCAGACAAAGTCGTCCAAGCGTAAAAGGGAAGCAAAGTGCCTCTAATTTAAGGCTTTTTCTTTTCAGAGACTTCTTACATCCCATTTTTTGCTATTAGATCCACCCATACTCTATCATATTTACCAATTATATCTTCCAAATATCCCTTTTTATTCATTCTTTGACCCCCTGAATAACTTAAAAATGCACTATAATAGGTATGAAAATTGCGTTTGGTTACATATGTATTCAAGAATACATAAAACAACTCTTCCCTTGCTGTTCACAGAGGTTGTCAACTAAAAAATAAAAAGAGTCTTTGAAATTGCTAGAATCTACTCCATTTATGTTGGACTATTAAGCTCCCGTCACACCGGGCACACCTACTACCTCCAATGAAAAGTCAACGTGAACGCACATTTCTGCTCGTCTTGGTTTCTGCGCTCAAAATCTAGATACGCGTCTTGAATTCACATGTAGCTACGTACAATTCAGCCTCTACGTACCAATCGTGCAGCCTTAGACTGCGTATAAAAGTTAGACACGTTTTTTGGAGAGTAAAGCTACCTTCACATCGGGCTTCAGGTGACCACTTTCAATGAAAAGTCTACGTGAACGCGCTTATATTCCTGATTAAGGATTTCACATTCAAAACTCTTGCGTTCACACATAGCTACATTATCTTTATGACCGTTTTCAGCCTTTATACACTAAACTCACCGCCATTGAATGCATGTAGAAAGCTACTTTCACCGCGGGATTTGGCAACGCGGCTACTTCCAATGAAAAGTCTACGTAAACACGCATTTGCTGCGCTACGAACATTTTAAAGACCGTTCTTTTGGGCTCTACATACAAAACTTGTAGCCATTAAACAAGCATTGCAAGTCTGGCCAGTTGGGGACTCTGATACGGTAATGACGTACAGATAGCTTTTACTCATGGAAGTGCCAACCTGCCAGAACTATATGACACCAAGTCTTTGGTATATTGGAATTGAGCTCTTTTCCAACTGTAAGTGGTGGACATGAGTTAGTATCAGGTAGGTGTTGTAGTAAATATGTTTGCTAAGGGAAAAATAAAAATTAACAATTAGAAAGAGTCACAAAAATTGCAGCACATATTTTTTAGCATCAGACACGACTAAAACTGTATGGTTGCTATGGAATTCTACCATAAATGTCAACTCCAAATAAAAAAAAGCAACTATTTAGGCAATGGTACCACAACAGTGGACAAAAAAAACAGAACAACCTTGTTTACAGCCCATGGTGAATGTATTTACATGTCGTGTAATTATATTACATAGTAATACTGTCTTAGCAGGTTTTATTATTGGTTGCTAAGGAAAAATGGAAATTTACATTTAGAGAGACGCACAAATTTGCAGCACACATTTTTTAGCATCAGACAAAACTAAAACTGTATGGTTGCTATGGAATTATAGCATACATGTCACCTCCAAATAAAATAAAAATAATGCACATTTTTAGGCATTAGTACCAAAAAAGTGGACAAAAAAAACAGAACGACCCTGTTTTCAGCCCATACTGAATGTATTTACATGTTGTGTAATTATATTACATAACAATATTGTCTTAGCAAGTTTTATTATTGGTTACTAAGGAAAAATCAAAATTTACATTTAGAGAGACGCACAAAAATTGCCGCACACATTTTCTTAGCATCAGACACGACTAAAACTGCATGGTTGCTATGGAATTCTAGCATAAATGTCACTTCCAAATAAAAAAATAGAATAATGGTAACTTTTTAGGCAATTGGACCATAAAAGTGGACTAAAAAAACAGAAAAAAACTGTTTTCAGCCCATAGTAAATGTATTTACATGTTATGTAATGCTATTACATAGTAATACTATCGTAACAGGTTTCATTATTGGTTGCTAAGGAAAAATTGAAATTTACATTTAGAGGGATGCACAAAAAATGCAGCACACATTTTTTAGCATCAGACATGACTAAAACTGTATGGTTGCATGGAATTTCATTTAAAAAAAGTGTATTTTTCCAGCAATATTACTACTGTGATAGTGTAGTCCAGGGGTGGAAACAAAACAAAACCCAACTTTATTTTTCACCCCAATTTAAAGGCAAACGTTTCCAAAGTGGAGTCAAGTAGAAGCAGACACGGCAGGTTAAAGTAAAGTGGATCCAACAGTGAAGGTAATTACTAAAGCAAATTGCAGAGCTTTTAGAAAAATCCCACTTGGAATGTCTCTGAACTTCATTTTTTTTTGGTTATATTTCAAAGTGCAATTAAATCAATATTCTTTTTGACCCTGTGCTAGTCTTGCAATTTGTTGTGCCCGTGCAGATGCTTCCTACAGAGAACCCCCTGTTATGGGACAAAATCTCAAATAGGAGTCTTTAAAAGCTTCCCACGATACCGATTGATCCAGCTGACCCGGCGCTCCTCAGGCTTTACCCCCACTCCATTAGGAGCGGTGACACCGGGGGAGGACTTTTTAGCGCTATCATGTGTGGCCTCTGTTGGTTGTTCAAACAGGAAGTGCCCAGTCAGGTTTAAGTGTGCTGTGTCCCCCACAAGCCGCCCCCCGCCATAGGGATCCCCCCGCTTCCTGCTGGTTGGAGCTCGTAGGCTCAGCGGTTTGGGTCAAGGCCTCCCAGCTTTATGAGTCCCCACCTCCATCCGGTCCTCCATGATGGCAAAAACGTAACTTTTTCTGCTATTTTTTTATTTTTTATTTTTAACCTTGGAGCCCTTGTCAAATGTGAACCCTTTTTTTGTTGTTGTTGTTTCTTTTTAATTATTGGTGACCGTTAATTGCTGCACTAAAATAAAGCATAAAAAAGGTTAATTTTTATGTTAAATGGGTTCGGATCTCCAGGCAGAGGTTGCTTTTATCCCTCCTGTGTTCTAGATTTAATTTGTTAAAAAAGGCTAAAGGGGTAATAAAAAACAGATACAGCATCTTTTATTTTGTATCTTGACTTTAGCTTATTTAGAAAAGGATTTTTTCTTTAACCCTTGTGCTATCCTATGGGGTCCAGATGACCCCACCCTTCCATTGACGTGTTCTCCCTACCATGACAAAGGTGGATAAAGGTGGAGAGATTTCATGTAATCCATGGACACCAGTGAAGATCACAAATCATTGAAGAAAAAAGGTTCAGAGCACTGCCTAGTGGGTCTAGATGACCCAACTCCCAACATTAAAGTGCCTAGGATAGCACAGAAGGTTAAAGTACTTATGGTCGAAGTAATTGGTTTTTTAAACACATTAGGTTTTTCTACTTAACCCTAATCCAAAAATTTAATTTTGTACCGTTTTTCTTATTTTCTTCTCAACTTTGAGAAGCAACCGGGAAAATTTGACCCCAAATTTTAATATATATATATACACATATTAATATGTGTATATATATATATATATATATATATATATATGTATTTCTGCTACCCGTAAAGAAAAAAAGGAAAATAAACCCTAAACCGGCTTATTTTTCTGTACCTCAACTTTGCCTGCCTTTTTTTAAAGGGTTTCAATACGGAAGTCTTTTTTTTTTTTTTAACTCAGCAGAATTTCAAGCAGAAAAAGTGTCTTGTTCTAGAAAGCAGGTATTGGTTTCTAAACACATCAGGTCTTTCTTTTCTACTTAATTGTAATCTAAAAGTTTAATTTTGTTCACTTTTTTTTTTTTTTATCTTTAAGTTTCTTTTGGTTTCTTCTGAAGTTGTAGTTCTGAAGGCCACATTTCCTTTTTTTATTTTTTTATTTTGTCAGCGTCTGGTTGCTTGTCCTTGGGTTCTGTGTCCTGCGGTGTGTCTGGTTATCTGCCCACACCGGGATGATCCTCCAGGGTTGCTGGGAAAGTCTCATGTTGATCACGGCAGCAGTTTCTGCTTTTTCATCTCTGCACGTTTGAGTGTCACTTTACAGGGGGACCAGTAAACGCGGCTTTACTTCAGGTTTTTTACACTGCTTTTTTGTTATACGACAGGCTTTATTGTGCATTAGGTTGTAGCTCATTCCTGAGCTTCTGCGCGACAGCTGGTGTTTAATTACAGTTTGTAGCGAGCAGCCAGACACAGCCATAAGCGAATTACAATCAGCAGGGGGGCTTTTATTTATGAAGCCTCGCTTTGTCGTACGTGGAGTCTTCCTGCTCTGAGGTGCGCCGACAGAACAAATAATGAAAAAACCCCAAATTTAGTTGTAAATCAAAGTTGAGCTGAAATTTCAATGGTTTGTTTCCACTAGTCTCTTTCTTTTTTGTTTTTGGTCCATAATTGAAGTATGATGATGCCGCCATAAGCTCGAGTCGCGGTCAGCAGGGCGCGCCTCGATAACTAATTTAAACATTGGTCTTCACGCCACCTTCGTTCGCATCCAAGCTACTCGAGTGCATCAACCCAACATGGCGTCGTCTGCACCGAGCCAGACGCAGGAAATATGGCAGAGGCCAAAACTTCAACTAGGTACGTCCGTAATCTGACTCTCATTCCAAGATAAATTAGGATGTGGTCGTTTTTTAATCTGAAAGAAAGGTGTAAAGGATTTTGCTACAGGTTATTGTTACAAAAACATGCTTACATTTGTTTTCTGGAGAATCATTTAGGAATGGGAATAATATATTAGAAACAGCATGGTATGACTAGCGCTGTTACACTTATCTCAATCTCCCACTCTGTCTGGTCAGACCCGCTCTAAGAAATCAGCAAAAAACCAAATTTTTCAAGATAGTGGCTTTCTGTTAGTTTTGTCTCCATAGCAACCATTTTGTTTTTTGGTTTCGGGGTGACGAACACGCCTATGTCACGTTTAGAACAATTAACCGAAGTAAATTTTAGGATTTCCTTAGCAACAGGGTTTTTTTTTTGCTGTTAAGCATTCCCAGAGTCCTCATTAGTTCATATTAAACCTTATACTTTTTCTGTCAACTGGAGCCAAACATTCATCATTACAATATTGCAGTAAAACTACGTAAGCAACAGGAAAGACTACTGCAAGCTTTCAAAAATCTACTTTAATTCCAACAATGATGCTTGCAGAGTTAGGAGGTGAAAATGAAACTCTAGAAGGAGTGGATTATGATAAATATATATATATATATGTTTATGTGTAGTTTTTTATTTGTATTTCTACAGAGGAGCTCCTCAACACAAAGCACAAAGTAGTCAACCCTATTGGACGGAATCTGTACAGTCTCCCTGTTTACGAAAAAAAACATTCAATGTAGTTTGTGATGAGCAACAGCTAAATATCATTTTATGGGGTGCAATTCATTTGTTTCTGTTTTAATTGAATTTTCGTTAATTTGAAAGATAGAATCTTTTTTTCATTGGTAAACGACAACAAACCAATGTTTTTGCTGTGTATGCTGGGATATTTTGTATAGAAAAATTACACGAACAGAGATTTTGTAGGAAAATGTCTTCCTCTATGTCTACATTTCTGTACTCTGTATTCATTTTGTGACATCAATTTGATATAAAACTAAAATTGTTCATCTCAAGATGAAGATATAACTTTATTTAGGTCTTTTTAAAAAATGTATAATGTTTTTCCAAATACTTTTGAATTTTCCACTATCCTATCAGAGTAGAATCTGTTTAGATGAGTCTTTATAACATTTATGCCTACTACAATTCAATGAATTGGACATAACCACAGCGATCTGTTCAGGCACCCGTGGAGACTCTTGCCACCATGGCATCCACTATCGCTTCTGGTCACTTCCCACAGGAGCGGTCTGAACCTACTGTCTGTCGGCTGCTAATTGAGGATGCGTCTTTGTTGCTGTTTGCTCTGAAAGGCGTTCATCACTTATCGAATGCATTTATGCCGTTCGCTTTGCCCTTTGAGTGGGTTTTTCACGAGTCACTGGTGGCCACGAGACCTTATCGGACCACGGGCTGGACGTCAAACACGGTCTTTGAGATGACCTTTGGTCCCCAACCCCTAAGGGCATGTTTGACCAGACGAAATGTTTTTAATCAGCATGTCAGACTTGAATAGACTTGGCTGCTCTGTGAAATGAGCCGTTTAACGTTTTTGTCTTTCAAACTTTATTCACTTCTCAAGTTAAGAGACTCAAAGAATGTGGCTGAATTCCCTTAACACTCCTAAAAGACTATATACCATGGTCTGGGTGAATACCCGGTTCTGATTGGCTGCTAGGTTTGCGTTAAAAGTGATAACCGCATGCCCCAAAAAGAAGTTCCGGTCACTTATCTCAAATCTTTGTATCACTGCGCCGGCTTCTTAAAACAACCTTTTGCTTCATCATTTGACAAAAAAACTGGAAGAGGTGAAATTTCTCTGAACTGATGCTTTATTCAACCCATCGGAAAGATCAGCATAAATATATCGCTTTATATAGAAGAATCTTGACTGCAGCGGTGGTGCGCGCCTTGTAGGTTGCGCACCACGATAAAGTTCACATAACAAATAGTCTGCTTTTTCGTGAAAAAGCGATCCAAGTCGGAAAAAAAACAAGTATTAAGGACTAAAAACTGGTTATCATTTATTTCTGTTGTAGGTGATCATGGTATAAATGGTTTTCGAAGTGTGCATTATCACTTTTTAACGCACGCCGTTCGTGTCGGACGGTTGATTCCACGAAGTGCATTAAAAAGTGACAATGCACACTTCATTGGCCATTAACCCCTACGCAGATAGTGCAGAACTATCTAGTACCCTGAATCTTATTCCAGTTCGTGTACATGCTAGCTCCTACTTTTAAACTGTAAAAACGGGATAAATGTGAATATTTTACGAAGATAACTCATGAATTTACCATGTTTCCAATAATGAAAACTTGAATGATTTATCTATTAAGAAAAATGCCATGAATTTGTCCAAATGACAAATTGATCAAATGCATTGCATTTTGGCCTATATTAGCCAATCAAGTTAGCATCAATGGTTTTTACAGAGACTTCTGGGAAATTTCAAGGTCAGAAGTTTTGGGATCGTAGATTCAGGAAAAATGGCGAACGCCTTATGAAGTCCACTAAATATTGAGGTAATTCGAACACATGCTAACTACTTTCTATCGTCATTTGAAACAACAAATATGATGTCATCCATTTGCATTAGTAAAAACCTAACGATAATAGAAAAAACGAAAAATATGACCGTTCAAACATACAAAATTTGTTTTAAAACTCACTTAAAAGGCACACATCTTAAAAAAAAGCAAGCATTATTCTCACAATTGTGTGCTGTTTGTGCGAAATACTTGATATTTGGTTTGAAGCATTTTTGTTTCTTCTTTATGCAGATGATGTGATTCTAGTTCTTAAAAAAATCTGTAATTGTTTTTTTTTAACCTAATATAAAGCTTGAAGGAAGAAAAATGAAAACCTCCATTCTTTACTGGAAAACCGTAAAATTTTCACATAAAATGTTAAATTCCAATAAAATCCAACATTTCCCTTTTATTTCTATCTGTGTAATCTCTATTGTCTATGGTATAAACTAGCTTATTTCTAAGGATGTTTGGAGTGCTCTTTAACTGACAGCTCTACAGTCCAGCACGGTTCGATTTGACTCTGCTGTTTTCTCTCCAACATACACTGGCTCTGCACTTCCTTCCAAACGATTTCCCAGCCCCCAGGCGACTCCACATGTTGATTGTACAACACCGCACAGTTGGCTGGAAGCCGCTGCGCTTTGTGCGACTTAAGAGGCAAAAGAGGGAATGGAGTCAACCGCTGATTTCATTCTCTGCTGACTCAAAGATGAATCGTGGAGCCGCATGGCTCCTTTTCCTCTCTTCTATAGTCGGTTACGCTTCAGGAAAATATACATTATTTCTGTTTGAAGAAGAGAAAATTGTTTGCTGAAATACAACAAAAAAAAACACTTTTTTTTAACTTTATAAATTGTTCACTTTTTATCCTTACAGTTGTTATAAATGAAAAGCTTTGATGGTGTTTTATGCCATCAAAGCAATAAATAATCTATCTAAAAGTAAAATTATATATTTTTAAAGGTCACAAGGATATGGTTTCACACTTTTAGCAAGTAGAATATCAGACATGAAGAAAAAAATTATAGAGTGAAATACCACAAAAAAAATGCTGAGTCAGACAGGAAGTAAAACTCAATTTTTTCAAAATTTCAAATTAAAACACAAGGTTGCTTACTGAGAAGTGTAGCACTAGCTTTTCTTTCTAGGAAACAGAAAAGCTAAGTCCAACACTTTCTTTTCATTTTTACTGAAAACGGCTGTTTCTGTTCAATTTATTAAAATAATTGTTTAAAACCAACATTTTTGAATCTTTAATTATGTGATTAAGCCAAGACAGGAAGAGATGACAAGAGCTAAAAGTTAAGCTAAAGGTTAAGCTAAAAGTTGAGCTAAAACCTCCTTAATTTTTTTTACAACAAAACATCCAACCATACCATTGTGAAACCCGATATTCATAATTAATAAAAGATTAATCTGTAATGTTTGCAAATCTTTTTTTTATTGTAAAACATAGCAAAAGAAAACTAAAGATATGTTTATTTCAAACGCAGATTCATTGCTTTTTGATAAAAGCAGAATTAGCATTAGCATTTTTTAAACAAGAACAACAATCTCCACCCTTTTTTTTTGTTTGTTTTAACACCAAAAACTTCTATATTTTCTAATTTGTGATAAAGGTAACGCAGGGACAAAAGCAAAAGTCAGCTAAAGATAAGCTAGTTTGAAGTTTTACAGAAAAAAATCAAGTGTATTTTTGGGGAATCCATTAAAAAAAAAACATTTTTCAGGAAGGTGGACCTAGGACCATCTGTCCCCTGCTCTTTCCCCTGGTGGGGGTACGGCCCCTTTTGTAACGGTGGCCGTCCTCGGGTGCCGGTTTTCCTGGGCCCGGCGGTGCTCTCGCGCCGGGCGGGGGTTCACATTACATCTGAGCCGGGAGGTTCGTCCCCTGGGGTGTGTGTGTGTGTGGGCCCTGTCCTCCTGAGCGCTGGGCCCGCCTCAAATTTCCAACTGTGGTCGAGCCTGTCGGGCCATATATTTACAACACCCCCAGGGGCCCTCTTTTTCCCTCAAGCCCCCTTGCGGGGCGGCTCCCCTGCCTCGCCCTCCCTGGACCAACCGTGGCCGGGCGGATGGCTGCCTGGAGTGCGGAGCGACTCTCTTGGGGTCCTGCCTGTACCTGGGTTGGGGCGGGGATGCCCGGAACTCCGGGTGGTGTGCCTGCCTGGGGCTGTGGGTACGCCGGTGGGGCCCTGGCGTTGGGTTCTCTCAGCTGGGCGGGGGCTGCTCTCCTGGTTGGGCTGGGGCGCGCCTCTCTCCCCTCCGTGCTTCCCCTGCTCTCTGGTTTGGGGCCTTGCGGGCGGTCCTTCCAAGCTGGCCCTGGTTTCCGGGTGGCGGGCTTGGTCGCCCGGCTAGTTGCTCCCTGCCGGTTCCCTGTGGCGTTGGGGGACCCGGCTGCCGCTGCTGCTGCGGTGGGGGTCTGGGGGGATGGCTGGGCACTTCCTCCTTCTTTCCACATTCCACCATCCATTTTAGAAGAACATAAACACTCTCACTCCGAGCACAGGTGTTAGCTCACCTTTGCACTAACAGTTTGCATGACTGAATGACTGAAACATTTCACACTAGTTGGTTTTAAGGCATACATGCTGCGGTGAACACTATCTGTTTTGTATATATGCCCACAGGTGGACATTTTTTGCAGCTAGCAGTAGGTTTATAACATTTGAGGTGTGTGTGGGACAGGTTCGTCTCATTGTACTACATTTAAATCCTTACCATAATGATTAACAACCAGTAAATCCCATGCTGCTTTATGCTGCTTCATGGTCTTATCCCCTTCCTCCTATTATCACCTCCTACCCCCCCTCTCTCTTCTTCCCCTCTTTCCTTTTCCGTCCGGTCCAACTCCAAAGATTTTCAGACATGATTGAAATTAATAAAGTTTGGCTCAATTACAAAAGGGGTTTATCCAGACATACCTTTGGTTTGTCTGAAGATTAATAACCCCTCTTGTTAAGGTAAAATATGTCCAACACAAGAGGCCCTCAGCTCTCATCTGTCTGCCCAGCTGTTGGACAGACAAGTTAAAAAAAAAAAAAAACCATTTTCTGCAGCATAATGCCAGAGTTTCGTTCATCTTAAGGAACTTGACATTTAATTTAAGGTAGTTTAGTACAATCCTTCTCTTAGCATTTTGGCTAAATCTCTATTTGACATTCAATAGTTAAATATTATAAAATCTGTGCAAAGATCCAAAAGACTGACTGAAAAATGCCAAAAACGTTGTCCTCCAACTGGAAAACAAAGTTCCAACTGACTGTTTCGACTGATTTGGTCAATAACCTTAAAAGAAGGGGTGTCGTTTTAAATTTTAATGACCTGAATTTCCAGGGTTCCCATCGCCAATTTCCTTCTAAAGAATCAAACTCACACTCTCCACATAGATTTCTGAAGCTCCAACTGCAACAATTAAAGAAGCACCTGAGCTGACACCAACCCCTTACCCCCTCGAAGAGTGACTCCCCCATTGATTTCCGGCACTCCTTTCTGCATCACAGCCATTAAAAAAAAAAAAGAAGAAGAAGGCGGGCCACCGTTAACCGATAGGATCACATAGCGCCGCTTCTGGGAATTCCAGCAGCTCGATTGTTTAGACAAAGGTGAAATGTTTATTCCTATTAGCCGGCTTTCCCACCAGATCCGGCATTGACCAGGACGGCCGTCTGATCGGCGATCACAAATAACAGCTGCGGCGCCCGCGGCAGGTTGAGGGGTGCAGGGGACATGCAAACACGGGCTTCCACGCAAAGGGGTGGAGGATCAATACGCTGTAGTCAGATGTTAGGTGAGTTGTCCCCCCCCCCAGCCCACATTTGCTTCGGGGACAGTCACAGTTGTTTAATAAGACCCCGAGCATCCCCGATCAATGGGGAGCGTTCCATTTGCCCGTTTCCCAATCGATGGAGATGCTTGATGGAACTTCAGGAGAGGTGTGCTCCTCGCTGAGCTGCACTTATCCACCGATTGTGCCTCTCCGCAGAGATTTTTTTGTTATTCGCCCAGAAACATAAAAAGAGTTGGATGGAAATCTTCCCGACGATCAAACTTTTATAGATCCGGTTGGAAGTGAATCGGAAACACCGTCACAGGTGCGGCCATTAAATCTTTTATGCATTTCAAAGCGTCCCAGTTGCCTCCCTTCATCCCCACTCCCGCCGCCCCTCTTTCCGGCCCCGCCGTATTGATGTGCGGTCCCCCCTGTCGAGCAGTCCCCACTACCAGGTATGACTAACTGCCATCTTGCTCCCGCCACTCCTTTGTCATTTATCTTGCTGCGCCGCCTCGGCCGGCTGACAGCACAGTGCGACAGCAGGCGGTGACAATAATTTGCACTGATCGGACCCTTCTGCCCGCCCCGCTGTTACAAATGGCGATCGATTATCATGCGGTGGTGCGATCAACTGTCCAACGCCGGCCTGTGTTTGCGTGTGCCAGGCCGAGGATATGCTTGTGTTTGTGCTTGAAAATGCGTTCCTTTTTCCCGCTGTTCCACATCCCGAGTTCTGTGGTGACTAGTGTAAATCTGTAACTGTTTACAAGTAACTTCAGTGAATTTTGAAGTGCAAAAAAACACTTGAGTGTCTAAGCAGTCAACATAAATCAACTAATTCTGTTGTGAAGTGGCTTTGCGCCATTATGCAGCATGTTGAGTTAGTAAACGCTACTTGAAACCAACCCCTGGTGGTCATTTAGGGAACTGCAAAATTTGTCTTGGTAAGACTTGAATTAAGTAATTGATAGTGAAGGATTAGTATTCAACCCCTAACCCTTTAAAACCGGAAATGTAGCTTTAATGTTGACAGACGTTCTTTTAATTAGCGTAACTCTGCAACCGTTTAAGCAATTAATGTAATCCAATCTGAATCTTTCCCGCAGAAAACATTTTACAGTCGTAAAGTGCTTTTGCAACCAATGTAAATTAATTCATTCTGTTGATTCTGTTGAGAAAAACATGGGTTTGCATCTTATACAACACTTTTGGTAAACGTTACTTAAAAACAAGCCTCCAGTGGTCATTCACGGAACTGCACTATTTGGCACTTCCTGTTAAGCTCAGATATGCAACATTTTATGAAGAACATTTCATTTTATGAACGAATCATGAAATGTTGAATCGTATGTGATTACCTGAAGAGTCAAATAATTTACGGTAAAGATTTATGGTGTAAAGACGCTTCTATGCAACAGAATTATGTGATATACACCAATCACGTCAATGGTTAAAGAACTGCGATAGTCAAAAGAATGTAAACATTGGCGCTAAAGCTTCAATGTTAAGGGATTAACGAGAAACTATATCCAATAATTTTCAAAATGTAACTTAGCAATGTTAAGTTGTTTTATTCATAAGTAGGGGTGGCCAACTCAAGAACTCAGAGGCACCTTGCTAATTTATTTGGAAACTCTACCTTACCTGCTTCTGATTACTTGGGTTTGTTTCGTCAATAAGAAGCTACGATGACGGATCAGTTAGAGAACCTTCAGGACACAGGTCCTCAAGGCCTGGGGTTGGACACCCATGCCTTGGAGCATCAACAGGTTTGTCTCATTGACTGCATTTGACAACTGGACCAAGTAGGTGTCATGTCATCCGTCGAAAACGGCTTACTTCTCCAACCAAATGAAGTGAACTTTTACAATACGGACATCGTCTGGCTACAACGGGGTGATGTCCATCCAAGTCAATCCGAGTCAAAATTTGTATGGCAACCACTCTCCTCATCAGAAATGAGCTTGTTGGAAAGCCACGCCCCTATTACTTAAAGGCGAACTGCACAGAATTCATCAGCCAAACATATCGAATCATAGTAATAATTTCAATTTCAATAAATGGCCCAATTTGCTGATTCTTCTGGCATGCCAGGTAATGACAATTAGGATAAGCGAATATTCCCGCCTCTTTTTGGTTTCCACCGTCGGCGGGGACACCGGAGCATCCCTGTCTCCAAAAATGCAGCGTGTATAGTATTGATTACCGGGGTTGGGGGGGGGTATGTGGCGTTTAATCAGAGCTATCGACCCGCTCGGCACCACTGCCTTGTGGAGGAGCGCTTAAAACAAGAGGGGAGCCTTTGATTCTCCCCACCGATGGAGCTACATTAACAGCACCCCCACCCCCTCTCTACACCTCTCCTGTAACTGCATTGTCCTCAATCAATACCGTCAGCAATTGGTCAAATTAAAAGGAAAAAAAATGTTTTTGCTGAATCCCCTCCTGGTGGCTTCCTGCCGGTCGCCGTGGATCACCAGCCACTTACAGGAAGTGTTGGGTTGGGGGCGCGTTTGGAAGGCCTGATTGATGGGCTGTCTCAGCACGGCGCTCCAGCACAATTTTTGTGGGAGAATCTGCTCACTCGCAGCTCTCCTGTCTGCCGCCTCCTCATTTGCTTCAACGTCTATTTGAATATTTCGAAAAAGCTCTTTTACTTTTCATAATTGTTTTTGGCGCCGTATCTGCCGGTTTACAGGCGTCCTTCCGCAGTGTCATCGTCCGGACACATTTTCCCTTCTCTCCCCCCGCCCAGTGTTTGTCAACCCTGTCGGTTAGCCAGTAATCACTCTGCGAAAAACACCTTTTGAAGTCCGGGGGAAGTTCAAAGCCCGTGTCGGTGAGGCGGTGGAAGTCGGCCCCCTTCGCATTGCAGTCGTTTCATGTAATTGGTGCTGTCTACCATCGAGGGGCGAGCCGAAAAAAGGAAATAAGACCTTTATTAGCAGAATCGCGGGCAGGTTTGGCTCGCTGACAGCCGTGAGTGTCGGGGCCCCTCACAAGACGCACACACGGCGTATCAAACAGACGGTGTCAAATCACCAATGGGTGGGTGGTTGGCTCAGGAATGCAATAACCGCGGTGTGGGAAGAGCTACGTACACGGAAAACACATTTGGCGCATTAAGGTGTGCCGGTTTACTTTACTGTGGGGTCTTGGGGAAACTTTTTTTCTTCTTGCATGATGATTGAAACGTGTAACGGTATCAGCCCAAGCAGACACACACTGTTGACTGTTACTGTCAAAGTGAAGCATTGTGGGAATGCAGAGCCACTTCAAGAAGCCACACCAGTGGAGTAGAGGGATGTAAGAGTTCTGGTTGGATTTCTACCTACTCTGAAAAAGTACAAAATCATATGTAAAAATAGGAAAACATCCACATCTACCAACTGAGGTCTAACAATTCAAATTACTTTCATAATACCTATGATATCTATAGTTTTTTTTCGCATTATTTTTTTTTTTGTTGAATTTGAGTTGAAGACTTTATAACTGGAATGTTAAGCCTACAAAAATAATTTACAAAGTAATTTCAAAAAAATACTTATTTGCTTTTTAACCCAAACTAGATCTTCAAAATATAAACACAATGTGATACAATCATGTCATCTGCATAGAATGAACACAATATAAACTGAATGAGGTTGTGAAGATTCAACAACAGAGCTAAAGTTGTGAGATAGTGTGTTGGTCAGTTAACATACTTGACTCGCACTATATCCAAATTTCTTTACCATTCCCTGGTACTATATAGGGCGTTCGTCTTTTTCTTTCTTCTTTTTTCCTGTATTTTAGGGATTAGCGAGTAGTAGGGGACTTCCTAATATAGTTTATGTCTTTAAGATATAAAAAAACAATATCATTATAGTATGAAAATATTAACTATGGACTATTTTTGACTCCTCCCCTCCTGGGATTCCAAACAGGAATTACCTGCTAGCTTCAAGAAGTCAAAATCCCATAAACTTCTATTGCAAAGTATAAACCGGCTAATCAGATGCCTCAATAAAAGTAGCTGGTAAGTTGTTAAAAAAGTTTAATTGACAAATTCTCCCAACCTCGCTTTCAAGTGGTAGGGGTGTGGCCTGCCAACAAGCTTACTCCTGATCGGCGAGTGCCATAAAATCACATCATATTTTTTGTATTGAGAGAAAAATGGCGACTAAATGACATTTTTTATGGGTGACATAATACTCACTCCATCCAATTCTCCTATACAGTCAATGGCTCCAACATGAAAACGTCCATGTTGCGAACAAAAGAGTGATTGTCCAACAATGCGGCACCCGTATTGCGGGAAAAAAAGCCAACTGGATTGACTTCATTTCGTTGGATCCAGAAGTAGGCCATGTTTTACTGGTGACATCACACTCACTCGGTCCAGTTCTCATAAACAGTCAGTTGTGATTACAAATAGAGATTAGGAATGATCCATTTTACATTTTCTGGGATATCCAATTGGAACATTAGATTTGCTATTGTAAAGGTTTAATTTCAAGATTAATTTGTGAAATTACAGAGTGTAGAGGGACATTTCAGCTGCTTTCCTGGTGTAGGTTTGACGGATACCGGCCTCTAAGTAGATCTAAATGTTTGCAGGACAACCAATTTAACTCCATGACTATGGTAGAGTCTTGTTTCAGTAGCCTTATTGAGACTCTGTAGAATCACTTGATCAAATTACCCATTCTTAGACCTATCTGATGTATTTTTTTTTTAAATCTACTATCGCTGAATGTGTTTCATGTTTCCTACAATTTTTGTTCAAAATATAAATTTCAGCAGAGTTCAGGAACCACCAACACTTACAAAACCCTTGCTTCCATCCAGGATCATCGCTATGTGTCCTTCCACGACTCTTGAACAATGCTCACTCTCAGTCCTGCCGACCAGCATCCGGGGGAAGGTGGTGGTGGTGGTGGGGGGGGGGGGCATCACGAGTCAAAAGGGCCCATTCCCAAGCCCCCATAAATTGCACATAACTTGATTACAATGAGACGATTATACCTTATTAGCAAGGATATTATGGCGTCTTCTTACTGAGCCTCATTATATAGACGCGCATCTGTGACTGAATGGTAGCACTTCCTTTCTTTTCTCCCCAGCGTGACCTGCCAGCCATTACTGCAGCAAAGGGGAACAGTGGGAGGTGGGGGGGCGGTCAAAAGGCTGATCAGGCCCCCCTCCATCTTGCTGACTGCGTTAAATACATTTTTTACATTTTTAAGTACGTTTGCACTTGAAATGGAAAAAATACTCCCTAAAAAGTTGTAACATAATTACCTGCCTTGACGGGTTAACATGGACAAACTTGTATGGGGTGTGCACAAACTACATAGGTTGCATACCATTCGATGAACCCACAGAGCAGTTTTTTTTTGTTTTCACTCTTTTAACCTCCACCAAAGCCTACAAACTTTGTAGGGAGTCCATTGGTGCTTTTTAAGTGATAAATACGCATACCTTTGCGTGCATCCAGACTTTTATGCTACGTTCTCACTGGTATTAACAAAGCCAGTTCAAGTGATCACTTCCTATGGAAATGCGCTTATATGTGTATTTACGCATCACTACGCAAGTTTTTAAGTCCGTTTTCGGGCTCTACTTACAAAACGTGCCTGTATTATATTTATGTTGACAGTAAAACCAGTTGAACTTTGACCAATCAGGGACTCCGATTTGGTACTGATATATAGTTAGCGTCTTTGTCAAAACATGGAAGTGCCATCCGTTTGAGAAGTGACCATTAGGGAGAAATTAATAATTGCGGTTTGTGCCCTGCCGGAATTATATGACACCCAGTCAAGCTGTGAAAGAAAACGTCTAGAGCAAGATTCATGAGATTTGCACTGCTTTGACACAAAGCCGCTTTCAACTGCAAGTACATGCACTAGTATTGGGTAGCGACTGTCCAGTGCAAATACTGTATACTAAAGTGCATTTAAGAATCTGTTCACATTTGCCAATGCCTACGTAGCTTTGGAAACAAGGAAATTAGATCATCACAGTGTAGTTGGTGTGGGTGTTCTACAGACACTTGTGTACAGGTATCACCTGTACACCTTGTGTGTGCAGCAATTGTATGGAGGTTAACCTCTACAACTGCTTTTGGTCTTTGGGTTTTCCAGGTCAGTGAAGGGTTGTAGAGAGGAGCGTCCACATCTTAAGCCACCTTAAAGGACATCATGAAAATCAAACTATCGTATGGTAAGTGTACCGTGAAGTATTTGTGAGGATAATGTAAGTTACACACAATTATGATGCGCAGTTGATGCTGTCGTACCCTTAGGCTAGTTGTTAGTTAGGTGTGAGTATTGGTCCTGTACTTACCATGTACAAATATTGAACACACAGGGTGTGCATGTTATACAGAAGACTTAGGAGGTCCAACAACGCCACTCTTTGATTTTCTAATTTCCTCAATTTTGTCAGACCACAGGAATATGGAAAAAAAATGAAAGATCTGTACGATACCATTACTCACCCTTATATTTAGTCAAGACTATGACCTATCACCCACAGCATGTTTGTAAAAAAAATTGCATGAACAGTTTTGCTCTATAGACCCACTGAGTGGTCAACAATCTTAATATTTCGCCCTGGCAACCTCCATACCCTGTACAGGTTTGCCTATTTTTTTTCATGTATCCATCTTTAAGGGAAGATGTGACTAAGGCATTGCCAGGTATCACCCGTACATTATAAAATTTACACTAGCCTGACGAATACTTGATGAAAAATTTACCACACCCTCTAAAACTGTTGGTTCCATATTCATGATGTCCCTTGAGGTGGTTGCATGATCCTAAAGGGAACCGCAAGACACACCTGCGCTCCCCTTAATATGTGACCAGTCCTCTGCATGACCCTTTATGTGCTCAGACAACCCCGAAACCTGCAGTGCCGGCATGTGTCAACCCCCTTTAGCATTTAACCCTTAGATTGCGTCTGGGTCAAATAGACCCGTTTTAAAGTGTACAAATGGGTCAATTATGATGCAAACACAATATAAGGGGAAAGACTTGCTGTCAATCGAAAAGGTGCTACCTCAGATTAAGATAAAGTTTCTCAAAAAATGAAACTTAGAGAACAGTCTTCCATGGTTACTGGGGGGCCGTGCAACCACCAACATCAATGTTTTCCTTCAAGTCAGCTGGTAAAATTACTGCCACGTAATCTGTTTTTAATGGACGCTAATGCAGGAACACCTGTCACAGCCACTGCAGCGGTTTTTCCCGCACACTAATCCTAAGAAGATTACACATGTTGGGAACAGGTACTTCCCAGGATTAATTATTGACAAGCAGGGAATTAAGTTTTAGAGCTGAATGTATTTTGCTAACATTTGTGTGCATTTTACTCAATATTTTCCCCGTCATGATTTCAGTGTTGGAGTTCAACAGCGTTTTAAGAGTTTAAATAGAAGCAGATTCAAATGGATCTCAAGAAAGAGGAAGTCTGGAAATATCCAATTTGGAATATATGTGCACTGTACACTTATGCATGTTTATATTTTGTAATGTTTCGTAAATCGTCTGCTTAAATAAGTCAATTTAAGGAGCTCCACTCTAAATATTATTATTTTCTCTTTCTCCAGATTAGTCATTTGCAAATTTGACGACCGGAACATACATTAGAAATCCTCCAAAACTGGTGGTGAAAGCAACCACTAATTTTATTTGCACCCCACCTTAGTATAATACACTACAGACTCAACATCAACATACACAAGTAGACTCATGTAGGGTCCTGTGGTGGACACGTTTGGGCGATCAGATTCTGCTGTTGAAGAATGGAGGAATCTCTATCGCCCCTGTCCACCAATCTTATTTGCACCTCTTTAGTAAACACACACACACATCGAGAGGGAGATGGTCACATTGTTTCCTGCCTCCTGCCCCCCAGACTGGATGGGGTGGCCGACAGGATTCCTGCGCCCCTAACATAGCAGCTCCTTTTTGACATGGTGAGGGAGTCAACAACATCTGAGCTGGACGGACCATATACCAGAGGAGCAGGTAGGGCCTCTTTTCAGGGCAAACCAGGGCACCAGAAATTGGTTCCATCGTTGGTCACAGCAACTACAGGCCTCGTCTCGTTGCTGGTCTAGGCTGGCCTGGCTCTCTGTTCTCTGGTCCTGTCTGCGGCATCTGCTGGTTGCAGGTGTCCGCCTTCCCAGTCGGACGGTCGGTTTCTGCCACTTTCCCTGGTTTGTCCTTTGTGGGGCTGGCGGGCAGGTTGCTCGGGCTGGCAGTGTGGCTGGTTATCGGTGGTTCCAGCCTGCCTCTGCAAGTGGGAACAGGTGGAGGCTAAGGTTTCTCGAGTGGTGGCGTGACTCTCATCTGGGCATAGGTGTCGGTTTGGAAAATCAAACTGCTCTGGAAAAATATAAGACTAGCATTACTGCTTTGTGGAGCTTCGCGTTAGCTAATGCTAAAAATGTAAGGAAGTGGAGGACCTAAAGTCAGGACAGTATAACACATATAATATCTGTAAAAGTGACAAAACTAAGAAAAAAAGGATTTTATAGTCTACAACGGAAAGTATAAAACTAGCCATGCTTCTTTGCGGAACTTCGCATTAGCAGCTACAGCTAATGCAAGAAATTTCTACAGGAAGTTACGCACTGAAGATTTAGTAAAATATTAATTATACCCATAAAATGAGAAAAATACAAAAGTTTGCAATGGAAATATAAACGTAGCATTACTACTTTGTCAAACTTTGCATTAGCGGCTAAAGCTAATCCTGAATGTTTGACAGGAAGTGATGGGACCTAGCTTTAGTAAAATAGGAATTATAGTCGTAAAATAACTGAACTAAAACATCTAATATTATAATTTAAGATGGAAAGCTTAAATCTAGCTTACTATTTCACTTACTATTTTGTGGAATTTCGCATTAGCTTCTACAACTAATGCTAAAAACTTTGACAGGGAATGAAGTACCCGAGGTATGGAAAATAAAACAGGGATAATAACGTTAAAAATGTTAAAACCAAAACAATCTCTTTTTTAGTCTGTGATGCGACGTATACACATAGCATTGCAACTTTGTGGAACTGATTGTTAGCTGCCAAGGCTAAAATTTAAACGAAAATAGATGACCCATAGTATGAAAAGTACAAACCTAGCAACAACGGTAAAATGTAGAGGGCCACAAAAGTGCGTACTGACATAGGCATTTATTATTTAAGTTGGGACAGTATGTTCTGACCTTTTTGGTCGATAGAATCAATAACCGTCTTCAGCAGCCTTTAGGCTATGCTAACAACACCCTAAGCAACGTGTGTTCAAGTTGCAACTTCCAATGAAAAGTTTATGAAAACACGCGTATATGCGCATTTTGGGCTAATGCATCGAAAACTCGTAGGTACATGCGCTACTATCGAGTATTGACAGTCTAGTGTCAATAGCGTATGCTAAAAGCTTGTTCAAAAACCAGCATTTGCTTAAGTTGTTTTCTTTTATTTTTCTGATTCTTACTTTGCTCAGACGGATGCACACACTCTAAACTTTTCAGCATCAGCTCCGCCACCTTTTCTCCGCCTCACCCCCTGACTCCTCACCTCCTCTCGGATGACAGCCGGAGCCGTAAATGAGTGAGCTTCCACCTGACAAGCCACCCAGGAGCAAGAGGTGGTGGGCGGGGGAGCGGTTGAGATGAGTAAAGGTATACTGGCGGCGGCAGCGGCGGGCGGTGGTGCTGGTGGGTGGTGGGGGCAGCTATTTTAGACCTTCTAAGGAGCTCATTAGGCAGAGATGTGATCAGCACGCCTCCGCTTAGGTGATGCTACCGGCTTCCGCACCTTTGCTTGCCACACCACGAGCGAGTGAATTTTATTCACTGTCAAAGGAAGAGGATGTATGTGTGTGTGGTTGTGTGTGTGTGTGTGTGTTTGGCAGGTGGGAGGAAGCACACTTAGCCAACAGCCCCCCCACCCCCACCCCCCCCAACCAACTTCTCCATTTCCCAAAAGGCTCACCTCGATTTTCAATTGTCAGACTTGTTAGCGAGCCTGTCTGACATCGGGGCCGTCAAGTTATCGGCTGGATTGCACTTTATGACGGGAAGTATGATAATATTTTTGCTTTTCTTTCTTTAATTCCCTTCAGCAACCCCCCCCCCCCCGCCCCCCTCACCCCCCCACTTCCCCCAGCCCTGTTCATTGTTCCTTCACTCGCCTCGCTCGTTTGAGTATTCCAGCAGTAGAATCCGCGTGCCGGCGAGCGTTCAGCGGGCGTCTTCTTCTACGGTTGTCCCCGGCTTGACACGGGGGAGACTACGTTCCTCCATTGGCCTGGCTTTGGAAACGTGTAAAGAAAGAAAAACACACCTGCGCACACACCTGCTGGAGTGGCCGCCCGCTGCCAGGAACGGCGTCGAGGCAGGCAGTGTGTGCGCAGAAACCAAATGTACCAGACAGGAGGAGAAAAGCGAGAGGAGACTCAACTGTGTTTTATCCGGCGGGCAGCAGAAATACACGCCGGATGTCTCGTCTGCCTTTACACAAAGCACAATTGGGGGAAGATTACACGGGAAAAAGCCGGGTAGACGAAGAGACAGGTTAATCAGGTTTTGAGCAGGTGCTTTTGCCTTTCAGGGCACGAATTCCATGACATTAATCCACCTTAAACCTTTGGAACTAATGTAATCTAATTAATACTTTTTTTTTCTATGAGCTTGCTGCACATAGGAACCATTTTTAATGCATTTGACTTAGAAATATGTGCCAGGTAAGTTGGGAAGTGCAACAATTTAGCTCAATTCCAGTGCTATTGAACGATATAAACCAGATTTTTCACTGTCAAACGTGAAATGGGCAACCATTTCAAGCCACCGTTGTTGGAAAGACTCGACTCTTTATGGTCGTCCTAGAACGGACAAGGCCCCAACAGGCAAAGCAAACAGGATGACGGATAGATTTCCTGATTGGTCTTAACATCACCCGTCCGTCCAGTGCTCAGGTGGTTCTCTAATAAAAGTTGATTAAATCCGCTTGGGGACCTTCATCATTGAGAGGTAGCGGCAGAAGCAACGAAGGTCTTTGAGGATGTCGCTGATAGAGGTGATCATTAGTCTGACTGGAGCTTTCTTTTTAAGGATTTCCCATTAAAAATTGTGTTTCTACTATTTGCAGTCGTAAGTATTCGTCATAAATTCTGCAAGTTGTCACCATGTAAAAAGATGGTCTGTAACGTTCATTATGGGTAGATAAAAAAGAATCCAAGAAAATCCCATTTGATTTCATCTCAGACAAACAAACAACTTCGTCTCCACCAGACATGTTACTTATTCTTTAACCGTTGTGCTATCCTAGTCACTTTAACGTTGGGAGTTGGGTCATCTAGACCCACTAGACAGTGCTCTGAACCTTTTTTCTTCAATGATTTGTGAGCTTCACTGGTGTCCATGGATTACATTTCCACCTTCATCCACCTTTGTCATGGTAGGGAGAACACGTCAATGCAAGGGTGGGGTCATCTAAGATAGCACAAGGGATAAAAAGGCTTTCGTCCCATGGACCTCTACGGGTGCTGTGGGTTTTTGGGTTGTCCATGACCCATAGAAAGTCTCGGCCGCATTTTAAAGGGAGCACAGGTGTGTCTTTCAGTTACCTTAATACTTGTATGGACACCTCAAGGGGATATAATGAAAATGGCACGTGCTACTATCGTGTGTGTGGCCTTAAATAAGTAAGTTAAGTAAGTTGCACGCAGTTATGCCGTACAGATGCTGTCATTGGTGTCTCTGTCCGTTGGGTTTACTCAAAGAATAGAACATTCATTAATCAATTGGAATGTTCATATTTCCCCTTTCCTGTCTTAGTCTGATGTCCGTCCCTCCGTAATTGAACGCTAGCTTTACGCAGGGGTTCTATTTCCTGTCCCTTGACAAGTCTATGTCGTGGCAAAAAGCTGGAGAAATGGGGAAACAGGTCCAGGTTTCAAAATAAAACTTCATTTGTACTTCCAAATTAAAAATGTATAAAATTTTATTTCATATTAAAGGTGACGTGTCCACGCGATAACGCACGCTAACACCACGGCTAAGATAAGAACGAGAAAAGCATTGCAGCTGCACAGCAGCTAATGCACGTAGAACCGACCAAAATGCTATCGGCAAAGCGGCTCACAGTTCTGCAGAATCTCCCAGCAATAGATTTTCTAGTTTAGCATCCTGATGGATCAGACTGATGTGTCCAACGCTCCGAAAAAGGGCCGACATCGTGGCGATGACCGTTACCAGTTTACTTCCGCGTGTGAGAAAGTGAACACACATAAGCGAAGCATCTTCGCCGCATTAAAGCAACTTTCCCCTCACCCAGTCACGTTGCCTCATCATCACACTTTTTTGTTTCTAGAAAGAATTGGTGTTTGATTTTTTACCCTTTAGTTTTGGAGCACCGTTGAGGCTCCTGAGCTGTTTAAAAGTACTGGAGACGCTACATTAAGCAGTGTTGGAAATAAACAACCACTTCTTTTCCTTAAAGCACACTCATAGAACCTTATTGGTCAAGGCACATTCATTCCCTTTTTTTCTCTTGTAATGAAAAATACTTTGTTGTGGAAATCAGACAATGTTGACTGGTCCCTTTCTATGTTATAAGTTACCAAAATAAAAGCACTATAAATTTGCTTGGCTAAAAGCTACTTATATATCAGAGACAGTTGCAGTGCTGAACATTGTGATCAATAAATAAACTGAAATTGACAATTTTATTACAATGAAAGACGTATTGAAATTCAGGTAGAGTTTAAAATCATACTTTTTAAAAGAGCAAAGAAAATGTGTTCCGGTCCAATATCAGGATACGTATGGTATCGCCAGACTCTAGCCAATACGCCCCCCTAGTGGAAACATCATGGTTTGGGTTTGCTTTGTTTTTTGTTTTTCGCTGATTTGATCCATATCATGTGACCATTTAGGGACAACATGGAATCACAGATAAACCTATGAAGGATGTTTTTGGACTGTGAGAGGAACCCGGGGAGCCCGGACAAGACCCAAGCAGGCAAACTCCAACACCAAAGGCACAAAAAGGACCCCATGGGAATTTGAAAGCCCCCACCCCCAGTAAACTTCACGGAGTTTGAGCATCCAACGGTTAAATCAATGGGTTCCAAATATTTGGAAAAGCCGATTTGCTCTGTGGCTGCCATCTTGGTTTTTTTATTCTGTTTCTTCTTGACAAAATAAAAAAATTCTCTTCTTTGAAAAAAAACAAAACAAAAAACAACATTTTATGGTTTTATTTATTTATTTTCATTTCACGACGAACAACTCTGACAATGGACCAAAGTGGGACACTGCTGGGGGGAAAAATAGATTTTCAGTTCGGCACAAACGCTATTATCCACGGCAGGTTTGTCTTCCTTGGCTCATCCTGAGAGCCGCCCCCCTCCCTTTCACCGCCTCTACAAACCAACAAATAATTTTAGTTTTGGTGCTTTTCTTTTTTTTAGCATACAGATCAGGAAAACACACAATTATCTTTAAAAGTGGAACAGATTTTTATTAAATTAACCTTATTAGGGCATTACAGTAAGCAAATGCCAAAAAAAGAACTTCCTCATTTGCATCAAGATAGATTTTTCAGGTCGGCTGCACAATTTAATTAAAGAAAAGATTAAGAATCATTAACTGAGCTGCTCTACCTTGCAGCGGTGCTGGGCATACATGTGACTCAGGTTGACACAGATGGTGGCTCCCTAACTGTTGAAACTCCGGAACCAAATCGGAAAGATCCCATCAGTTTCCAGGGGTGGAGAAAAAAGTGAGTGTGGTTTTGTTGAATTTGTAACACTCATGATCAGTGCGGCCGGGGTTCCGAATTCCATCTGAGAGCCCGGCATGACGTGGATTATGTACGGTGGAGGGATGGGTGGGGGGGTCAGGGGTGACCCAGGTGGTGGGGCGGGGGTTGTGGAGCTGTTGTGGGATGGATTTGTGATCCTATCAGGCAATGAAATCGACCAAGTCAAATCAAACTTTATTTGTATAGCACTTTTTACAACTCGGGTCACTCATAGTGCTTTGCACATGGTAGGTTTACCAAGTTGTCGTGATGTCAACCACAAAACAAGTCATCTAAATCTGTAAACAATGTAGTAGTCCATAAACAATAGCTAATGTTGGTTAATTTGCTTAAATTTATGGTCCAGAACTGCAAGGACCATTTTGTTTTTATAACTCTAGTACCGAGTGAAAATGATTTATTGACATAAAGAATGACCCATCCGGCCCTGAAAAACAATGAGAACACAGCAGAAAAGAAAATGTCGGAAAAATGAATCTTTTATGCGTTTAAAATAAATAATTCAAAATCCACTAATGACACCAAAACCAACGTGTCAGGGGAGTTTTGAAATGATTATGGGATGGCCACAGAACCTACAGATTGGTGGCCATATTGCAGCAAAGTGTATTATTTTGCGATTTTTACATTTTCACAAAAGAGCAAAAGTTTGTCGAGTGCTTTTCTTAAAATTTCACACACTCCACCATGGTTAAGTCTAGAACCACATCAAAAGTTTTGTCGACCTCTGACCACTGGAAGAGGTCGCTATTGTGAACTTTAAAGAAAATCTTATTTAATAGTTTTTACAAATTTCTACCCCTTCTTGGGTTTTTTAATCCTAACTTCTCGAGAATCGTTGGAGAAAAGATTCTCACAAATGTGACGATAAAGTTTATCCGGGGTCAAAGGGAAATTCCATTTATACTTAACCAGTCCCTGGTGGTCATTTGGGGAATTGCAACACTGGTACTTCCTGGTTTGGTTCGACGGGAAGTGGAAGGTAAGAACTTTAGCTTCAGTGTTGATCTTCTTTCAACTAGCGTAAATCTTCAACCATTTACGCAATTAACGTAAGTCGAGAGAAAATCATTGTTGCGCTAATATGCATTATTTAACAGCAGGGAAGTGATTATGCCAATAGCGTCAATCAGCAGATTCAGGTTGATCATGTAAACGGTTGTAGAGTGATGGTGTTGGACGTCGCTGGCAACATCTCCATTGTTAAAGGGTTTATTGTGTTTACCTGGTAACATTTACATTTGTCAACCTGACATTAACAGGAAGTGTTCGTTTTTGTCACCATGTATGTTCGTCTTCTGAGAACCAAAAACGAGTTACGATGATGATAACCCTGCACACGTTGGCATGACAACAAAACATATTGGGTGGAGTCTTTTGACAAAATCCCACCTGCTTCAAGTTGTGTCAAACTTTTGTACACTGCGGCCCAACAGCTTTGCATTAATTTTGTCCTCTTGGAGTTGTATGAACATCTGAAGCTACGCACACACCACATTTTATCTGAAGATGCGCAAATGTGCACATTTTGGGGTTCCGTGTTAAAAACTCTTGTGTTTAAGCATCACTACGCAAGTATTTACGTCAATGGGCTCTACCTACAAAATCATTGAACGCGTGTTTAAACTCAAACCAGTTGAACTTTGACCAATCTGAGACTCGGATGTGGTTGTGTCATATGGTTTGTGTCGGCTGGAATTATACGACACAAGTCTTTCATTCATCAGATTCGAGCTGTGAACAGGCCGACTGTAGGTGTTTGCGGTAGTATTGGGTAGTGACAGTCCGGCGTGAACATTGCACGCTGAAAGCTCGCTCAAGAACATTTAGCGCTATCTTGGACGTGCGGCACGCCTATAACGCAAACAAGAGTCAATATTTCTCATTGTTTGACCTTTTTATTTATTCTTCTTGGTAACGTTCACTGTGATGGAACTAAGACGGCGGTCACAGGTCTGACGCACTAATTCGGGCGAAAAGGATTTGACGGTTCACTCCGAACACCGCCGGCTGAAGGAATTTGGTATGCGAGCGCCCGGGCTGTGTTGTTAAAAGTGCGTGACGGGGACACAGAGTGTGTGCGACGGCGGTACGGGGGCTAGAGGTGGGACGGGGGTTGGGTGGTGGTGGTGGGTGGGGGTGAAGTTACACATCCAAACCCCCCTAATCCTCTTGCTTTCGCCAAAATGACAAATGCAGGAACCGAGGCATAAAAGAATCACTCATGTATGGCGCACTTGAGTATTTCTGCAAGGCACCTGCATTGGAATGAACAGATACAAATAAATACAAAATAAATGCAAGGAGGAGGGGGAGGAGTGGAAATAGGACAGAGGGGAAGAGCGGGAGGAGGAAGAGGAGAAGGGGGGGGGATTACTAAGAAGCTTAAAAGAGTCTTCGGCATTTGAATGCAATCAAGCCCCATTGAAAGGATACCAGGTGCCTGGCAGGTGGAGAGAAACAGATGCGCCGGCGTTGGCAGCCTCGGCGGCGTACAGGTGTGAAGGATCCAGCTTGCTCCCTAATTACTGCTTTAAATGCTTAATTTCTGTGTTTCAATATTGATTGCTACCTTTCTGCTCCTATTTCCCCACTGAGTGTTTGCAGGAAGGCCGCCGCCACCGCCACGTATTCTTATTTTTCTTCTTTTTTTTGTATTTTTGAACAGAGCCAAACAAATCCCGGCTTTTCTCCCGGGCGTCGCTTGTTGTTCGTGTTTGGATTCCTTCCCAAATCGTTCCTGACTGATTAAAGCGGGGGGGTTAAGGGAGGGGGGGGGGTGTCTTGGTTATTTGAAGGCAGGGCAGCATCCTGCCCCCCCCCTCCCTCCCTACCTCGCCCACACACCTCCCTCTTAGATTGGATCATATACTGGTAATGGGACGCGCAATCAATGGTCGCGTATCAATGCCAAAAGGGGCCCTCGCCCGCCCCCTTCTCCTTTCACTGGATCCAGATGGATCTTTATCTGCTGATTGTTTGATGAAAAATCTGCCCCCCATCCACACACCTTTAAAAGCAGAACCCTTCGAGTCCACTCCCCCCGCCCCCCCCATTTCCATAATCCACGCCGTGGATGGCGGGACCCACCGCGGCGGCTCCCTTGCACCCCGACAGCTGCCTATCCCAGGTGGCCTGACATTTGAGTCAGTCAGATTAGATGGACGGTGTATGAAGTGGGGGTTGTGGAGGTGTGGGGGAGCAGTTTTGAGTATGAAGGGGGGTGGGGGGTGGCCAGGACCCTTAACTTAGTGCCAGGTCTCTTTGCAACGGGGCACGGTCCCAGGGGGCGACCTGAGCTGTGGATTTGGGGCCAGATGGCTGGTCCCCACAAAAATGACCCCCCCACCCCCCAAAGGAACCCTTCTTATTGATTTAGAAGGGTAAACAGAGAACCTGGCTGCTAGACCTGCACGGTTGCTCATCTCAGGTTATCAAACCCCATGGGGGGGGGGGGGGTGACGTCAACAGAACAGGCGAATGGTGATGGCATATGAATAAATCTGGGGGTGGGAAGCAGGTCATACTTTCAGAGGCCTACCCCCCAACATACACACTTTTATTTTTCCATCTTTGGAGTCAAATTGTGAGATGTTCGGGAGGGTGACATGGGCATAAAAATGGGTGCGCACCTCCAAGTGGATCTCTTTGTTGGTGGCCATTAGAACAGGTTTTAAAGCAGCAGATTCAGCTGTCTGTGGTCAAGTTTGCCACCAAATGTGTCATCTTCCCTGCAGTTGACATGGTTTTTACCAAAATCCAAGTGAATATTTGGTCTTGAGTGGAGTCGATTGACCCAAGAATGATAAATTTGAGCTTTGTGAGATATCATTTTTTTCAACTGAGCCAAAATTAGATTCTAGATTTGCGTTTTTTTTTACATAAACCAAAGAAAATGAAATTAAAAAGTGACCTGGAAGTTAGTTTGATACCAAAAAAGGTTTGAGTAAGTATAATCTAACTATGGTTATTTTAAAATACGATCCAATTTGTGCTCATTTTCACACCCAATTCACCAAATGGCACTTCATAAATGTTATAATTTTTAATATAAAAGCAATTCTTACTTACTTTTTAAATGCATTTAGTTCATATACTTTTAATTTGAAAGGTCAACTTCCAGCTTAAAAATTTAAGGACATTTGTTAAAAATGAACTCCAAATAATAATATTTTTCTAAGTTAAATTTCTAAATTTCTAACTGCTACAAAGCTGGAACGAATGTGCATCGATTTTAGAAGATAAACTACCAAATAATCTTAAATTTCTCTAAATATTAGCATAACTAGCTCGCTAAAGAGTTTGCGAAAAAATTTCTGCGTTTTTATTTTACAAGTTTTGAAGATAAACTATCAAAGAAAATCTAAATGTCCCCAAATTTTATCAGACCTAGTTAGCCAAAAAATAAGCACGTATGAAGCTAAATTTGTTTTAGACCAGAAAATTTGGTTAAACTGGTTTTACTGTGAATAAATTAAGAAAGAAAGTCAACACAGTGTATCTGGTTTGTTTTTTTCTTTTGTTTTTCAGATAAAATAACTTTTTAAACACTATGCACTTCAGTGACTAATTTATTAGCACTTTTCTCTAAGTGCGAAAAAGCTAGAAGGTATTTGCTTTTATTTTTGTAATTTCAAATTTCTCTAAATATTAAGTTACCTACCTAGCCAATTTTATCTAAGGATGTTCTTTTTTCATTTTTTAACAAATTTTGAAGATAAACCATATACACAAAATAAACAATCGCAATTCTAGCTAGCTAAAAGGTAAGCTCACATGAAGCTAAGGTTTTTTTAGACCAGCACATTTGGTTTGTGAAGGAAATAAGATAAAGATCCACACCCATTCCCAGTGTGTGCAAGGGTGAGTGGGACTGTGACTGTAAAGCACAGGTAGAAAGCGCTATATAAGTATACGCCATTTACCATTTAAAGTTTGGCTACTTTGGTGACTGAAGGCTGCATCACACATCCACTACTTATACTTTTGGCATTAAATGTCCGTCTTTCTCGATCCGTGTGATATACATCAAAGGTAAGTGTTTCTTGCGTTTGTCATTTGTTGATGTGCTCAGATGTACGTCGAGGGTTTTGGCCGATATGTCTTATTTGATTTTGAGCTGTTCAAAAATTTTTATCGGTTGCAAATAACACAGATTACGCATATTTTACGTAGTTTATATGCAATTATTACTTACATGTCTTGTCATTGTGTATGATTTTTGCCAAATGTAAAAACAAAAGTGAGGCTTTTCACTAACGTTCCACTCATGTCTAATGGACTTTTTACTCATGTGCCACCAATGTATAACTTTAATATTTGGTTTACGGCGCACAGATCACGTTAAATGGTTAATTGACGCACAAATCACTTAGGAATTCCGTATAACCCTTGTGCTATCCTATGACCCCACCCTTACATTGACGTGTTCTCCCTACCATGACAAAGGTGGATAAAGGTGAAGAGGATTTCATGTACCTCAGGGGTGCCCACATGAAGGAGGGATCCTCCCCCAGGACGGACAGGCAATTTACCAGAACTCATAGAGAAGAATTAACTTATCTAACTCTACAACTACATATTTAAAGTCCAGCAGACGAGCTTCATTCAGACGGAGTTGGGGGGGCAATCGGGGGAGCGAGTCGAGCCGGAGACAGGAACCACAGCCAGTTGTAGAAGCAGTAGTAGAGGCGAGCCAGAGACGAGGTACACGGTCAGGTCCTCCTGGGGAGTGGGAAAGAGGGACAATACGTGAATCACACTGTACCAAACAGAGGCATGGAGAACTAAATGATGAATAATGATCAAGTATAGAGGAGAGAGGGAGGGTACAATAGTTACCCCAGCTTCAAAATTACTAGCAGCCTACTAAAAACAAATAGTTGTCATTAAGTTTAATTTAAACACATTAACAATAAGGTAGATATTCTCTGAATACTATCTAGTCTGACAATAAGCCTGTCCAAAGAGGAATGTTTTCAGTCTAACTTTGAATGTAGAAACTGAATCGGCCTCTCTTCCATGAGCTGGGAGCTTATTCCATAAAACAGGGGCTTGGTGGCTAAAAGCTCTACCTCCAACTGTACTTTTACTAATTCTAGGAACCACAAGCAGTCCTGCATTTTGCGAGCGAAGTGTTCTCATTGGATGGTAAGGGACTATGAGCTCCTTAATATAGGACGGGGCCATTCCATGTAAGGCCTTATAGGTTAACAGGAGGATCTTGAACTTGATTCTAGAATCAACTGGGAGCCAATGGAGCGAAACTAACACAGGAGTGATGTGATCTCTTCTGCTGGTTCCAGTTAACAATCTAGCTGCTGCGTTCTGAACAAGCTGGAGACTTCTTAAGGAACTCTTAGGACACGCTGCTAACAAGGAGTTACAGTAATCCAGCCTCGACGTAACAAATGCATGGATGAGTTTTTCAGCATCACTCTTAGAAAGTATATTTCTGATCTTAGCAATATTCCGCAGGTGAAAAAAGGCAGTTCTACACGCCTGAGATATGTGGGCCTTAAATGATAAATCCTGGTCAAATAAAACCCCAAGGTTTCTAACTGTGGAATTGGGGGCTATACTTATGCCATCCAGGGAGACTATCTGATCAGACAGAGCATCTCTGAGGTTTTTAGGACCAAGTATAATGACCTCAGTTTTTTCTGGGTTCAAGAGGAGGTAATTAATTGTCATCCAGGTCTTGATGTCACTGATGCAGGCGTTCAGTTTCTCTATCTGGTCATTCTGCTCAGGTTTCATGGATAATTACAACTGCGTATCGTCGGCACAACAATGAAAATTAATGCTGTCTTTCCTGATTATGTTTCCTAGGGGTAGCATATAAAGCATAAACAGGATTGGTCCTAAAACTGAGCCCTGTGGGACTCCGTAGTTAACGCGAGTGCACTGAGATGACTGTACATTTACGTTAACGAACTGGTACCTATCAGATAAATAGGACTCAAACCACTGGAGGGCAGATCCTCTGATCCCTATGTCATAACACTCACGCACGTGGATTTACGTGTTCTTTGCGTGGTTTACAATATACGTAATATTTACGTAGCGGATGTGTGACATGGACTTTAGTTTCTAGCGCTACTTTTTAGAAGATAAAATCTTGGATTGTAATGGCCTTGTTTTGCAAGTTTGGAAGATAAGCAACCAGATAATTATTTTAAAGTACATCTTTTCAAAATATAACAATAAAACTCTTCCTTTTAGTTTCTTCTCTACCATATAAATGTAAAATATTTAGTGAAAAAGATAAATAAGATTGTTTGTGAGTTAAATTTGCTATTTATTTTAATTAAAAAAAAAATGCCTCCAACCTTTTAGACTATAGCTTCAATTAGCATTCAAAGAGTTAACAACAGCTCAGCAGACGAGGCTCTCACAGCACATGATATTCATCAATACCGCCGATTAGCTATGAAACAGATCCCCCTCAGCAAGGGAGCGAGCGCGGGGGAGGTATGTATAACCGGACACCCACCCTACAGCAAAAGGCTATTGACCTTACGAGGTACACCTCTGTCTGCCCTCCGAAGACGACTCCATCCGCAAAAACGTACTAATGAGCTTAACTGGTTTGTGTTTGTCTGACGCCGACGCGTACGGCGCAAAGACTGCTGACATGAATGTGAGCTGGATCTATAAGGAAGTGCTGCTTTAACCCCCCGATAGGGTCAACGGCGTCATTTCGCTACCAAATGGTCGTACTCACACCTTCAGGGCCTCAATCGATCGCTACTATCAATAAAATGGTTGTTATGTGCTGTAGAAGTCCCGAACCGGATTGTTTTCACAACTCTTCTTTCTTACTGCTCCTTGGGTGAGAATTTGCCCCCGTCACATAATCAACCCCCCCCCCCACCACCACCTCCCCAAAAAAGAAAATATGATGACATTACAGTGGGAGAAACCACCAAAAAACGGTTACAATTTCTTTAACCAACCACAACTGATGTTTCGTTGACCTTTGACCTTGAGAAGGCCCCACCTTCGTGAATTACAAAAATTTGTAAAGAAAATGTTACAGTAGGGGTTACGACTACAACTGAAGTTTCTTTGACCTATGACCTCTGGACAATAATTCTACCAACGAAACCAAAAGACACATGTTGGGGTTATACAAAAGAAATGTTACTATTATTATGGGATGGCCACAGGACCTATTTGCTTGGTGGCCATTTTATGGCGAAGTGTGACAGTTAGCGATTTTTTTCTTTTTTTTTTAGCACAGTGTGGGAAAATAAAAGTATAGTTTAAGTATTCACGAAATTTCACACAAATTCAGCCAGGTGGGTTTTCAAACCACCACTGACGTTTTGTTGACCTTTGACCACGGGAGGGGCCCACCTTCTTGAATAAATAAAATGAATAAATAAATGAAAATTCACAATTCAGCAGTAACAAATGTAAACCCCTGTTAAATATTTTGGTTGTTTGTCTCTTTGAGCATTTTTTGGAAAGTACCTGAAAACATTTGAACAGCATTAGCGTGGCGAGCTCGCAAAAGGGGAAATAGCTCGCTCATTTTTTACAACAATAGGGTAAAAATGTAATATATGAATCATTGGCTCAAGCTGAAGAAAACACTATAACCTATTATATAACTATATTAGAAAGGTGGGTGTGATTAACACAATAAAACTCCTGTTGCTAAGAAAATCCTAAAATTTACTTTTGCCGATTCCTATAATAATTATTTAGACGTTTTCATCACCCCCAGGTGACCAATAAATAATATGGTTGCTATGGAGATAAAGCCAACAGTTAAGCCACCATTTTGAAAAAAAGTGTTTGTTTTTTTTATTCATCAAATGATGCCCTTACCAGGGTAGCAAGGGCAGAAGGTTAGAGTGAGGGGCATGAAGCAGCCATAAAAGGGCAGCATGCGGCTTTTAGTTTTTTCTTTAGTTTTGTTTAATTGGGTTGGCAAATCAGTATCAGACAAGTCCTTGTCTTGTTTTTCTTTTCTCTCCTTGACGTCTGTTTTCCATCGTCAGGTGAAGGATGCCGCAGGAAGCCAGCACCGTCAGCTCCCTGGCTCTGTTATTTGGCCGCCTCTTGATTCGCTAACATGGACTGAGGATGCCAGTGTTTATAAGAACTGGGCTCCTGCGCTCAGGTTGGCAAAAGAGTTCCAACTCCCCACATGGTTTAGTTGGAGAACACAACCTTAAGCGTCTCTGTTCTTTGTAAATAAATACCCAGGGGTTTTTGATTTTTTGGTGCGTGTGGTTGATCGTCGAGCCTTCCCATCCTTTGGGGGATTCACTGATGTGAGACTCCGGCTGCTGTGTGGTTTGACTCTATAAAGGTGTGTTGTGTGTTTTATCACTCACAAGTGTTGCTGTGGTAAAAAGGTGTGACAGGGCTGCTAAAACCTGAGATGAGCTCAGACCTGTGTGAGGCCTTCTGGGGAAAAAAACACGGTTGTCGTATTTGCAGGTTAAACTTTAATAAACACTGATTCAAAAAGGAAAAAGCAGAGTAAATTTCTGGCCAACTACTTTTAAATATTAGCTAATTAGCATACATTGGTAGCTAAAATGAAAGGTAATATGAAACTTAGGTTTTGTAGACCAAAACATTAGAATAAACTTGGTTTTACTGAGCATTGAATTGAAGAAAAAAAATATTTAAGATCTTTTGTCAGTTAGTTTGGGAGTTTAGTGGCTATTCTGCTAGCACATTACTCTAAATGCTAAAGATTTGCTATATATTAGCTTCTTTTTTTGCATGTTTGGGATGAGAAACTACTGCAAATAATTTCTAATTTCTCTAAATATAAATAAAAGTAAAGTTCAAACAAAGCTATAATTGTTTTAGATATGAACAATATTTGGCTGACACTGTTGGAGTAAGAAAAGAATGTCCAACCTCTTAAGGTTTGGTCATTTTTCTGTGTGTAAAGTGAACAGTTCACTTAGCACTATTCTGCTAGCTATATTCCCTAAGTTGAACAAATGTTTAAATAAATGAGCTTCTTTTTTGCAAGTATGGAAGACAAACTTCCAAATAATTCCAAATTATTGTAAATGTTAGCATACCTAGCAAGCTAAAAGTAAAACTTGTTTGAAGCTTAAGGTTAATTTTGACGGGAATTGAATAACCTTGGTTTAACTGGCAGGAATTAGAAATAATGCACAAACTTTTTATATATTGATATTTTATTAGCTAAAAAAATTCTACAGATATTTTGGCACTTTAGAGGCTAACTCTAGCACAGTCCCTAAATTCTGGAAAGGTTTGACTGAATGTGCTTTTTCTTTATTGTTTCTGATGTTTGGAAGATAATTACTACTAAATTTATCTAATGTCTAAGGTAATTCTTATTTGAAGCCAAGGTTGTTGCAGACCGGAGAAAATTGGCAAAGGTTGCTTTAACTTGGGGAAAAAAATAGGAGTGGCCCCATTGCAAGGGATGTGGGGAAATACCAATCGATGAAATATGATGGAGAAGAATTAAGCATGATAGTATTAAGGTTAGTACTAAGGTTGAGGACGATGATGATTAAACAAACCAAATCAGAATCTGCACCTGTGAGCACTTGTAGAACCGGAAATCATGCAAAGTTGGTTTTGTCCTCTTACAGGTAATGCTACCATTTACCAAATTTGCCATCCATTTTGGATTCAGATAAAAATATTCTTGATTGCAAACCATCGCTAAGGCTTCTGGTGCTTCGTAGCTAAAGAAGTGAACGGAGCCACATCATCTGCAGAAAGAAGCAACAGCCGAAAAGTACTGTAACCCTTGTGCTATCTTAGATGACCCCGCCCTACATTGACGTGTTCTCCCTACCATGACAATGGTGGATAAAGGTGAAAGATTTCCCATGTAATCCATGGACACCAGTGAAGACTACAAATCATTGAAGAAAAAGGTTCAGAGTGACTGTCTAGTGGGTCTAGATGACCCAACTCCCAACGCAAAGTAATCTAGATAGCACAAGGATAAATGGTCATAAAGGTACACAGTGAGGTCAAACTGAACATTAAGTGTTATGACAATATAAACATTTTAGCTAACAATAAAGAACCGAAAACGGTGTTCTGATTTACCCAACTTAATGCCAGGATGCATATTTTGTGCTACAGGACGGTTTCGGCTTTGCTCAATGATACGCCTCAATGCCCACCCCCACCCACCCTCTCGCCCTCCCCGGCTGCCTGTTCACTGTAGGGGCTAATATCTGTGTGGCAAAACACGCAGATATGCGGTTTATAGGTCACAGCTGCAAACACGGCCGGGGGCAGTTTCGCCTTTGTTCTTCATTCCTCACTACAAGGTGTGTTAAACACACATATGCTCCTAAATGAATATTTAGATAATTTGCCTTTCAATGGGGATCTGTCCTGGAAAACATTTGAATATCACCTCCAGCACCATTCTGCTTATCGGCCCCACCACCACAACCCGCCTGTATACCTCTTTTTATTTAGTCGCAGGGAACGGGGGGGGGGGGCACAGAGTGCTCAGTGATGTATAATCACCTTGAAATTAATTAATTGCAACACAACAATGCGCTGATAGCATCAGTGCCCGTGTGCTTTATGTCTGCCCACCCGCTCAGGTTGCCGAGGTTGGCTGTCACCGGCGCCATCCGGGCTAAAAATGGCTGCTATCTCCTGCTGTATGCGTGGGGTCTCTGAGAGTAATTAATCTCAATGAAGCCCGTAGCCGAGCTAGGTATGACGGCCTGGAATTAAATTACCCCCCACCACTACCACCACCCACACCTCATCGTTGGTGAGCCCCGGCACTTTGGTGAGATGATAAACACGGTGTTCCTATTTTCTTAGGGTTAATATGAGCCACCTGAGCCTTATCGTCGTTTAGGCGGATTTTGACATTTCACGGGTGGGATCCTAGTTTTTATTTTTCCCATCAGCCCCCTGTGAACGCAACTTTAATTAGAGCTCAGATGACATGTAGAGCAGGAACAATGAGAGCGATATAAAAATGAGGCTGAGGCACTTCTATAGGAAAGGCTTGGCTAGACCCAGCGATATCGCACGAAGGGTAAGACTCGGAAAGCGCAAAAGGCCGACAGACCTTGAATGTGTCATTCATGTGGTGTCATTTGCCACTACTCATGAGACTTTGGTAAAAACACTTCTAAAGGTACAGAAATTCATGGCCAGGGATGGTAGGGGTGTGGCTTTCACTAACACACCCCTACCAACCCAACATGGGTTCTTGCTATGTGTTGGGATTGTAGGGTTGTGGCCTTTACTGACGGTTAAAAAACAAAATAAATAAACGCAAGATAAATTGAAAATAGGACTGACCGAATAGTCTGATATTCATGATCTGTTCGCAAAAATTAAAGTACGACAATTTGTGACGTCCAAGATCGCAGATATTTAGAGAAATATAGTAAAACAGACTTCAAGTCATGTAAATCTAGTTAGTGAAGAATTATTTTTGCAAACTTTCTTTTTTACTGCACCTTACTGAAAATGAAGTTTGGGCATATTCAAATTCCCCACCCCCCCAAAACAGAAAAATCATAGAAAATTCTAAATGCATTAAAACCAAAACACACGTCTTGTAATTTCCAAATTGAGATATTTCAATTGGGATGGACTCAGTCATTTCATTGATCTTCTGACCTCGGGAGGGGCCTACCTTTGTAAAAATAAAAAATCAACATTAATAGCAGCTACATTCCGCTTGGAGACTTTGATCTATTGCATCCAAACTCCTCGAGCATCCAGGAGTTCACAGTATACAATAATTTGACAATGAACCTAAAATTGTCCAAAAATGTCAATTCCAAGTGGAAAATTTAGAATTTTTTTACTACAAAAAGAATCCCCCCAAAATTGATTTCAAACAGTTTTTCTGTTTTATAAGATAAATCAAACAGGTAGAGACAAATAAACGCACAAAAGTTGAAAAACAAAACAAATTTAAAGTCAAAACAAAAAAGGAAAAATGTTTAATAAAAATGTAAAAAGTCCAAGGATTTGTTTAATTTATTCCCAGTTATTTATCAGAACTTTTATGTTTCTGTAAAAAAAAAAAAAAAATTCAAGTCTATAATCTTTTTGAAAGCTCCCCCTTAAGTCGCCCCCACTTAAGTCACTGAGTACATTTTGCGTATTTTCCACGTATGAAATGTTGGTCTTTCATCATCCATGCATGAAAAGTCATGTGTGTCATTGTTGTCATTTGTCGATGAGCACTGATGTCCATCAAGGCTCTTTCCATGAATTCAGTTTTGAGCATTTCAATTATTATGTAAATCCAATACAATTAAGCATGAATTCTGCTAAATGCATACGCACATTTGGGGCTTTCCATGACCATTCCACATATGTGTAACAGACTTTTCACGGATGAACCACAGATGTATAACTTTTATAAAGCGGATATGGTGCACATACCACTTTCAAATTGCATAACTTACTCACGAAACTCTATTGAATTGCACATAAACAGCACAATAATCACGCAGGGTTCACGTTCTACGTTGATTTCCGTGTTCTTTGTACTTGACATCTTCACAGATGTATCACGAATGAACCACATTGAATCAACGGAAGAAGTACAAATAAACCACGCAGAGAACATGTAAATCAACGTAGAGCATGAACCGTGCGTGATTAATGCTCTGTTTATATGCAATTCAATAGAGATTTCCGTCATTTCAAAACCGAATTCTTTTAAAGATCCGCTGGACGAAACCCCCGATGGACACCTGTGCACATCGACGAATGACGAACACGTATGCTTTGTATCATGAAACACCAGAATTTCATTTGTGGAAAATGCGCAAAATGTTCGTAGCGACTGTGTGACACGGCCTTAAGACATTTTTGAACATTGGAAATATTTGCTTTGGTGTAACTCTTAGCGAAGTGCCTCCTCTTCAGTCCATTTTAAGTGAAATAAGCTGACTCGTGTCTTTTCGAGTGAGCACCATTGGATATTGATCGGCATATTCGTCCATATTGATTTCTGCTTGAAAGTACACAGTATTTCCCTTTAATTATTTGCATGGCTGCCTTTTGCAGAGATAGACATCGATACAGATGAAAGTAGTGCATCACGCCAAACCATGAGCTGTTGAAAGGAAGCGGGCGGTTCCAGGGATCTCCGGAGACTCGCTTGGTTCATCGGGAGGGGTGAACGGCGGGGTCATTTGTCTGGAGATGACTTTATCTATGCTCCACGGTGTGTCGTTAGGTGATCTAGCCTAGAGCCGTTGATACTTCCTGGTGTTTTTAGTCTTAAATACAGATGGTCTGTAAGGTGCTTAATGTGTCTTTTTCTTTTGGTCAAGAAACGTCATGGATGGGTAAAATTGGTTACTTGTCCTCTAGTTGCATTGATAGACTATATTTTTTTAATCAAAAATGTTTTTGCATGTCTTTGGTAAACCATGAAGCCATATCGCCTGATGGATTGTTGGAGTATTATGGGTAGCTTAGTGGTGAAGTGATAGTCATTGTACTTTAACACAATGAACTAAAAGTGTGTACTGTTTTTGTTTTCTACAGTATGTGTTACCACTGAACAATGGTGACAGATATTGTTAGTTAAGTTTGACTTACCTGTCGAGGTTAGCCAAACTTGAACTACGCACCATAGGGTGAACTTAAAATTCTTAAATTTTTCTAAAAATTAACAAAGCATCTCATAATCCGGTGTACCTTTGGTCATTTGCTCCAAATTGAACCCAATTTATCATAGCACTAAAAAAATTGACAATGTTTTAGTACGACTTTAGTAAGCTACGAAACCATGCTTGATGGATTATTGGAGCATTATGGGTAATGTAATCGAGAACCTGCTGGAGTGATACATACTGTACTTCAATACGATGAACGTAACCCTTGTGCTATCTTAGATGACCCCACCCTCAAATTGACGTGTTCTCCCTACCATGACAAAGGTGGATAAAGGTGGAAAGATTTCATGTAATCCATGGACACCAGTGAAGATCACAAATCATTGAAGAAAAAAGGTTCAGAGCACTATCTAGTGGTTCTAGATGACCCAACTCCCAATGTTAAAGTGCCTAGGATAGCACTTTTTTATTGACAAATTACTAAACAATGTTTAGTTATTGTCAATAAAGTTAGACTTATCTGCCATGTCTAGCCAACTGTGTTTTACGAACCAAGAAAAAAAATAGTCTAAAAGGATAGCACCTAGCTAGCACGATAAAGTGAGACTAGCCAAATCCATGTCTTATTTGATCAGTACTTTGTATTCAGGGGGTTCAAAGTTAGCAGTTTGAACTTTAACCCTTCAACATCAGACGTCTACATAACACGCTTTTTGACGTTTCGTAAACCTCTAATTGTTTATGCAATCAACTCTAATCAGTGGATTTGGATGTAGAGAAAAGAAACTTTCGCATCAACTTTGTGTCGATATGCAACACACAACTAATTACAACCTTCTGGAAACTCAGATTGACCTTCGCGAATTTCCGCAAATTTTTTTATTTATTTAAAATTTAGCAAGATGCAACTCTACGATCAAGTCCCAAGCCAAAACACGGAAAAATGAAGGAAACTAGGACAAAAATGAATTATTTATTAAGTCTTTCTGGTGCATATGTTGCACTCTCGACTAAACTATTCAAAGAAGCTAGAGTACGAATAATAAAAATAAAAAAACGAAAAAATTTAGAGATGATTTTTTCTGTTTATTTCCTTTTTTCCCCCATAATTCTTTGCTCTTGATTCATAAATTTGCATGCTTGTTAATCAGTTGATTTTGACGCAGAGAAAAGCAGCATTTGTATCGACTTTGCACCGATATGCAACACATTGCTAACGTAAAGCGTCGCACTATGCCACTTACCTCTACTTTCACTACTGCGTTAGCTGCTTAAGCGGTTAAACAGCTACGGTAGTCGAAAGAATTTAAACGCTGACGCTAACATTCCGACTTTAAAGGATGGATCCAAATATAATTCTAGAAAAAATCAAACATTCTGCACGGTGGCGCAGTGGTTAGCGCTCTTGCCTCACAGCAAGAAGGCGCCCGGTTCAAGTCCCAGCTGGGGGACATGAAATAGAACATGGGGTACCTTTCTGTGTGGAGTTAGCATGTTCTCCTTGTGCAAGCGTGGGTTTTCTCCGGGGTCTCTGGCTTCCTCCCACTATCCAACAACATGCATCCTTAGGTGTGAGTGTGAATGAGTGTGAATGGGTGGGTGATTGTGGCCCTGTGACAGACTGTCCAGGATGTCCCCTGCCTTTTGGAAACTGTAATTGTCACAATTTTCAGTAAAACTTATTACCAAGCGAGATACAACTCTACTATTAAATAGAGAGAAAAAATGGCAAAAATAATTGAATTTTTTGTATTTTTCGGACTATGGGTCTCTCTGGAGTAGAAGCCGTGCCCTCGATTAAACGATTCCAAAAAGTGTAACTTACACTACGAAAAATTTAGATACATTTCGTTTGTTTTTTCTCAGGTATATTTCCCATAATTCTTTGCTCTTGAGGAAATGACCTGATATTATTTCTTTTTTTGACTGCTAAAGCTACATGTAGCATTTCCCATCAACATGATCTTTATTCCCACAAACTCTCGCCAAGCTTCTTCACATGGCGCTCCTTTTTAAATACAGCGGAGTCAAAGGTCAAGCAGGTTGGAGTTGAACACCTACACACGGGTCAAAGCCTCCGCCGCCGAACTTTGTGTGTAGTATGAGGGCTTGGGGGGGGGGTTGTCAAGCGCCTTCAGATGAGACGCGCGCTCGGACCGTGACGGGAGGCGGCGCACCTTCCCATAAATCACAGCGGTTCTAATCACACCTGTCCGCGCCGCCGCTTGGCTTCATCTCCCAATGCGTTAGCCAATCATGCTCTTTTCTTTTGTGTGCATGTTTGTGTTTGCTTGTTTATTTCCAAGTTATTTAGGCACACACATATTCTCTCCTGGAGGGGGGGGGGCTCACCGGAGCGTGGCGGCGAACTACACCAGCAGCAGGAAAGGGAGGTGGAGGAGGTGGAGAGTGGGCAGATTAAAGGTTTTTCTTGCAGGCAGAATTAAATGCTGCTGGTTCTGTTCCCTCATAAAGCAATGACTTATTATTTGCCTTTCAGCAAGGCACCGCTTTTTCTTTTTTGCCCCTCTTTGAATGAATTCACTGCCTTCATTTGGATTTATTTTGTTTTCATTATCACACATTAAGCTGTTGGTTAACAACCTGAAAGGTTTTCTTATTTTGTTGATTTTTTTTTTTTTTTAACTGAACTGTGAGGTAAGCAACGCATCACTTCCTGTTAATAATCAGAGGTTTATCGCCTATTTATGCCTACTTTTTTGTTCAAAACTTGTGGCAAAACTCAACACTTTCTGTTTAGCAAGATGGATTTCACCTTTTTGTTCCACTGTTTTTTTTTAATTTTTAAAATAATCCTTTTCTGTATACCATGGGAGCTTCCTGGGTTTTATTTTTTTTTTTTGCTTTTTCAAATTTTTTTGATGATTTACAAACAACCTCTCCAGCACACATTTTCGTGTACTTCAAAAATCAAAATGTTTTTTTTTCTCAGCAATGTATCAAAACATGACTTCTTCATTAGCTTGGAAGACTTCACTTTTTTACCGCCCTTTGCTTTTATTTTGGTTTGGACATTCATTTTTCATACAAACATGAGTGAAAAATGCATCACTTCCTGTTTAACATGGAAGATTTCTAGTTCAACTCGTTTTTTTGTTTTTTCTTTGCCTCTCGGGCATCTATTTTCGTATAATTTCCAGGACTGTGGCGAAATGCATCACTTCCTGTTTACCGTGGGAGTGTTCAAACTTCTGCCTTTAGCCTTCTAAGCTTTTATTTTTGTGTAATTTTTACACTTTTTCTCTCAATAACGCAACAGAATTAGGTGGCAAAACGTGGCAACGCATCCCTTCCTGTTAACAAAGGAGGGGGGGAGATTAGTCATATAAACCTCTCCTGTATCTATTTTTGTGCATCGCGCATCACTTCCTGTTTACATAGGAGGTTTCTCATTTTTATTTGACTTTTGTTTATTTTTTCTTTATTTCTTTTGGCTCTTGGCACGATTTTTTTTTCTTCCTCCAAGAAATATTCGGCGAAACTCATCACTTCCTGTTTACCCGTTAGAATTGACTCCGCCCTCTGATTTTCTATCCCTATAAGTCTCTACCGCATTAATTATTCAGTATTTAAAAATAAGCATGAAAACAACATATTTGCTGAGCGATGTGGCAAAACGCATCACTTCCTGTTTTCCACATAAGGTTTCTGGTTGTTTTAAATCTTTTTTTTTTTTCAAAATGTAGCCCCTTAAGCTTTTAATTCTCTCATTTTCGCGTACTTTAATTACTACAAATATGATGTTTTTTTTTTTTTTACTTAACTGTAGTCAAACGCATCACTTCCTGTTTACGGGCAGAAGTTTGGGACCATGCATGCAGGAATAGATGGAATTGGCGCTGCATAATCAACAGTCAGGTGTAAAAATAGTAGCACAGGAAAACAAAAAAGAGAGAAAAGACAAACCTCCTACACGAGAGACAACCCGGGAAGTAAAGTGCATGAAGACGAGAAGAAGAAGAAGAAAAGTGGAAGCAGCAGAGGAATTTTTTGCTAAGGAAAATCACAAGGGATTTTTTTTTTTTTTTTATCCCCGAGGGGGAAGCAGGTAAAGGCTGCCTGGAAACTAATTAGGGGCCGTATCACAGCAGCAGCAGGGCCTGAGCCACTTTCACTCAGCGGCGAGGTAAACAAAGTGCTCGGCGGCTCGTTGCTGTGACAGGCCAGATAAAGTGGTATTTACCTTTCAGTTGTTGGTTTCTTTTACAGCCCCAGCCGCCTGCGTGTTGGGCGCGTTTGTCCGCATTTATGGAGCAACAGAGAGGCAGAGAGGATGCAATTATAGACTTAGTGTCAAACATCACAGGGAGGAATGTTTGGACGGAGGCTTTTCAACTGTTTGTGGGGACCTGCGGGACTCTACTGACTTCTCAATTGAACAGGTCGTGTTCTACTCTTTGGCATTTGGACCCACTCACAATAAAAAATAGAAAGTTCTTGTTTTTTTCAAACCGTCCATGTTGTCATTGAGATGATTTTGACGTTACAATAGGGCCTCCAAAGGATTTAGGCTTTGTCCAAATACACCCACTACACCCCATCCCCAAAAAGACGAAACAGTGGGGGATTTTATCGCAATTCAAACACAAGCTGGCTATTTTTTGTTTTTTTTTATAAACACCTAGTAGAATGTCGCCTAATTGCTAAAAGAAAACATAAGAAATAAACATTTTCGAAGACTTTTTAGCACCTGTATTGTGTTCGGGTCAAAAAAGACCCATTTGCACACTTGGATGGGTCCATTTTAACCCGTAGACAATATAAGGTTTGGGAAAAGTGTGTGTTACATATCTTTGGAGAGCCGATAAGAAAATACATTTTTCTTCGCATTAGAATGAGCTGCTTGCGTAAACTGTTGTGGAGTTAGATTAGGTCTCGAATGACTACTCAATTGAACGGGTTGCGTTGTGTTCGTGTTTTGACCCACTCACGGAAATGATAGTTCCTGTTTTTTTTTTTTTTTCCGAACTGGCCATGTAGTCATAGAGATGATTTTGATGTTACAATAAGACCTCTGAAGGATTCAGGCTTTGTCTGAATATACCCTGGCACCTGACAGACTAAATAGTGCGGAATTCAGAAACATGCTAGCTACTTTGAAAAAAAAAAGTATGAACAGTGAATGTAATGCTGAAATAAAAACCTAAGAAATGTAAAAGAATATACTCTTTATAATGTGTTTGGGAAAAATTGACCAATTTTTACACTTTAGAAGGGTCAATTTTTACCCTAAAACAATACAAGGGTTCACCCTTGTGCTATCTTAGATGACCCCACCCTTACATTGACGTGTTCTCCCTACCATGACAAAGGTGGATAAAGGTGGAAAGATTTCATGTAATCTATGGACACCAGTGAAGATCACAAATCATTGAAGAAAAAAGGTTCAGAGCACTGTCTAGTGGGTCTAGATGACCCAACTCCCAATGTTAAAGTGCCTAGGATAGCACAAGGGTTACTTAAAGTACGAAGTATTACATATCAATGGAAAGCTGATGCAAAAAGACATTTTTCCTCACATTCGGGTCAACTGATTCACGTCGATCACATAAACCATGGAAGAGTTGGCTCAGGTCTCAAATGACTTCTCCATTGAATGGGTTTGTCCTATTGCTCGAGTTGTACCTACCTACAACAATGTAAGTGTCAAGGGGTTCCTCTTAGGAGTGAATAAATTAATCACTCTAAAACAAGATGACCAAGCCAGCAAATTTCAAACAACGGGATTTTAGTAGGGATGTCCGGTTTGACACGGACGCTCCGGCGCTTGTTTCCCCTTCATGAAATAGAGTGTTTCGGCACAATGTTTCGGGGCGTGTGTCAACTAGTGCAGATCACGTGGTTGATGACGTACGAAGCGCCAAATGCTTCGCTTGGTCGAACCACGGTTCAGATGTCACTTGTGTTCGAACAGTTGGGCGTGCAATTCTCTAGAAATACAAATGAATCCCGAACGTTTCCCGACAAATTCTGTTGTTTCCCTGAATTGGAATCAGCGTCAGTTCATTGCACTTTACCATGACTCCTGGTAATTTTAGATTTTATTGATCCCAAAACATTAAACAAATAAAGACTACAAAGTTTCTGGGAGAGCCTGTTGCCGCCACTTCAACCAACCAAGACTGCTCTCTCCCTCAACTGGGAAAAGTTCCGTCATTATGAAGGCTTAGCCCCTCCCACAGGCCAATTTACCAAACACTTCCTTAAAACAAGTTCCTGAAAAGTTCTTCAACCTAAATCCAAAATTACAGATATTTAGCAGGAAGAAAAGAAAACAGAAATAGCTTTGAAACAAAAGCAAGTAGATAGAAAGGGGAATAAAGAGAAAGAAAGAAAGAAAAAACAATTCTGAGATGAAGTCACTTCCTGTTTCCTGTGGACATGTATGCTGATGTGTATAATGCTCTGGTCTGACTGTCTGTGGAGGGAAACTCAGATGGTGAGTAAGATTCTGTTTAAATCCAAGTGTGCTCCCTTAGAATAAAACAAAATATGAAATGTGAATGATTTGTTTCCCTGTGTGTGTGCATGTGAAACTATGAACTGCTACTGGTTTGGGAGAAAAGAGACAAAAACAAGGCAAGGCAAGTTTATTTATATAGCACATTTCCTGTACAGAGACAATTCAACGTGCTTTACATAAAAAATTAAAAGAACAATTAAAAACAAATAGTAAAAATGTGATCATTAAAATAAAGTTAAAAGATAGTAAACAAGATTTGAATTTAAAACAAGCATAGATAAACAGTGCAGACATAAACTTTGAATACATATTAATTAAATGCAGCTGAGAACAGGTAAGTTTTTAACCCGGATTTAAAGACACTAAGTGTTTCAGCAGATCTGATGTTTTCTGGAAGTCTATCCCAGATCTGTGGAGCATAGAAAGTGAATGCAGCTTCTCCATGCTTAGTTCTGGCTCTAGGGACTGATAAAATGCCAATCCAGAAGAGCGGAGAGGTCTGGCTGGTACATCCTGGGTCAGGAGGTCAGCCATGTATTTTGGTGCTAAACCATTCAAAGCTTTATAAACCAGTAGCAGAACTTTAAGGTCTATCCTCTGACAGACAGGTAGCCAGTGCAAAGACCTCAGAAGTGGACTAATGTGGTCCACTTTCCTGGTCCCTGTGAGAACCCTGCAGCAGAGTTCTGACAAAACAAACCATTTAGGCTGGTTTCTAGACACCACTTGGTCCCAGAAAGTTTGTGTTTTTATGAACAGTCCACATTGTCATGGCATAGGGCCTCCAAGTGATTCAGGCTCCAAATAGGTCCAAAATACACCCTACACAGGTCCAACTGTACCCTAACCCCTGGAGGACTAAAAAAGTCTGGGATTTTAATGCAATTCAATCTATATTATGTCGTGGACAGGAAATGACACAACCATTTGGTTTTAGTCAACCTTTATGTGGCAAACGTTGATATTTTCCTTTAAAAATGTCTGCCATTTTATTGTGTATGACCTCATGAAAACACATCAAACACCACTTCAACAACCACGATCTTTTTCTCTACACGCGATATTCATTTTAACCTGACACAGAACGGAAGACCAATATACTTTTTAACTATTAAAGTTGAGTTGTACACTAAGTTAGAGGAAGGATATCCATCATATAGGTTAATTGTTGTCCATCCCTTGGCCTAAGGAGATAGTTTTTACAGTTTGGCGTGGAACGAGATAGTGATGGGTTGCATCATACCCATGAAATAATGTAGATCCTATCAGTACATTCAGATACTGATCATCCTTTCGACTCAGCTGGACCTACTATCTGAGTCGTTATCCCCTCAGATAGAAGTTGTGTTGCTATGGTAACTTTTGATGCAAGACAGGTAGTTAGGACAAAGATATGAAGAACACCTGTAGGACAGTGGCTGTTCTGACCTATTCCTGTCCATCTCTTGGCCTACGGATTTAGTTTTGACCATTGGTCAAGACGGTAAGGAACGTGATGGTGATGGGTCGCATCACACCCATGAGATACTGTGGATCTTCTCAGTACATTCAGATTCTGATCCTCCTTTTGGGCCTCAATTGTTTTCCCTTTATTTTTATGACCGTAACCCTCTTTCATGGTCATTTAGTTGCAGTGGTAACTTTTGTTATAAAGAGTCTACATGGATATCAAAGTCAGTTTTTACAGATAGTTAGAACAAGAATATCAAGAAAACTTGTAGGATAGTGAGTCTTTTCCATCTCTTCACCTACGGACATAATTTTGACAGTTTGGGGTAAAATGGCGCTAAACGGAATGGCGAACGGGTCGCATCATACACAAAAGAAACTGGATCCCAACATTTCATTGAGCTGTCAATCCTCCTTTTAAACCTTGAACGTTTTTCCATTAATGTAATGATAGTAACTACCTCTGATGGTGATTTTAACGTCATGTTGCTATTGTAACATTTGATGTAAAGGAAGGCTATACGTTTCTCACGATGTTTTATGTCCTTCTTTTCCTCCTATCATTACAACTGTCCAACAGGAAATGGCACATCCCAATTTTTTTGTAGTCAACCTAACGCGGCAAAAGTTGACATGTTCCTTTGACGAGTCTGCCATACGTTTTGTTTTCAAACAACCTAAACAATGCGCAGTTTTTCTTTACACGTGATATGTATACATTTTACCTGTCAAGCCTCTCGATGCGTTAATTACCTCCTCTTTGCTCTTATCTTAATGGCGTTGAAATGGCGTGCCGCCCTTTCTGTGCCCAGCCATCCGTCCAGCCGCCCTGCCGCCTCTCCAGCTCAGGAGAATAGTACTGTCAAGCAGTCACTTAAACCGCGCCGTGGCACCTTTCTCCACCGCCACACAAAAGGCTACCCCCACCACCCGCCGCAATTAAGGCGGCCTCTCCTTAGTTTTTTCTTTTTTCTTTTTTGCCTCCTTCCAACAATTTCCAGCAACTCTAGCAGACACCTTAAGTGGCGCTAAGTGATCAAAGAGGGGAGTGCATATTGGATAACACAATTAGGCTACCACTGAGAGAGGAGAGTAACAAAGACAAAAGTGGGACTCTGAACCGATAATGGCTTGTAAACAGAGGACATTACTTTACACAGAGATTATTCAGATCCAGACCTGACACCGGATGCACTGCGGTCTATTAGCCGAGACGGCGGCTGGAGTAGATCCCTCCGCCCCTCGTCTCCATGTCGTCGGCGTCCTCAACAAGAACCCATCAGAGGCTCGGTTTGTCGTAATGGAGCCGTATAGAGGTGTTGCTCCAGAAAAGGAAGCGGCCGTTTTCTTCCTCCTCCGCCCGCCGCCGCCGCCTCCTGTTCAGCGCCAAAACGACTGGGGTCAAACGGTCAAAGCCTAATTATCACAGCGGACGACAGCGATTTGCAGTCAGACTGCTTACCTGACATTAACCCCAGTCAAAGTTAACAAGAAGCCACCCCCCCCCCACACGCACACACACCCCCTTGCCGCCGCCCCGGGGAACCAGATGCTAATTCGAAGCAGAGTCAGACGGGGAGGGGGTTGGCGGGGGTAATTGTGGAGATCTAATAGGGATCAGTGCTGTGGGAGCTTTCTATAGACATCTGCCGTCTGGCTGAGACCCACCACACCTGAGACTCGGAGCTTGGCTGCGGTCGCAGCCCCCCTGTAGGCTTCAGAGCTCAGCGTGTGCACGACTGGCACAAGCTACTGGCGCATGTGTGTTGTGGTTGGAAACGTAGCGGAGTGGGGAGACTTATGATGTCAGAGCTCTTTTAAGTCGGCGCCCAGATGTTCACCTCACCAAAAAAAAACCTTCCAACCTGCATATCTTCCTCGTAAAAGGTCACCTGACCCAATGTTACTGTTTAAATCGTCACGTCTTGTCAGGGGCAAATGGAGCGTGAAGGAACTTGACTTCTCCGTATTGAATTATCGAGACCTTCATTTGGAAATTGTTTATACACGTTCAGTACTTTGGAATGAGGACTCTTAAAAAAAGAATCAATTTTTACTTTAAATTTTTCGTGAATGGTTTTCCATTAACCAAAAAAATGACATTAACAAGTGATATCTGATGGAAAAAAGCGATACTAAGATAAAATAAAAAACTCCCACATTCCCACCAGTTTCAGAAATGTGAGTTCATGTGACCACTTCCAATTAAAAGTCCATGTAGACGCACATTTCGGGCTTCCATGTGTAAAACTTCTGCATTCAGGCACTGCTGCACCGGTTTTTAAGACCATTTTCATAACTTGTTGAAAGTTAAACCAGTTGAACTTTGACCCCTCAAGGTCTTGGGTTTGGGAGAGACTTTTTGGTTGTGTCCTGTTCAAAACACGGAACTGTTTAAAAATGTATCATGAAGGAAAAAGGAATCTTTGCAGTTTGTGCCCAGGTGGAATTAGACAACATCAGGTCTTTCATATATCGGAATAGAGCTGTGAGAAAAAAGATTCCCAACCACGGCACCACTCTTCCAACCGTGAGTACATACGCTAGTATGAGGTAGAGACAGACCTTCGTGAACAATATGTTAAAAAACCCATGTTCAGTGTGTTTTACAACGCCCTACAACATGTTCAAATTCAAATTAATTCCTTCCAAAGTATCAAATTCACCCTTTTTTTATAAAAACATTCGATTTCTCGTTAGTTTTATCTCCATAGCAACCGTTTTTTTTTTTTTTTTTTCGGTCGCTTTGGGGTGACACACAGATAGATCTGTGTCACTGTTAGAAAAATCGGCAGAAGTCAATTTTTGGATTTCCTTGACAACGGAGGCCTCTCCCGAAGGTCAAAGGTCAACAAAACTTCAGTTGTGGTTGCAGATTAAGCTAACAATTATGTGAGTGAAATTTTGTGACGAACAAAAGTTTTCGTTTACCAAATTGCACCAAAAAAAAAGTCAAGTCAAGTCAAGTCACAATGCCAAGATGTAGGTCCTGTGGCCATCCCATAATAATTCAAAGCTTCTGTTGGATATCCCTGACACGTTTTAGCTTCATTAAGGGATTTGAACTATTGGTATTGATCCCTATTGATATTATGGCCATTATCTTTCCTTTTTTTTTTTTTTTTGACGGCTTTGCCTGCTTTGATGTATTCGTCTTCGGGGGAGGGGTCACTATGCCCAAAATTCATTTTCGCCCGGTACTGGGTGCGTGGAAATTTTGTTGAGTATGTGGTGAGGACGAATTTTTTTCATCAAATAAGAAAGTAGAATTGCTGGGGGGGGGATTGTTCCTGGATTACTGCGGGATATAAATGATGTCATAGGGATAACTAGCCAAATTTACCTTTAGGCTTGTCCTTATGACGGCCTACCGAGAGAAAATCAATGGCTATATTGAAGTCCTGGTGTGTGAAAAGTTGTATTTTTTGACATTTTTCTCCAGTAAAGAGATGACTAGCTGACATAAATTGAAGTGAGGGGGGCAGTGAAAAGGCCCCCCACCCTCTTGTAAACCTTGTACAGCACATCACCTCTGTGCTTGACTCCGGCTCACTCATTGTGTCGGCACAACAAGGAGGGTACAGAGAAAAGCAGGTCCGGTCATCTTTAATTCATGCTATTAAATATGCAGGAGAAGCCCTCCTTGTACCAGCTGTTAGTAAGCCATAATTCAGAGGTTCAAATCCGAGCAAATTGAGGGCGAGGTTGGGGGAGAGTGGCGGCCAGAGGGGCATTATCCTCCAGCTGAGAGGCAGGTTCAGTCAGGTGCAGCGCCGAAGCGAGGCTTGTTAATCCTCGCGGCCGCCGACAGATAAAGCAGCGCTCTGCCGTTATGAGCGCACATGTGAGGGTGGCATGACGGCGCACACCGTTATGTCTTTTTATTCTAAAACCCTTTGTCATGAGCTGATGTGGACCTGTCCATCATTTCCTCTACGGCTAATTTGTCTTCCTCTTCTTTCACCCGAGTATTTTATACATAATTCAGAAGCTATCCAGGATGGGTTGCTGTATGTTGCTGCAACAAAAATCGTGTGTATAGAAGTTCTTAGGAATTCAACTACTATTAGCTTGTTTGGTGTTTCCAAGATGGGCATAGCGCCTTTCTACCATGATCAACTTTTGATTACCATAAACAGTTCATGCAATTAACGAAATTCTAATATGGAGAAAAGCTGATTTGGACTGTTGACACACCTATCGTCAAAATCCGTTAGAATTTTGTTTATTACGTAAATGGTTGAAGAGTAACAATAGCTGAGAGTGTACTATTTAGGTGTTGACTTTAACGTCTCCAGTGTTGCAGCTTTAACCCTTGTGCCATCCTAGGCACTATAACATTGGGAGTTGGGTCATCTAGATCAGTGTTTTTCAACCTTTTTTGAGCCACGGCACACTTTAACCTTGACTAAAATCCCGCGGCACACCAGCATCCAAAAAAATAGATAAATAAAAATAAAAAGCTCATAGTCTGTATTGATCTACAGCCGCTCTGCAATGTCACATGCATTTTTGTGATAATTGTTGCAGAAAACGCTGGACGCTGCAGCTGTTTTTTTTCTAAAAGATGTATTAAAAATTAAATCAAAAGATTCAAAAACTGTTTGATGTGTGTTCGTTGTTTTAAGACGTTAAGGGGAGAGACTCATTGTGCGCTAAGACAGTCACTTTACTGCATCATGGGAGATGTAGTGCCGATAATCCACCGACTGCAGAAAGACCAGCGTCTTTGAGCTTCATGGTTTTGTTCACTTTTTCCAAGGTCTGATACCAGATTCTGTGGAAAGCTACACCGATAAAGACGAACTTTGGCTGGTATTTTTGTTAGAACAGAGAGACTTTACGAGCTAAATCGAAACAAGGAAGTGAAGACTTTAAGCACTTCTGATTGGTCAGACTGATGGCATGTGATTAAGCCTTCAAGAATGATTGGCAGAGACAGTTAAAGGGGCGGGACTTTTCCTTATACAGTTATAGCTGCAGCTAAATCGTGGTACCGTCATTACTATCAAAGTGTCTTTAATAGAATCATATAAACACAAAGAAAAAATTATTTTATGATCTTTCATACTCCTTACTACTCAGTGCTTTATCAGGGAGATGGAAAATGTTGTTAAATCAGTTAATGAGGGCAATTTCCCACGGCACACTGGTTGAAAAACACTGACCTAGACCCACTAAACAGTGCTCTGAACCTTTTTTCTTCAATGATTTGTGATCTTCACTGGTGTCCATGGATTACATGAAATCCTCTCCAACTTTATCCACCTTTGTCATGGTAGTGAGAACACGTCAATAGAAGGGTGGGGTCATTTTGACCCCATAAGATAGCGCAAAGGTTAAGGTCTAATGTACTTCGTGGTCCATGTACACACATATTTCCACGACATAGGCACAAACGTATCTATCTAGTAGACCGGACCTGGTTAGCTCAGTGGTAGATTGTCCACCTTGATACCTGGAGGCTGTGGGTTCAGATCTACGGTCTGATCATTTTAAAAAAACAGGACTGAAGCAACACGAGTGTGGGGTTGGGCCAAATGTAGAGAACATATTTTTGCACCCCCAGGTGTGTAACAACATAGATGTTTATATGTTTGCCCGGGTAACGAAGGAGTGGATTCGGAAGAAGCATTTCAAGTTCCTGGAGTGTTCTAGCCAGACTCCATATCTCAACCCCATAGAAAATCTTTGGAGGGAGTTGAAAGTCTGTGTTGTCCAGTGACAGCTCCAAAACATCACTGCTCTAGAGGAGATCTGCATGGAGGAATGGGCCAAAACACCAGCAACAGTTTGAAAAACCTTGTAAAGACTTACAGAAAAAGTTTGACTGTTATTACCAACAAAGGCTGAATGACAAAGTATTAAGTTGAACTTTTGTTAAGAACCACATTTTCCACCATAATTTACAGATAAGTTCTTTCAAAATTTTCTGTTTGATTTTTCTCATTTTGTCTCTCATAGTTGACCTTCGCCTATAATGAAAATGACAGGTTTCTCTCATCCTTTCAAGTGGGAGAACTGGCACAATTGGTGTCTGACTACTTTATTCCTAAATGTGTGTGTACATATATGTATGTATGCTTACATTTATGGGTGTGTGTCGGTGTAACTGGTAGAAGTTAAAAATCAGAGGGGGAAAAAAGATGGGAACAGTCTTCCTGTGCAAATTGAGGCTGAGCAGGTCACTGTGATGTCACTATGATCTATAGGAATACCGTTAGATAAAGAAACCGTCGCCTTGACTAAAAGTGTCTATGATCAAAGACAATTCATTTTTTTGATATGCTCAAAGTATATCCCCCCCCCGCCGCCTAAACCTTTAAAGCTCCTCTTGTAGAGCCTCCCCCTGCACATGCGATGAATAATTAAACTGTGTATTTTTCAGTTGAAAGTTTGTGCTCCGGTGCAGCCATGTGTGCATGTACAGCGCTTGTCTGCTCGAGTGTTTGCAGAAACTTCTGGCTGTGAAACGGCGCCTCGTCGGCACGGCGCATTTGCATGAATAAAGCATGCGCGCAGGGTTATATAATACATGCCTGTTTGGCCCCGGCTTCTCTGGTGTGCATCAGCATGTTGCGCGTTTGTCAGGAAATCGTCCGTTTCAATAAAGCTCTGATTGAACTTCCCATTTAGTGATGTGGGGAAAAAAAAAAAAGAAAAATAGCACAGGAACCCTACTACCCTCCTTTGGCAGGTTGCCCTCCTTGCAGGTCCGTGCCAAGCTCTTTGAAACCCAATCAGCTTCCAGTTCTTAGATCACCACTCGCTCCTTTGCCCCCCCCCCCCTCCATCAAGGCTCGTTCAAAAAAGAAAAAGCAGGAAAGGATGAAAAGAGAGACACCGGTGGTTGGTCATCCATCACCAGGGCCAGCTGGCGTTGGATCAACACCAACCGAGTCCAGCAGGCACCTGTTGGGACTCTGCAAGGTGCAGCGAAAAGCTACCAAAAAAAAAATACAAAACAGCCACAGCCATCGTGTTTCTCAAGATAATAAAGTTCCCTGACTGCCCAACTGAATGTCAGTCAAGGATTTTCGGCAATAATGTCCCCGTCAAACTATTACAGACTGTCTCTGCCACTTTTGAACGCACTTAAATCGTTTTTTTCTACAAATTCCTCCTATTGTTACTTTTGCCTCCAAATTCTTCAAGCTTCCATGGATTCCAGATTTATAGCACAATAATTCTGACTTCCGAAGTCCTACTCCACTATCTATCACCATTTTTTCAGAGTGTACGAGTCTTCGATTTGGAAATTTCCCAAAAGGTCCAATAAAATCAGATGACTAACTAATTTGGCAATTATAGACCACAATGCATTGCATTCAAAGGATTTGTTATTTGAAAAATTATAGTATTATTATAGTATTTTCGTCAACGTTTTCATCATTCGTGGATTCATTCATATTTTTCGTAAAATGTTCTTATTTATTAGGTTTTTACTTCCGAAATTGAATTTAGTCATATTTGGCGCTTAAATGGAAATGTAGTCAGAATTGTCTGAATTCGCCCACTACTTAGCGCAAAATAAAGTGCGTTTGCCAATTTTTATGTGGCATCTGAATTTACAATTTCAAATGCAGAGCCCTGGAAATTTCCAAGAAGTCTGTGAAGAACCACATATAGACCATAATGCATTGCGTTTGAACGATTTATCATTTGAAAAAGTGGATATTAAATGTTTTTATGAATCATCCAAGATTTCATGTTTAGAACAACCCCTAGATTCATAAATATTTTTCGTAAAATGGTTGTATTTGTTAGGTTTGAACTTTGGAAAATGGGTGATGTCATATTTACTGCTTAGCCCTTGTGCTGTCCTATAGGGTCAAGATGACCCCATCCTTCCATTGACGTGTTCTCCCAACGATGACAACAGTGAAGATCACAAATCATTGAAGAAAAAAGGGTTCAGAGCACTGTCTAGTGGGTCTAGATGACCCAACTCCCACTGTCAAAGTGCCTAGGATAGCACAAGGGTTACAAGGAAAAGTAGCTAAGGTGTTACCAAATTCTCTCACTATTTAGCGCACGGCCTTTAGGGGTTAGGGAGTAGTGAGGCAATACCGTTTTTTTTTCTCCAGATAGAGAGATAAACACCAAAAATAAAAAAGACTAAGTCGGGATGACCGGGGGAATTAGAGATGGAGCTTATCCCGACATCGTTATCAACACGCTTTTAAGCCCAACGCTCCATTTCAACCCCAGAATCCCGCCGTCCAATCCATCAAAGCCCAACTCCCATTGACATCAAACCTCCCTCTCCGCCTGTATTTGTCTTCCTAATTAATTACCTCACGTGTCACAGTATGTTTTCACCAATGATAGATGATGGAAAATTGTAGCAGGCGGCGTCCCAGGCACAGCCGGTGGTAGATTTGTGCAGTCGGCTTCCAGCCTGCATTACCTGAGTAGATCTGGCATTGCGCCTGAGCACTCAGACAGGACAGATTTGATGTTTGCCGTGTAAGAGGCTTTTTTTTTTTTTTTTTTTTCAAAAATGTTTCTAATGCCGGATTTAGTAGGTAAGCACAATCTGCCGCGTTCACCTATGTGTTATTATCCAGCAGGGACACAGAAGCGCACAAGCTGCTGTGGTGCTGCAGTCAGCAACATGTTGTATATTGATTTCTCTGTTTGTCCTTTCATTGTGAGACATATTGTTCACAAATATGAATTGAATGTCAGTTATTTTCATTTGTTTGCAACAAATATGATACAGTATGTTTCTGGGTATAGACGGGTCAAAGTTCAACTTAGCTTTTTATTAAATAAATTGATTGAGTGGCTACATTTTTATCGCATAAATATGATACAGCAAAACTTGTTGGTTAAGAGTCATAATTAATCATAATTTATTTCAAAATGACTATCCTTTTTTGTCTTTAAATGTTTAAAATGACGGTAGCTTTTGACTTTAATATGAAAAAAGGAAAGGCAGGGCAGACCCTCCTACAACAAAAAATGAAGTTAGCTTAAACTTAGTCTGTAAAGCATCAGTTTCTCAAAAACAAACAAAAAAAATGTTTTAATGAAGGTAAATCTTCTTAAAATAAAAATGGACCAAACTTAGAAATTCAGATCTTGACAAATAAAGCCCAAAACATAAAACTTTAGCACTGGTGTTTACATTTTTTTTTGACTAGCGTTACTCTTCAAGCATTTAAGACCGTAACACACAGCCACAATTTGCGCATTTTCCACGTCAAAAATTTCAGTGTTGCGTGATAAATGCGGGATAAGTAATTTATAAATATTTCTTGCATTCGTGATGTGCACAGATGTCCATCGAGGGTTTCAGCGAACATCTCTTTCCCTGGATTTGGTTTGGAGCTGTTCAACTTTTTGGCTCAATTGAGAATTACAAAGTGTGTGTTCTATGGTGAGTTACAAGTTCTTTGCATGGTTTATTCATACTTCTTTCTTGGTTTTACGTGTTTCATTTGTGATACCTCTGTGAAAATTTCACGTAGAGACGACAAATTTTCTCACTTTTTCTACGTATATTTACGTATCTTTGCAATTTGCTTAACCTTTGTGCTATCCTATGGGGTCAAGATAACCATTGACGTGTTCTCCCTACCATGACAATGGTGGATAAAGGTGGAGGGATTTCATGTAATCCATGGACACCAGTGAAGATCACAAATCATTGAAGAAAAAAGGTTCAGAGCACTGTCTAGTGGGTCTAGATGACCCAACTCCCAAAGTTAAAGTGCCTAGGATAGCACAAGGGTTACAATGCAAGTAGTGGCTTTGTGGGACAGCCTTTTACACAATTAGCGTATTTCCAGCAGATTCTGAAAAGTGGTTTTATGTAGTTATGCAACAGTTTACATTAGTGATGTGTTTAACGGTGCAACAGGGTCAGAAACAACTTACTCACCGGCGACATCTCAGGTGTTAAAGGGTCAATTAATTAATACAGATTTTAGGAAAAGTCCTTCTTCTTTCCACCAAACTCAAGCTGTTTTTCTTGTTTCATAACTTCCTTTTTATAATGGATGTCAGTTATTTTGGAGTTGTCTGGATACTACTCGTTCACCCATGGGAATTCCGACTTTCCCAACAAGGGAATCCAGTCTATGCTGTTGACAGAAGTAGTAAATGCTTTGAGAACCCGTGTTCTTTTGGTTTATCTTTTTTCATCAGTAGCTTATGAACAGATGAACCATGTTCAAGATGTTGGGTAAAGTTCAAAAAAATATGTCATAGACAGAGATGAGGTGTTTATACACTGACTCCTTTTGAAGGGAATGCTGGGAACCTGATAGGCCCAAACAGCTGATAGTGATGCCTCTGCAGATAACTGCAGGCCATGGTCGAAACATTGACGTGCAAAAAACAAAACAAAAAAAAACTACTCATGGGTAAATAGTTTGTTATTAATCTTAGTAAAACATAAATGGTTCTTAGACGTAGCCCATAAAGGTACAGGGTATTTAAGACGCAGGGACGGGCAACTCCAGGCCTCCTTTCAGATATCCAAGCCTTACTCATAACTGATCAGCTGGTTACGGTTTGTCAAGCCAATTACAACATGTAGGAATGCGGCTAATGTAGACTGATAAGTAATACCTCACAGTAAAGGGTTCATACAATCAACAATATTCTGATGCCGAAACCGGTGCAAAGGGGCTTCTCTTCGCGTCAGAATCCATTGGAATTTCGTTGATTGCACATATGGTTAAAAAGTTATGGAAGTTCAAGGAACGCATGTTAATTTGTGTTACTTGCGACATCTCCGGTATTAACGGTTTACCTAGGTCTACCACTCGCCCGGTGGATGGGATATTGAAATAGTCATAGTTGACTGCCATGTCTGTTGACCAAAGGACATTAAAAAAAATAGTAGGGGGTTCTACATTAAACCTCTTTTGCAGGTAGTGGACATTTGGTTGACGAGTGATCCAAGTCCATCCATGTTCTACCTCTTGTGTGTGGTCAAAAGCTATAGGTGGGTCGTGTTGTTTGGCAAACGCATCTTAAGACATTCCAGAGGGGTGGATGGGACTCTCTGTTTGAAGGTAACTTGCTCAATTAAGTATCTTTGAATGCCATCTGCAGTGCTGTCCAGTACAACTCACGCGACAGCCTTGTTTGCATCGTCTCCTAAGAGCAGGGCTGCCTCTGACGCTAACGCTGCTCCGACAGACGACCATAAAAAACAAAACTACACTCTCTGGCACAGACTTGTAAAAGATCTGAAACATCTGGACCTGTGATTCTTCCAAAAGTAGAGTCTTTTTTTTCCTTTAGAGTATTTCCACTCTGGTCTGTTGTACAGATGGACGCCCCCCTCCCCCCTCAATGAGGTTGTTTTGTACTCCACTCACACACCCAACAATCCTGGTTCCTCGCAGGGATGACGCTGACCTTTAATCTTCGTCCCGGACCAACAAAGACCCCTTTAGTGTTATTTTTCATTGACTGACTTACACGGTCATATTTCAACCTGTCTGTCCAACCACTTTATGAGCTGAAGAGGCTCTTTGAGGTGTTCTTGTAAGAGGCACTAGCTGACCAGTGACTTGGGAGTTCGCCTTGAGGCTTTTTCGTGTTGAGACACATCTAATACACTCATACCAGAAGGACGACCCAACTGGTCCTCTTCCATATCAGTTATTTTTATATCCTGTAGCAGTCCCGGTATCCTTATTGCGCCTTTAAGCGAAAAACTTATCCCCGCCACATACTACAGAAAAGTATCAAAATTTTCCAATAATCTATTGCCGATTGAAAATAAATTTGGAGCAAAGTGAATGAGCCCCTCCCCCCAAAAATGATGACATCACAGCAGACAAAACTGCCCAAGAAACGAATGGGGGCAAAATATTATAAAAACCTCTAACAAAACCAAAACATATGTTTCACAGATATCCAAAGGAAATTTTGAAATTATTATGGGATGGCCACATGACCTACCATTCTGTGGCAAAGAATGAAAATTGTTGATTTTCTGACATTATAGGTAAAGAAAACAATTGTCCAAGGGATCTTCAGAAAATTTCACACACATACCACCGGCTAAAGTCTACAATAAACAACTAAAATTTGGTTGACCTTTGACCTTGCGTAGAGGTCCCATTCTTTATTTTGTAACGGCTACAAATGTAAACTCCTTCGAGGGGCTTATCAACTTTAAACTTGTTGCACATCATTGGGAAGTTACTTGGGAACAAATATTCAAATCAGTAGTTGTAGATTTTAAAAGGGTGCTAGCGTGGCAAGCTCGCAAATGTGGCGTTCCTCTGTTTCTCGCACAGTTTTTATAAAAATAAAAAAAAGGGTGCTATGGAGATAAAACCAACAGAAAGCCATCATTGTGAAAATAATATCTTTTCAATTGTTCAAGTTTATGTAAATGCGTGTCAACACGTGTTTTGAGCCTCCTTGCTCAAAACTCTGTTTTTTAAATGTAGCTATGCTAGTTTTTACGACCAGTATGGTGCATTACGACCAAAATGTGAGACCATTGAATGCACAAGTTGCCTATTCAACCAGGTTGAACTGTGACCAATCAGAGTTTATCTACCGAACCCAGACCCAGTGAGAAGAACTTAGGTCACTCTCCTGACATGATGGGACTCCGTATCCGTCACTGTAAGTATGCTAGCAATGAACGGAACCATTTCCCTTTGTGCCCAGATTGACATTTCGCCGTCGAGAAAAAAAGCCCCTCGCAGGTGTTCCAGTGTGAACACCATGAGCGTTCCGGAACGTGCGTCATAAGCCCAACTCGACGTTTGGGGGCAACTGCTGAAAGTACCCTTGACGCGCTGCGTTGCGCCCCATCCCGGGGCGCTGTTGCAAACAAACAGACAAACTGACGGGAGGCTCACTCTGTTTCACCTCGGATCGCTCGTACCGCCTCAGGCCAGGTTTTCCTACAAATTCCAGGCGTTTGATTCGCAGTGGTGTCCGGTTTTAATAATGCAGGCCTATTTGCGGGTGGTACCTCAACCCAGTGGGGGGAGGGGATGGGCCCCCCCCCATCTCCTCTCCACTCTAACTGAAGAAGGCTCGCCTTCCTGCGGGCAATGTGGAAGCGGCTGGACAGGAAGTGCTCACCGAGAGAGTTTGGATTGGGGGGAAAGGATAAAAGAAATGAATGAAAAAGGCCAAAAAAAAAAAGTTTCTTTTCTTTTGGTGCCTAAAGCACAAAAGAGCATATTAAACAGCAAAAGTTTATCAGCCCAAATGAAGTCCTGAATCCACAGCGTCTTTAATCTTTGCACATCTGAAACAATTTCCTTCCCCCCGCCAGCTCCCACCCCCACGATATCCTCCTGCTAAAACAGTGAAATGAAATCTAACCCGTCCTTTTTTTTTTTTCCTGTTAGGAAGAAGAAAAAAAACAGAGACACATCATAAAAAATTAATTACTCCTCCACCCTGTCCAACTCATTTCCATAAGATTTCTTTAGGAAAAAAAAAATTCATTTAAAAGTAAAGTGGTGACGTTGTCTTTGAAGATCACGACGACAAACGCGGATCAAAGCCGAGGTTCTGTACGGATGAGGGCCTGATTAGCATAATGAAATTAACTCGGAGACAAGAATCTCTAATAGGTGAAACAAAAACAAAAAAAAAACGCATTAACAATATTTAAGCATAGCGATGTTTGTGCTTGTAATACCGCGATTATAGAACTTGTATTCAATTAACACTTTGTTGATTAACTTCTCGCCCCTCCCCCACCCTTTCCTCCTGCGTTCTCC
>CM074505.1:165374-190170 GCA_037389245.1 Oryzias sinensis
GTCACTCTTCTCAGACACACAGCTGGAGGCTGAAGACTGGACTCTCTCAGTGCACTGCTGACCTCTGCAAACATAAACTGATCATCAGAGGTTTGTAGGAACTACAGAGTTTGAAGTTTGAAGTCTTTCTGCATCAACAGAAGTTCCTCTGAGCTTCTCTCTTCTGCCAGATCATTGAGGTATTCTGAGAAATGGATGACATCTTTCCCAGATCAAGTTTATGCTTGGAGGAATAAAGCTTTTATTGTGGCAATCCTGTGGAGACGTTTCTAACATTCTGATGCAGACAGGCTAATGTTGTTTATTTGAATTGTTTCAAAGACGTTTCTTCAATGACTTCTTCTTTCAAAGTGTTAAATTTGCATTAATGTAGTGATTTTTTTTTTGCTTCTATGAAACAGGAAAGTTGAACTTCCTCAACACAAATGCATAAACAACAAATTTAAAGATGGGAGCTTATGAAAACATACAAATGCTTGCAATTACATTTCTTATCAAAACTATTTATGAGATTTCTTTTTTTATTTAAACTGCTGTTTTGAACCATCTAATAGAAAAACCTCTTCCACAACAAAAGACTTAGAACACAGATCTCTGTTACTCCTACTGGGAGATATGTCTAGCATTCAGCTCTTTACAGTGGAATGTAATACAAACAAGGTTATATTATTGTTGAAATTAGTTTTAAAATGTTTCTTTTATTATCTTTTATCAATATAATCTTAATTTCGCCTCTATGATGCAGCATTTTTATGGTTTTTAGGGTGTTTTTTTAATTACATTTTTTTTTTTAAATCAATGTAATTTCACATTAAGATAAGACCTGAGCACTGACAGACAAGAACATTTTGAAGCTCAAGATAATAATTCTGATCTAAACTTATTGCTGCTTCTCTGTTTATTTATTTACAGACGTCAACTTTCAGTTTCATACTGCTTTAAATATGTAAACATGTTCCACAGGTTCAACAGCTCTTCCAAGTTTACGGCATCAATAAAACTCCAGGAAACAGATCTTCGCTGTCAGAGTTTCTTTCAAACAAACCAGACAAAAACTCCAAAACTGTCTCTTACTTTGAGTCTGAAGGTCCAGGTTCAGTTCTAAAGTCCAGATGTTTGTCTTTGTCACTCTTCTTAGACACACAGCTGGGGGCTGAAGACTGTTCTTTGTCCTCGTCTTCCTCTGAACAGCTCATCTTCATCAGTCAGAGTTGAACCAGCAGCTTTAGTTTTTGAGTTCAAACAGGAGATTCTTTTAAAAACATGTCGGTTCAAGAACCAGAACCAGATCAGGAAGTCCAACACTCACAGGGAGAATCCGGGCTGTGATGGATCAGTCAGCAGCTGGAAAATGGACACAAACATGTTAGTTTGAGGATCTACAGAAAGAAAACTTCATCTCTTTCAGTCTAAAAAAAAAAAATGGACTGAAGTTACCAGATCTGATCTTCCTGCTCGGTCCGACAGAATTCAAATCCTACCTGTGTTTACTGTAACCTGAAACAGCTGATCGGAGTTCCTTCCTTCCTGCTTTAACAAGAAGTCACATGACTTTGTTATAATGTGGGCGTGACTCAGGTAACCTGATCTCACCTGAAATAGACTTGGAGCTGAAGCTTTAATCAACAATTCCCACAATCAATAATTAACATGGTTTCTGCTCTCTGCCATGAAGACATTTCTGCAGTTTTTTTAAATTGGTTTGTGTTCTGATATGCTCCTCTTTCCTTATCTCCTCAATTTTGTTCTGTCCACGCCACATGAGTACAAAATTACAGAACTGTCATTTAAAAACCATTTTTATCTGCTGCTCTTTAACTCAGCATGATACTGACCTGGTTTTACCTTTTATGTTATTTGTATTGCTTCTAGGTTGTTTGTCATGTGTTTTATAATCTCAGTTTTTTTTTGTTTCTTTTTATGCAGATGTACAGCGCGTGTACAACAGTAATCAGCTGTTTCTAGAATGACATCTTCACAAACAGTTGGTTTTAAAACAGAGCAGCAACCGTTTAATTCCTGAAATGTGTTTAAATGAATATTCTGAAGTTAAACTTCAACAGTTCCCTTGTATTATCACAGCTTGTTTTAAAAACCATCAGGGCTATTTTCTGCCTCCAGATTTGATTTGATTAAAAAAACTGACAGAATGAACCGAAACTTTTGGTCTTCAAATTTGACATTTATTTTCTCATCTTCAGTTTTTAGTTGTCTGATGGATAATATCTGTGCTTCTTGATAACAGTATTTTTTTTCTATTTTGTGGTGGATGTTTTTATTTTTGTATCAACTACTGTCTATTGCATTTGGAGATTTAATTTTTATTTTGAATAGAATATTAAAATTAAATTACACAAATTCCTTAAACTATCAAGGGATACATGAGGTTATGAGATTTAATCTGTCCTTAAATTTAATCTGTCCTTAAATTTAATCTGTCCTTAAAGAACATCAATGTCTTATCTGCATAAAGGCAAGGCAAGTTTATTTGTATAGCACAATTCGTACACATAGTAATTCAAAGTGCTTCGCAAAACAGGAATAAGCATTAAAATCACAATACATAACTAATCATGATAAAATTTACTTTAATAGAAAGGAAAGAGAATTGGAAATGAAACGGGGTGCCGATACGGAACCTTCAGTTATATAAATGGCTAAACAGAAAAGTTTTGAGTCTATATTTGAACCTTAACACATTAGAGGCCTGTCTCAAACCACGGGGAGACTGTTCCAGATTTTAGCTGCAGAATATTGAAACGCTGATTCCCCTTGTTTAGTTCTGACTCTGGGAATCAACAGGAGGCCGGCCCCTGAGGTCCTCAGAGTACGAGATGGTTCATATGGCACTAACATGTCAGAGATGTACTTTGGTGCTCGGCCATGGAGAGACTTGTACTCAAGCAGAGCTGCTTTGAAGTCTATTCTTTGAGGTACAGGGAGCCAGTGCAGAGACCTGAGCACAGGACTAATGTGATCATACTTCCTGGTTCTGGTCAGGACTCGAGCGGCAGCATTCTGGATGTACTGAAGCTGTTTTACAGCTCGTTTGGACAGGCCGGTGAGCAGGCAGTTACAGTAGTCTAACCTACTGGAGACAAATGCATGGATAAGTATCTCTAGGTCTGGCTTTGACACTATGTTTTTGATTTTGGCAATGTTTTTCAGATGGTAAAATGCTTCTGATGTTACTGACTTGATATGGCTGTTAAAGTTTTAGATGAGGCAATGAATGACCCTAGGTTTCTGACTTGGTTTCATTGTTTTTTTTAATGCTTGAAGAAACTTCACTTATATAATTTACAACTGTGCAATGCAAGAAAATCCTATTTTTCTGAAATTATTACCAAAAAATCCCATAATGGTCAGGTCCTTTTTAATATAGTCGATAGGTTGACAAAACCCCCTGTGACAGTGGCACCAGAATTTTACTCCATCAAAGGCTGTAATGACTTTGCCAAATTCTTCAGGGACAAAATCAAAAATACTGGACAAACAATAGTTTCATCAACTACAAGTTCAAGATATGAACCCTATCCACTAGAAACCAGTATTAATCCAATAGCTCAGTTTCAACCCATAAACAGCAAAGAACTGCTGGACATTCTATCGCAACTGAACTCCTCCTCTTGCTGTCTGGATATTCTACCCACAAGCTTTTTCAAAAAAGTCTCAAAGACATTGGAACCAGACCTGCTCCAGACTATCAACTTGTTGTTAACATCTGCCGTTTTCCCAGATCCACTGAAAACAGCTGTAATTAAACCTCTTCTAAAAAAGGACAGTCTAGACAAATCTCAAATGAACAACTATAGACCGATATCAAACCTGCTATTTTTAAGCAAGATCATTGAAAAAGCAGTTTTCCATCAGCTAAATGAATTTCTAATAAAAAATAACTGCTATGATGCCTTCCAGTCAGGCTTCAGACAGAATCACAGCACTGAAACGGCCCTGATCAAAGTGATTAATGACATACGTTTGAATACAGACAGTGGGAATATGTCAGTGCTAGTTCTACTGGATCTCAGTACTGTGTTTGATACAGTCGACCATGCAATACTACTCAGACGACTGGAAGGCTGGGTGGGTCTAACTGGGCCAGTATTAAACTGGTTCAAAACGCACTTAGAAAACAAGAAATATTTTGTGTCCATTGGTAACTTCACTTCTGAGCCAATAGAAATCACATGTGGAGTACCCCAAGGCTCCATCCTGGGACCACTTCTATTTAACATCTACATGCTCCCACTGGCCCAAGTGATAAAGAACAACAACATTAGCTACCATAGTTATGCAGATGATACACAGATATATATTAGACTGACACCAGGCGACCGAGGCCCTGTACAGGCTCTTGGTAAATGCATTGAGGACATTAATGACTGGATGTGCCATAATTTACTTCAGCTAAACAAAAAAAAAACTGAGGTTATTGTCTTTGGGGCTAAAGAATAAAGGTTGGACGTCATTATAGAGCTTCAATCCATTCAACTAAAAACTACCAACCAGGCCAAAAACTTGGGTGTATTGATAGACACAGACCTAAATTTTGATAAACACATTAAGCCAGTTAAAAAATCCGCCTATTATTATCTCAATAATATCTCAAGGATTAAAGATCTGATGTCTAAGCAGGACCTGAAGAAACTAGTGCATGCTTTCATCTTTAGTCGACTTGATTACTGTAACAGTGTGTTTACAGGACTACCAAAAAAATCCATCAGGAAACTGCAGCTTATTCAGAACTCTGCTGCCTGGGTCCTCACAAGGACCAAGAAAGTGGACCACATTAGTCCAGTTCTGAGGTCTTTGCACTGGCTACCTGTCTGTCAGAGGATAGACTTTAAAGTTCTGTTACTGGTTTATAAAGCTTTGAATGGTTTAGCACCAAAATACATGGCTGACCTCCTGACCCAGTATGTACCAGCCAGACCTCTCCGCTCTTCTGGATCCGGTCTTTTATCAGTCCCTAGAGACAGAACTAAGCACGGAGAAGCTGCATTCACTTTCTATGCTACACAGATCTGGAATAGACTTCCAGAAAACATCAGATCTGCTGAAACACTTAGTGTCTTTAAATCCGGGTTAAAAACTTACCTGTTCTCAGCTGCATTTAATTAATATGTATTCAAAAGTTTATGTCCGCACTGTTTATCTATGCTTGTTTTAAATTCAAATCTTGTTTACTATCTTTTAATTTTATTTTAATGATCACATTTTTACTATTTGTTTTTAATTGTTCTTTTAATTTTTTATGTAAAGCACTTTGAATTGTCTCTGTACAGGAAATGTGCTATATAAATAAACTTGCCTTGCCTTGCCTTGCCTTACAAAAGTAATCCGCTGTTTCCAGATTGACATCTTCACAAACAGTTGGTTTTAAAACAGAGAAGATACGGTTTAATTCCTAAAATGTGTTTAAATGAATATTCTGAAGTTAAACTTCAACAGTTCCCTTGTATTATCAAAGCTTGTTTCAAAAATTAACAGGGCCTATTTCTCCCTCCAGATTTGATCTAATTAAAAAAAACCTTGACAGAATTAACTGAAATTTTTGGCTCCATATAGTGACTTTTTTTTTTTATCTAAAATTTTCAGCTGCCTAATGGTAATATCTGTGCTTCCTGATAAAAGTTGTTTTTTTCCCTTTTGTGGAGGATGTTGTTGTTTTTTGTATCAACTACTGTCTATTGCATTCAGAGAATTAATGTTTATTTTGACATGAACACTAACATTAAAATATACAAATTAAACAATTGAGGGCTACAGGGAGTTATGAGCCTGTTTTTTGTTTTGTTTTTTGTTTTTACAGAATACCACAGTGTCATCTGCATAAATAGATACTTCAGAAATTATGGACTACATTTTAAAGATGCCTGAAGTGGAAATCTGGTTTGATGCTTCCTAATCAATAAAATCAACACTTTTTGAGATAAAACATCAAATATAATGATATTGATTTTACTCTACAAAGTTCTTGCAGGCAACATCTAATGCTGCCATTGTGGCCTTGTTCAAATCTTTATTAGTTAAAAATATACTGTTTAAAAAAAAAACCTTCATGTTTGTTTTGCATTGTTAGGTTAAAAAGGGGAAGGTTCTTGCTTGTCTGCACTACTGTACGTCGATTATTCCTCAAAAATTTCCAGATGAACTGTTACCATACATCTTATGACTCTAGCTGGCCCCTTCTAGACACTGATCTTCAATAAACGCCGGGTGTAACAGGTAATCATTATCCCCCCCCAAACTTTGCTATTTGCTTCGAAAACAGCTACAACAGATCTCTGTTGATGTTGTTCTTGTGTTGTATTAGAGATGCAGACACAGTGGATCAATGTGACAAAACAGCGTCACAGGTTGCAGGACAGCGCCTGAGCATTAGCAATCTATAGTTTGAATCAGACACAGACCTTTCATATGCACTCTAGACACACAAATCAAATTTCACATTTCATTAAAACATAATAGTCCCATTTTGCTTCATTTTCTGGGTGCACATTTAGTTTTAAATAAAATTTGACTCACCATCTAGGCTTCCCACCACAAACATTCAAACCAGATCATTGTAGATAGATAGATAGATAGACAGACAGACAGATAGAATGCAAAGATGATTTTATTTTGTATTACATTTTTTCTCTTTAATAAGCTCTCTGTAAGTTTTTCCCTGTTTGTAACTGTCTGTCAGTTTCCTTTTGTTATCTGTGTGTGCAGGTTGCCTGTGACTCCAGGGGGGTATTCCAGGAAGCATGTTTAAACTAGCCTGACTTTAAGCCTGAACTCTGGCTGAAATCCGCCTGAACTTGCTTACTCTGGGTATGTCGGTTCCAAAAGACCGGATGTGAGTTGGCGTAATTACGCTCGACTTGGTAACCCTGGGTTAACGCACGGTACATAAAGACATTCTCAATAGATGGCTGATTTCTGGAGTCACCATAGAAACGCGTGTGGAAAAAAAATAAAAAAGCGCGACACTTGAGACGGAAGTGAGACGGAGTCTGAGATTTTAATGACGGCGGATAAAAATTATAAGTCCATCAAAAAAGTAACACGGCTGAAAAATAATTTCAATAATTTAGTTAAATTTATTCAAACTCAATAATTGTTTATACAACTCAAATTTACGTATTTATCTAACTAAATGTCACATTACTCCATTAATCTTTTTTCCATCTTAATTACTTATATTTCTTAAACTTTCATATGTCTAAGTTTGAGCCGGCAGATATGCTCATTTTAATAACAATAAAAAGAACGGAAAAAAATGCACGGAGCGCAAAAACTCATTAAAGAGTTTTCTGTCACTGTCATAACAGCATTAGATGGTAGGGGTGCTATATAAACTCATCATCCTCTCCTTAACTCTCACTCATGGTATAGAGACGTAATCATAGTAGGACAAAATAGCTCGGCAAAACACGGTGAAACACAGTAAAACAGCTATACAACTAAACACATTTTTTAAAAAACCCACACTTAAACCTAAATCCGTCCAGACAGGCAAAGGGAATGATATCCCAGAATCCCTTGCGGTGCCGATCTAACAGCAGCATCAAAGTTACACCTACTTCATTGAATTAATTTGAACGAAAGGAAAATAATTGTCTGAAAACTACGTGTTATTTTTAAGGTGACCTAACAAAAAAATGATTTATCTTAACTGAAGCAAATAATTAAGTTAGATCAAAGTAAAAAAGTTTATCTTTCCAACATCCATATGTGGTTTACACCCTCTCATGGTGGAAAAAGTATTATCTGAGCTTTTTCATCCACTAAATCATCTTCAAATTGACACGCCATGCTGCTTCACCTCTCTGTAAACAAACTAATCTTCAACCAAATCAACCAGGTTATGTTCAGAGCATGAGTTTCCATGGTAACTTGACCTACCCTGAAACATACCTCCATTTCTGGAACCGAAAGCTGAGGTTATCAACTTCCTTAGCCTCAAACTTATCGTGGGAGCTAGCATAACCTGCTTTCTGGAATACCTCCCAGGGGCCTGTTTCAGAAAGGAGGTTAAGTTTACACTTAACAGGGAACAGTCACTGGTTCCTTCAGTAGATCCAGACAGATAGAACAGGAGATTTTGACAGAGGCCATCATATTTTCTTTCTGCGCCACTTCTCGTCTTCACTGGGAACGCCGTCGTTTCGTTTCCTGTAAACCAGAAACTGAAGAGTCAAAGATGAAAAAACAAACTTCAGTTCAGCTTTGGAGGCTGATTTCCAGAAGCTCTGTCTGCTCCTGCTCTGTGCAGCCCAGTCATTAGACCCATCCAGTGTGTGTCAGATCAGTGGAAGGGGCGGGAACAGGAACCAAACTTTGACCTTTATGTCATCTGGGGGGGAGGGGTTTAAAGTTGTTTTCAACAAGTTAACAACCTGGAGGTTTTTATGTCCACTTATGAGTTCATGGACTCATTTATCTCAGTTTTAGGTTTAAAAACCCTCCATTTGTTCTGAGGTTTTAACATTCTAGTCCAAAATCCTTTCCATTTAAAAACCCAGTGTGTCACTTTCCTCTTCCTGTTTTTATCTTTTCTGTTGCTACCATCTAGTGTTTGAACTGCAGCCCTGCAAATCACAGGAGACGTCCCACCTCACATTACAAGCCTTTTTATTTACAAATTTTCTTCTTTGATTTTTGTCCCTTTTTGTGTTTTAACATTTCAAAAATATTCACCAAATAATCAAACAAAACTCAACTTTATTCAGCAAAGACAATCACACAAAAACTAAAACACCAAACAGATCATTTTATCAGCTCCTACAGTTTTGAATGACATGCATGTTTCGAAATCAGACACAAAATCTTTATTAAATTAAATTTTGCATAACAGTTTTTCTTCTAAGTTTAAACAAATAATTGTCAGTGCCTCAAATATTACCAGTTTTAAATCAATGATCTAACATCTCAAAGTTGCAAATATCCCATTATTTGCAATTTTCTTGTAAACAAAAGCTGTGTATTTTTCGTGGTTTTCCAATGACTGTATTGGAGAACTGGGGCCTGTTTCAGAAAGGAGGTTGAGTGTAAACTCTGAGTGCGTTAACCCTGAAATCAGGGAAACCCTGGGTTTTCCGTTTCAGAATGGGAGGTTTGTTAAACCAGAGTAAACAGAGTAAGTCAAACCCGTTTCTGAAAGAGAGGTAACTTCTACTCGGAGTCAGTGTCCATGGTTACTTATGCTGTGAACCTAACCTGGTCGGGAGCAGGTTTTAACCTCTAAACTCAAGGTTTCTGCCGGTCCCCTCCCCTTTTTAAAGACGAAGCGGTATTTTTCGCTTTAGCCTTCATTGCCCAAATTTCCGTCACACAGAGACGGTCTAAGTGACAAGAATGGCTTGTTCTTTTTTGGAGGACCCAATAGACGAGGAGGCTGCAGTAATTCGTAGAGAATTATATTTACGTCGTGCGAGGATTTTGAGACCTAGACTCGATTTTTTGTCATTTCCCCATACGTTTTTGTTTGAGCGTTACCGTTTTTCATTGCAGTCAATTACATATATACAATGAAAACAACATTAGATATGTATTGCTATGTAGATGATTCATATGTCAAATATTGTCAACAAAGCCTACATCCATGACATGCTCAAATTTGACCTGATTCAATTATGTTTTTATACTTCATTTTTAGCTGCTGCCATGTTCTTTTAATTCCTGCAGGATTGCATCTACATGAAAATGAAATCAGGGACATTGGATTAGATTAATGTAAATTAATGTAATTACTTTTTGGAAACACAATTTGCTAGAACTGCTTACTTTATTAATCCCATATAAACCTATACCACTTGATCAATACAAGGGTAGACAAAAGTTCACTTTTAAAAACACAATTGCATGTATTAATATTAAACTGACCAACGTTTGCAAGAGGGGAAGGTTAACAAAAAATTCCTCTAAACATTACCGACGTTAAATGCATTTTCCCCCAGATTGGTTCTGTACACTATGCAGCATTTCATGCAATTACACCAGGAATAATACTTCAAAAGTACACCAAAATATCGCCATTTTTTATTTCACACCTTACGCTATTTAAAAAGTTATTACAGCCAATATTTTATAACAATGATTTAAATGCAAACTTACGCATTAACTTGAGCAGCTATGTTTTCCCACGCTAACTGTCTCTGTTTTGCAGATGCAGCGGTGTTGCTTTTCTTCTGGAATATGTGCTCATATTCACTGTAACTCTGCAGCAGCACGTCAAGTTCAGCTGGCGAAAAATATGCAGACCTCTTTTTTTCACGGTTGCCATGGTGACTCGTGATATCTGCGCTCGATTGATAATGGCTTCTTATAGTCGCAGTGCACACGCTCACCTCCGAATCAGTCCACTCAGAGTTGATTGACCTAACTCCGATCAGCTGCTCTGAAACAGAAAACTCAGAGTTGTTAATATCTCGATTGACCAACTCAGAGTTCAAGTTCAACCTCAGAGTTGGTTGAACCTCCTTTCTGAAGTAGGCCCCTGGACTAAGTGATTATGACGTCAAAAAATAGTTTACTTCTGGCTGAAACAAAATAGTCTTTTTAGCTGCCCATTATACACAATACAGATGCTGCCGAGTTGGAGCCAGACATCGTCATTAATGATTTATGCCAACCGGTCTCACCAACCACGAGTGAGCTTGTTGAAAAGCCACACCGCTACTACCTGAAAATGGGATTGGGAGAATCTGTCAAACATTGTGAATCTTCGGCGTGAGACCACCTGCTTTTATTGGGGCAACTAATTGGTCAGCCGCGAGGTCCCCAGAGAGCAGGGAGGCATGGGGGGAAAGAGAGCGCCGCCCCAGCCCAACCAGGAGAGCATCCCCCCCGCCATGCCGGGAGAGCCCAACGCAGGGCCCCACCCAAGAAGGGCGCCCACAGCCCCAGACGAGCACCCTATCACCACCCAGGAGTTCCGGGCATCCCCCATCCCCAACCCCAGGTACGAGCCAGGACCCCCCAAGGGAGACCCGCTCGGCACTCTAGGCAACCACCCACCCGGCCCACGGTTGGTCCAGGGAGGAGTAAGGCAGGGACCAGCCGCCCCCGCCCAGGAGGGGAGCACCCCGGGTAAAAAGGGGGCCCACCAGGGGTGTTGTAAACTTGGCCCGACTAGGCTCGGCCACAATTTGAAATTTGGTGGGGCCCAGCACTCAGGGGCAAGGAACAGAACCCACCTCCAGGGACACAGACACCCCCGGCTCAGGTGTACTGTGAACACCACCACCACCACCCTGCGCATGGAGAGAGCACCGCCGGGCCCAGGAAACCGGCACCCAGGGGACACTGCACGGACAGATGGTCCTAGGTCCCACCTTCCTCGCAAAATGTGTGTGCGTGTGTTTGTGAGGGTGTGTGTGTGCGTGTGTGTGTGTTTGTGTTGGAATTTATATGTACAAAAGACTCAGATGATTATGCTTAAATACCTTCCTGTCCCTTTAAGTTCTGTTTAGAGTTAGACGCATGCTCATTACAAGAGTGATGACGTCATTGTGTTACTGCACGGCACCTGCCTGTCGGCTTTCCTCCGTGCGTGTGAGAGTGCCGCTGCGTGGCAGGTTTAAATGAAGAAGTTTTTTTCTTGGAAGTTTAGTGTGCGTTGATGACAAAGTAAGTTTTTGTTAATATATGTTACTTGGAGTAATTTGGTTCAAATATTCACCATGTTTAAATAGTGCACAGCTAAATAAGCGTTAATTAGTCAATAATGAGCATAAAGCTTAGTTCTCTTTACGTGATTTAAGTTGCATATTAAGTTTATATTTGTGTTTGTGTTTATTAGAGACCACACACCTACATGTGTTCATCCACCTATGGAAATGTACTTGCCTCTGTATGTCAAACCAAAGGATGTAAAGCCTGAAGCGTGGATTACAATTATTGAAGTCAACCTCCTGCCTGCTGTCATTTATTCCACGCACCAACTAACAGAAACAGCCTCATCCAGGCCTTGAAGTAGTGTTCTGGCCGACACTCCTGGTTCGAGAGTGGTGTCACCCACGAACAGTTTTTGATCCCAGATCCTCCTTTACAGTATATTTTGAGGGGGGAGGGGTGTGTGTACTAAGGGGGTGCAGTTAAAATTGGTGGGTAGGGCACTAAGGGGACATCTCCTGAATACTCACAGTGATGTCACCTCACCCTCCCCACCAAGGGGCCCTAAATGTCTATGGTGTGGTTAAAATTGGCGGGTAGGGTGCCAGGAGGACATCTGCTGCTTGCTGGCAGTGATGTCCAAGCACCCCCCCCTACCAAGGGCCCTACATGTCTAAGGTGCAAATAAAACTGAAAGCTTCTCCGTGATCCAGAAGACTTGTTTGCAGAGACAAGTCATGTTCACACTCCTGCGGGTAGACGTGCCAAAGATTTGTGGTCTAAAGTTGGTAAGCAGCTTGAAAGTCTGATGTTTTTTTCCAAGATGGACACTTCCCCCCATATTTCATGACTCCTTCATTCAACCCATTCAATGTTTGCATTTACTTTGGAGGATCCTGAAGGATCTTCTTCCTTGTTTTTCCGTCAACTTATTTTCTGCTGGAAAATATCATCGACCCGTCAGCGGAGCTGAGGTCACCCATGAAGGTGGATAGCCCTGCCTTGACCAAGCCACAGACTCAAACAAGGATTTGATGTTCTTGGATTATCTTTGCTGACAAGTCTTTGGAATCTCCTGTACACAAAGGTGTGGTGTCTCTGAGCAGGCATAGGGGTCCCCCATGTCGTGTCAAATTTGCATTCCAGTTTTAAGGATGCTTGACTCCTCAGCCTCAATGGATTACATTTATGCAGAGGTACATGAGAAGTGCCAGGACCTTAAATTCAAGAGGAAAAATAATCTCGTCTGACTGTAAACAACACAGACTAGTTTTTTATTCTGAATTTGCAGTAGGAATTTGGTCTTTTATTTTGGTATCGCTTGTAAAGATCCAGGATTAGTAGGTCTTTTGGTCAAGTCTTTCTACACAAAGAGTGGAGGATGGTTGGTATCATCACAGGATCTGGGTATTTCAGGAGAGAACTCTTGAAAGAGATGTCCTTTTTTTTTTAAATGTTTTTACAGTTACTCGTTATCACCTAAATGTCGGGTGCCGCCAAAGAACATAGACTTTTTTTGTGTCTCTGGAATTTTATCATCATTTTTGCAGATGACTTGATTATGTTGTCATGGAAGCAGTTTATCGCATTGAATTCAACCAAACCGGTAGGTTTACTCTAAATATCCTGTGGACTATCAAATACGGTCATGTACTGAATGATCATGGCAGTCTGTGCATGTGTCACATTTGTTCAGACAAACCCTTTAGAGTAAATGTAGTTCTTCAAGGTGATTAAAAGTGCCCAGAAGGATTGACGACCTCCATTATTGATCAAACACAGGAATGCAACATCAACAAAACAAGTCCAAATGTCCACCAAAAGACTTTGACATTTGTGCTGTGAAGAAATGATACAAACACCTTTGTCAGGGTTCTGACTTTTTCCTTAATAAAGAGAAGAACCACACAGGGGATGAGAACGTTTGCTAGACTTCTGCAGAAGGAGAATCAGTCTGTCACAGCGCGAACTGTCACAGAGGAGTTCTGCCATCCTAGTGCATGAAGCCTTCTTTTATTGAAAACTGAAGGTTACAGACATGAATGTGGGTCATTTAATCAGAAACAATAAGAACATCATATTCTTGTATAATTAGAACTTTTCAAGTCATTGTTTTCTTACTGAAAGACAGAAATGAGACAATCATATTATGGAGATTATAGTGTGCAAGCAAATGATAATTATATAACTCTAACAACCAGTTCTGAGCAAAAATAAAACATGCAGATATTTGATCAAGTTCTTCCTTAAAGGACCTCCGTCTATTTCAATTTTTTAAACGCTGCTGTAGGGCGGCATTACATGTTGCTATTTTCACAAAACAGGAGTCCGGCATGGAGCGGCTGAGTGAAGGTGGTCTGGACTCTGTGGAGCAGGGTCATGGTTTCAGAGACGCTGTAGAAGGCCAGAACACCTGCTCCGTGGTCCAGGTACACTCCCACCCTGGTGGAACTGGGACTCAAGAGGCCGGTTTGAATATTCCCGTGAGAAAAAGTATACCTGCCGTAGGAAGCACAGTGAAGTGACCATGATTTGTCATTGAACCCAAACATAGAGTCTGTTGAATGTCCTGTTCTGCTGATGTTCTTGTACGCAACTGCGACCCACAGCTCTCCTTCGTTCCACTCCACCTCCCAGTAACAGCGTCCAGTCAGGCTTTCTGTGCTCAGAACCTGAGGCCAGTAGGTAAATCTGTCTGCATGATCAGGATAAGACTGATCATCACTCATTTCTGATACATTTCTGTTCTCCTCAGATAGAACCAGAAGCCTGTGTGCTGTGTTTGGATCCAGCCTGACTTCTTTTGAAATTTTTAAGAAGTCCTCCTTTGTCTTTGGTTCTTCTTTTGGTGATAGCACATCCATTTTAGACTCAGCCAGGGAGGTGTTTGCCCCTTTGTCCCCAGAATCAGAATCACTTCATTTGCCAAGTACAGCGCATGTACAGGGAATTTGTCTTCAGTTACTTGTGCTCTTGTGCAAACTAGCAAGGCATCGAAAGTGTGAGGGGTAAGACAAACAAAAGGATAAATAATAAAAAAAGGTAGATAGAAGGTAGCTGTATGAATAAATAAACATAACTAAATAAGAAATAAAATAGAATAAAAAGTCAAAAATGCAGCAGCAGTAATTCCAGTTTGACAGTTTGTGGTTGTACAGTGTCCCTGAGTGGTCCGGAGTCAGGATTTCATCAGAGTGACAGCTCGGGGGAAGTAGCTGTCTTTGTGGCGAGTGGTTTAGGTGCACATTGTCCTGAAGCGCCGCCCTGACAGGACGAGGCTGTAAAGGCAGTGTCCAGGATAAGGGGGGTCTTTTACGATCATGCCAGCCCGCTTCCTGGCTCTGGATCGGTACAGGTCCTGAATGGGGGGAAGGCTGGAACCAATAATCCTCTCAGCAGATCTAATGATTCTCTGTAGTCTGTTCCTGTCGTGTCTGGTAGCTGAACCAAACCAGACCGTGATGGATGTGGTCAGGACAGACTGGATTATTGCCGTGTAGAAGATGATCAGCAGCTCCTGAAGCAGGCTGAACTTCTTGAGTGGAAAGTCTGATGTTGGATGGTGGACCCCAGGAACCTGTGTGAGTCTGTTGAGGGGACAGTGCTGTTGAGAATTGTGAGTGGGGGGGGAGTGGTGGTGGGGTTCCTCCTGAAGTCCACTCTCATCTCCACTGTTTTAAGTGGGTTCAGCTCCAGGTGGTTCTGGCTGCTCCAGAGGACTAGCCGCTCCACTTCTCCTCTATATGCAGTCTCATCACCGTCCCGAATGAGCCCAATGACTCTGGTGTCATCTGCAAGCTTCAAGAGTTTCACAGAGGGGGCTCCTGATCTGCAGTCATTTGTGTAAAGGGAGAAAAGCAGAGGGGAGAGAACACATCCCTGGGGGGCACCAGTGTTCAGGATCTGGGTGCTGGATGTGAAGCGGTCCTGTCGGTGAGGAAACTGGGGATCCACTGACAGGTGGGGAGAGGCACCGCGAGCTGGGACAGCTTTTGGTGGAGGAGCTCTGGGACAATGGTGTTAAATGCAGAGCTAAAGTCCACAAATAGAACCCGTGCGTAGGTGTCTGCAGAGTCCAGGTGGCGCAGGATGTAGTGGAGAGCCATGTTGACTGCGTCGCCCCTGACCTGTTTGCTCTGTAGGCAAACTGCAGGGGGTCTAGCAGAGGCTTTGTTATGACCTTCAGGTGGTTCAGCACCAGTCGTTCAAAGGATTTCATGACAACTGAGGTCAGGGCGACTGGTCTGTAGTCATTTAGTCCTGTGACTGGGGACGGAAATGATGGTGGAGAGTTTGAGACAAGCAGGGACCACACACTTCTCCAGGGAGCTGTTGAAGATCCTGGTGAAGATGGGAGCTAGCTGGTCAGCACAGACTTTCAGGCAGGAGGGAGAGACTCCGTCGGGTCCTGGAGCCTTCTTGATCTTCTGCTTCTGGAACTGTTGACGCACATCTCTTTCACAGATCATCAGTGCGGATGAGGGGGCAGGTGTGGGGGAGGTTGGGATTGCAGGTAGATCCTGTGTGATGGAAATGGTGGCTGAGGGGGAAGGTGATGTTCTTTCAAACCTTGAGTAGAGGTCGTTAAGCTCCTCAGCCAGGTGGTAACTGTCTGAGGGGCGGGGGGATGGTCTCCGGTAGTTGGTCATGGTCTGCAGGCCTTTCCAAACTGCAGAGGAGTCGTTGGCAGAAAGCTGGTCTGTCAGTTTTGCAGTGAAGGAACTCTTTGCAGCCTTGATCTCCTTTGTTAGCTTGTTTCTCGTCTGCTTTACTGGTCCCGATCTCCACTCCTGTAGGCCTCTTCTTTGTCCTGACGTAGCTGCCTCAGTTTAGCAGTAAACCATGGTTTGTTGTTGTATGTGCAGAAGGTTTTAGTCTGCACACACATGTCCTCACAGAAACTGATGTAGGATGTCAAAGTGTCAGTGAGTTCGTCCAGGTCTGAGGCAGCAGCCTCGAAGACGCTCCAGACGCATCTTTGACTCATCCGACCATCTCTTCACAGTCTTCACTATGGGCTTAGCTGATTTCAGCTTTTGCCTATAGGTTGGGATGAGATAGACTAGGCAGTGATCAGAAAGTCCCAGGGCAGCGCGGGAAACAGAGTGATATGCGTCCTTTATTGTTGTGTAGCAGTGGTCCAAAATGTTCGAGCCTCTAGTGGGACAAGTCACGTGCTGTTTGTATTTGGGTATTTCGACCTTGAGGTTTGCTCTGTTAAAATCCCTGAGTATAATCACCAGAGAGTCAGGGTGGTTTCTTTCAACCTCTGTGATCTAGGCAGCGAGTTGCTGTAACGCCTCCGTTACGCACGCCTGTGGTGGAATGTAAACACCGACCAGCACTAACGAGGAAAACTCCCACAGAGAATAGAATTGTCTACAGTTTATGAAAAAAGACTCCAAGTGCAGGCTGCATGTCTTCCAATATTATTATTATCAGTAACTATTACCCAACGTGTTACGACTACCGAACTGTATTGATAGGAAAATGTTACAGTGTTCATTTCAGCTGAATGAACTCCGCCGAGTTTCTTCCCGTCTCCAGGAAGTCTTCGTCGAAGCCCAGAGCGGCGTGGAGTGGCTGAGTGAAGGTGGTCTGGACTCTGTGGAGCAGAGTCATGGTTTCAGCTGATAGACTGTAGAACTCCAGAACACCTGCTCCGTGGTCCAGGTACACTCCCACCCTAGAGGACCTCGGATCCTTTAAACGGGTCTCCACGTCTTTGTGGCACAAGATGTAGCTGTTTTTATCGCAGTACAACGCCCAGGATTTGTCATCACTTCCAAACTGCGATTTTTGGATGTTCTTGTATGCGACTGCAACGTAAACCACTCCTCCGGTCCACTCCACCTCCCAGTAATGGCGCCCGCTCATACTTTCTCTGCTCAGAACCTGAATCCAGGAAGTGAACCGGTCCGGATGGCTGTGGTAGTCAATCCTATGGAATGTGAATGTTGCTTTTCTGTTTGCTGCCGTCAGTTTCAGAAAGGGGTGTGCTGTGTTTGGATCCAATGTGAGTTCTCCTGAATACTCCAAGAAGTCGTTCCTGGTCTTTGATTCTGTCGGTTCTGTCGGTTCTGACGGTTCTGATGGTTCTGATGGTTCTGATGGTTCAGCCTTTCTCTGCATCAGAAATGTATTTAAAATCAAACTGATGATCAAAAAGATGAGAATGAAACTGAAGAAGTTTTTCTTTGAGAAGTTTGCTCGTTTGTCCCTCAGGAGCTCCTGTAGTTTGTCTCTGGTGTCTGCCACAGCTGCTGTCACCTCCTCAAAGTACCTCAAAGAACGAAGGTGGAAGCTGGATGAGTGTGTGGACTCACTGAGTGCTGACAGTGAGGGGTATCTGTGCAGGAACTGGCTGTGGTCCTCTGTGTGAGAGAGCTGCTCCATCTCTCTGTCTTTGCTCTTCAGATCTCTGATCTCCTGCTCCAGCTTCTCCTGAAGATCCAGGACTCGATTCACTTCGTCCTCCTGCTGGGATCTGATCTGCTGCTTCACCTCAGAGCTTCTTTTCTGGAGGAGACGGATCATCTCAGAGAAGATCTCCTCACTGTCCTCCACTGATTTGTCAGCAGCAGTGTTGATGTCCTCCACTTCCTGCTGGAACTTCTTCACAGTATTTTCACAGTCCTGGATCTTCTGCTGGATTTGTTGTCGAGTCTCCTGGAGCTTCTTCTGCTTCTCAGTTCCTTCTGTTGCTGCTGAAACCGTCTCATGACCATTGTGTTCGTCCATCAGACAGAGATAACAGATGTTCTGCTGATCAGTACGACAGTAGATCTTCATCACCTCATCATGCAGAGAGCAGATGTTCTGCTGTAGATTCCTGGAGGGGTCGACCAGCTTGTGTTTCTGTAAAGCAGCAGCAACAGAGTGAGGTTGGAGATGTTCCTCACAGTAAGAAGCCAGACAGTCCAGACAGGACTTGGCGGCTTTCATCTTCATTCCAGAGCAGCCGTCACAGGACACGTCTTCAGGTCCAGCATAGCAGAGATCAGATCTGAGTTTAATCCTCTTCAGCTCCTCCACTAACTCTGCTAACATGATGTTCTTCACCAGAACCGGCCTGGGAGTGAAGGCCTCTCTGCACTGAGGACAGCTGTGGTTTCCCCTCTGATCTTCTCCGTCCCAGTAGGTCTTGATGCAGCTCATGCAGTAGCTGTGTCCACAGGGAACAGTCACTGGTTCCTTCAGTAGATCCAGACAGATAGAACAGGAGATTTTGACAGAGGCCATCATATTTTCTTTCTGCGCCACTTCTCGTCTTCACTGGGAACGCCGTCGTTTCATTTCCTGTAAACCAGAAACTGAAGAGTCAAAGATGGAAAAACAAACTTCAGTTCAGCTTTGGAGGCTGATTTCCAGAAGCTCTGTCTGCTCCTGCTCTGTGCAGCCCAGTCATTAGACCCATCCAGTGTGTGTCAGATCAGTGGAAGGGGCGGGAACAGGAACCAAACTTTGACCTTTATGTCATCTGGGGGGGAGGGGTTTAAAGTTGTTTTCAACAAGTTAACAACCTGGAGGTTTTTATGTCCACTTATGAGTTCATGGACTCTTTTATCTCAGTTTTAGGTTTAAAAACACTCCATTTGTTCTGAGGTTTTAACATTCTAGTCCAAAATCCTTTCCATTTAAAAACCCAGTGTGTCACTTTCTTCTTCCTGTTTTTATCTTTTCTGTTGCTACCATCTAGTGCAGGGGTGGCGAACACGCGGCTCTCGAGCCGCATGCGGCTCTTGGACAATGAGTGTGCGGCTCTTTGCGTCTCGTCATATTTTCCATATACTGTGCCTCATTTCATAATTTTTCCCTCTTAAACCACACTCAAATCATCAGAGGGTATTAAAAATAAATAATTAATAATAAAAGTAATTTGGCAGTGTGTGTGTGTTTGATTCTGCTCCCGACACATACGTGATCGTCAATCATTTGTGCGGGTTACGCCCACTGCCGGAACACGCATATAAAGATTGATGTGCGCGCAGACCGTTACCCTCATGGTCAAAATGGTGAAATTCAGAGTATACAGATAAACACAGGATGTTTCTGGAAGAACGGGAAGATTCTTACTTTTTACTGAACAGAATGGCATCACGATGTTTATTATTATGAGCTTTTGGGAGCAGTAACATTGGCCATGGCAGTATCCCGGAGAAAATGAAAAACTTCCTGATCTGACACAAATTGTCTCCTTTATTAACAAGTTGAAGCTTTTCAAAGTGATCATTCAAAACGGCAATCATCCCCCTTTCCTTCTTTGCGGAGCTCACAGCAGAAAGCTGCAATCAGAATGAATGAAGCGCAGAACGTGACGCTGCTTGCGCAACTGGACAGAAACGACCACAGATCACTTTTCTCATGGATCCTTTAATGCAGAGACTGACTGATGAGATCCCCGCTTGTCACTGATGAGGCAGCGAGAGAACCAGAGATAAATGAGCAGAAATCTCTTTGAAAGAAGGCCCTGTTATAATTAGGAGAACAGACATCGGTCCGTTCTGACCCACACTCACGTAAAGGAGCTGATCAGAGAGGCTACAACTGCCTGGGACTTAGCCCCGCCTTCAGCCCCTAAGGATCATGGGAAGGGGGGGGGGGTTTCAGTGTAAAACCATGAGCCAGGTAGCTGTTAGTAGAGTTGAGGTGCATGCCGTTTGGCTGAATGAGTGTATATCGAGGTTACCGGGTTCCTAACGTGAGCAGAAAGGAAAGGACGTGAATGACGCAGTCGGTTAAATTACAACTCAGCACATGCTGGATTATTACTCCTCAGTATAAACTGATTCATTGCAATGTGTTAATATTTAATAAATTATTTGCTTTTGATGCAAATGTCAGTCATACAATTTTGAATAACAAAACATAAAAGTGAGATATTCTAATGAGGGTCAAAATTAATTTAAGTTGCACACAACTGAAATGTAATGTATTTAATATGTTTATTGTGAATATGAATGACTCAGACATCAGAAGGATGCTCTGTCCAGATGTTTGTGTATTTGTTGGTGTAAGTATCATTGAAAGAGGAATGTTGAGACACAAAGAATTACCAGTTAAATGCTGTTGGATAAACGATGAAATATTCAGTTTTATCATCATAAATCTGACTTCAGAGGAGTCACATTCTCACCAGCATCAACCTCACTGCCCGTCACTGAGTAGTTTTGTGTCAGAGAAAAGAGTGAGATGAAGAGAGAGAGAGTGTGTGTGTACGAAATGAGAGAGAGGTATCTGACTTCTAGGGTAGTCTCTGTGTTAACTCTGGCTGAGCTGCACTATATGTGACTATTGAGGCTGGACACTTTCCTTGAAATAAACACAAGTACAATACTTGCTGTTCTGTTGTAGGGAGAGGAGTGTGTTATGGACAATAATACAGCTTTAATTGCGTGTGTGTGTGCGTCTTGGCAGGTCAGTGTGTGGTGTGGCTCTTTGACTCTCACAGTGAAAAAATTCGGCTCTTGGTGTCAAACTTGTTCGCCACCCCTGATCTAGTGTTTGAACTCCAGGGGCCTGTTTCAGAAAGGAGGTTAAGTGTAAACTCTGAGTGCGTTAACCCTGAAATCAGGGAAACCCTGGGTTTTCCGTTTCAGAATGGGAGGTTTGTCAAACCATAGAAAGCAGAGTAAGTCAAACCCGTTTCTGAAAGAGAGGTAACTTTTACTCGGAGTCAGTATCCATGGTTACTTATGCTGTGAACCTAACCTGGTCGGGAGTAGGTTTTATTCTCCAAACTCGAAGTTTCTGCCGGTCTCCTCCCCTTTTTAAAGACGAAGCGGTATTTTTTGCTTTAACCTTCATTGCCCAAATGTCCGTCACACAGAGACGGTCTAAGTGAAAAGAATGGCTTGTTCTTTTTTGGAGGACCCAATAGACGAGGAGGCTGCATTAATTCATAGAGAATTATATTTACCTCGTACGAGGATTTTGAGACCTAGACTCGATTTCTTTTTCACTTTTAGCTGCTGCCATGTTCTTTTAATTCCTGCAGGATTGCATCTACATGAAAATGAAATCAGGGACATTGAATTAGATTAATGTAACAATTACTTTTTGGAAACACAATTTTCTAGCACTGCTTACTTTCTTAATCCCGTATAAACCTATACCACTTGATCAATACAAGGGTAGTGTTGCAGCGTGTGTGTGCTGAGCGGGGTGCGATCCACGAGAGACAAGGGGAGGGGCGAGTGCAGGTGCAGATGGGGGGGGGGGGGGGGAGGACGGAGCAGAGGTGTGTGCGTGGAATATATTGTGTGTTCAGAGGACGGAGCACTTAGTTAGATAAAGAGAAGGTGTCATTCCCAGAATAACTGTTTTGGAGTCATTCCTAATCCGCTCTGTGGTTCTGTACACTATGCAGCATTTCTTGCAATTACACCAGGAATTACACTTCAAAAGTACACCTAAATATCCCCATTTTTTATTTCACTCCTTACGCTATTTAGAAAGTTATTACAGCCAATATTTTATAACAATGATTTAAATGCAAACTTCCGCATTAACTTGAGCAGCTATGTTTTCCACGCTAACTGTCTCTGTGTTGCAGATGCAGCGGTGTTGCTTTTCTTCAGGAATATGTGCTCATATTCACTGTAACTCTGCAGCAGCACGTCAAGTTCAGCTGGCGAAAAATACGCAGACCTCTTTTTTTCACGGTTGCCATGGTGACTCGTGATATCTGCGCTCCATTGATAATGGCTTCTTGTCAACCTGCCCAAGTTAAACGAAGATCAAATCACAAACTTAGACTCTCCGCTCTCGTTGTCTGAACTTCATGAAGCTCTGTTACTTATGCCTAATGGTAAAGCACCAGGGCCTGACGGCTTTCCTGCTGAGTTTTATAAGGAATTCTGGGAACAACTGGCACCAACATTTTATAAAACGGTCACATCTATTAACGAGAGCCAATCAATGCCACCTAACATGAACTCAGCCAACATAATTCTTCTTCTAAAACCAGACAAAGATCCCACTAGTCCTTCAAGCTATCGCCCCATTTCTTTAATTAATGCAGATGTAAAAATTATCTGCAAAGCACTAGCACAGAGAATAGAAAAAATCACTCCTCACATAATTCACTTCGACCAAACTGGATTCATCAAAGGCAGACACTCGGATGATAATGTCCGTAGATTAGTTAATATAATAGACTTTGCCACCATTGAAAACCAGGAAATGACGGTACTATCGCTGGATGCTGAAAAAGCTTTTGACAGAGTAAATTGGAAGTTCCTCATTGCTGCCCTCCATAAGTTTGGGTTTGGAGAAGCATTCATCAATTGGATCAAAATATTATATCAGAACCCCAATGCATCAGTTAGAACTAATAAACAGACTTCAAACAGGTTTTTTCTTGGAAGAGGAACCAGACAGGGTTGCCCACTCTCTCCTTCTCTTTTTGCTATATTCATTGAGCCTTTAGCTGCAGCAATAAGACAGAATGAGAGCATTATAGGAATAAAAACCAAACACAGCCATCATAAAATTAGTCTTTATGCAGATGACATATTACTGTTTTTAAGGAATTTACATTCTGTAAATGAAACAGCAATGATCATAAACGAATTCTCCTTCATATCAGACTATTCCATTAATTGTAATAAGTCTGTTTTACTACCACTCAACAGGAATATGGAACAAAGACTCACAATTCCAGTTAAAACAGGAAATATCAAATATCTTGGTATCTACTTTTCCCCCAAACTTTCAGAACTGGTGCAGCTAAACCACACCCCATTACTGAAAAGCATACAGGACGACCTAACACGCTGGACCAACCTGCCTCTGTCCCTTATGGGCAAGGTAGCCACAGTTAAAATGAAAATCTTACCCAAAGTTAATTATCTCTTCTCAATGATTCCCACACAACCGCCATTAAAATGGTTCAAAACATTAGACTCATCCATTTCAAGCTTTCTATGGAACAATAAACCTGCAAGAATTATTTTAAAAACTTTTAGAATTACCTAATTTCCACAAATACTTTCTTGCAAATAGATTACAATACATCTTAAAATGGTTAAAAAATAATCCAGAAACCAACTCATGGTTAGACTTGGAACAGGCGTTATGTGGAAAGATCAACCTGTCTGAGCTACCATTTATTAGCCAAACAGCCAAAACAGGATTGTTTCAAAACTATTAATATAAACGCCACTTTAACAGCCTGGTGGGAATTTCTCAAAATATCAAAATTATCAATTCAACCGTGCAAAATGACACCCATCTGGAACAACCCGGACATCCTTATAAACAAAAAAATTATTCACTTCCCAGCTTGGCAAGCACGGGGCATAAAACAACTAGAGCACGTAATTATTGATAGAAGATTCATAACTCCCCAGGAACTTCAAGACAAACATGGAATAAATAACTTCTTGGAATATCAGCAACTTAAATCAAGTATTACTAAAAAGTATGAATATAAAGACAACGATTTAAAGCTACCAGATGTAGTTACCACTCTGATTAATTTTTCAATGAATAGAACTCTCTCCAAAATATACAAACATTTATGTAATTTAGATAACAATATTACCCTTCCAACAACAAAATGAGATGCAGATTTGAGCATCAGCACAGATGAAAGCTTCTGGTCAGAACTATGTCTAAACACCTTTAAACAGACAAAAAGTCCAAATCTGCAGTTAATCCAATTCAAAACTCTTCACAGAATTTACTACACTGGACAGAGGATGTTCAAGATGAGTCTCAGTAACTCAGACATTTGCGAGCACTGTTATAGTAATCTACCCGACAGCTACATGCATGCACTCTGGTTCTGCACGCCTGTCCAGGCTTTCTGGCAGCAGGTATGTGCTGATTTATCAGTCTGGCTTAAGGTTTCAATCACGGCCTCACCGTCACTTTGTGTGCTTGGTGACATGAGTGCCATCGATATAGAAGAAGGATTAGCATCTATCATTTTCATAACTCTCTGTATTGCCAAAAAAACTATATTAATAAATTGGAAAAACAAGAAAAATATAAACATAAGTCAACACAGAAATCTGCTGTTTGATCATATCAGCTTGGAAAAAATGTCAGCCCAAAGTTCAAGTAACTTTAAAAGAATTTGGTCTCTCTGGTCTCCTGTGGCTGACTCCATGACTTAGGGGGTGGGGGACTTTGTTGTCGCTGCTCCTTGCCCTTCTGCCGTGGTTTGGGGTGGGGGTCGGGG
>CM074505.1:199823-230836 GCA_037389245.1 Oryzias sinensis
CAGACGTCCCTGGATGAGGTTTGTCAGAAGAACATTGATTGATGACTTCTGAGTGACATCAGACACCACCTGACTGTTGTTGAAGTCCAGAGAAAGTCTGCTTTCATCCAGACCATCAAAGATGAAGAGAAGTTTACAGACAGACAGCTGCTCTGCTGGGATCTTCTGGAAGGTTGGATGGAAACGTTGGATGAGAGTGAGAAGACTGTGCTGCTCATCTCTGATCAAGTTCATCTCCCTGAATGACAGAGGAACCACTGCACTGATGTCTTGGTTCTCCAAGCCCTCGGCCCAGTCCAGAGTGAACTTCTGCACTAAGAAAGTTTTTCCAATTCCAGCAACTCCGCTGGTCAGAACCACTCTGATGGATCCATGTTGGTCATTTAGGACTTTGAAGATGTACTGGCACTCAATTGGAGCATTGTGGAGGGAGTTGTTCCTTGAGATTATCTCCAGCTGCCAGACCTCATGTTGGGTATGAACTTCTTCTCTCAGTCCCTCTGTGATGTAGAGGTCAGTGTAGATCTTTTTGAGGGGAGGTCCTCTCTGTGTTTCATCACTTCTTTCGGTCACATGTTCACATCTGCTCTTCAAACTGATCTGATGTTCTTCAAAAGGTTTATGTGAATCTACATCTGCCAAGATATAAGGAAACAGAAAGACATCTCTTTTATATCTGTTTAGGACTATACCAACTGAATTCTACATGTTAAAAAAATAGTCCATTATCAGTCAGATCTTTAGTCTTACTTTGGAGGGTTCTGTTCTGACTGATGGTCTGCAGTCCACCTCTGTTACTGGATATTTCAGTCCAACAAAAAAAAGATACAAATAAAATCAAAATAGACAAAGTTTAGCCTAAATTACAAAAGGGGCTTATACAAATATACACCTCTTGTGTTGGAAGATTCATAACCCCCTATTGTTATAATAAAATATGTTCAACACCAGAGGCCTTTAGCTCTCATCTGTTTACTTAGCTGTTAGAAATACATTTTTAACAGCAGTCTTGTATTTTTGGTACCAAAATTCCAAATGAAAATGCATTTTGCAATTTAATGTTGAATTTGGTCATACATTTTAAAAATGCATTTTGCAACTTACAACTTCATGATAAAAACTGACATTTCAGTTCCTTTTTTTTTAAAAAAAAAGTCATTTTAAAATCATTTAAAAGTAATTTTACATCTAAGTTTTGCATTTTGCAAAATTGCAAAACAAAAGGGAGGAGCCTGAGATCAGCAAAGGCTGGGCTGATCTATTCAGTGCACTTTTATTAGGCAGCACACTTAAATTCAAAATTCAAACTGAGAATGCAATCTGTCAGGCACTCATCAGGGCGGTGTCTATCTTAGTCAGTTTCCATTTGGTCGTACGATTAAAAATAATAGAGCACCCAACCCATAAATGGAATCTGAGGTTAGAGAAGAGAACTGTCTATTATTGAATTGGATTTTCTGTTTATAACTACGACTGAATTTCTTGCAGCTCTTATTGTTTAATAGGTTTATTTTTATTTTATAGTTATATTACATAAACAAGAAAAGCGAAAACTAAAATAAATAAAACAATCTCTAAACCCAGCTGTCAGACACTCACATGAAAAGAAAAAGGAAAAAAAAGAAAAGACATACATACATACAGAAGGCACAACAAAATCCTGTGCATAAAACCAAAGTTAGTCCTCAACCTTTGCAGACCACTGATCAAAAATTCCAGAAAAGGCCTCCATGTCTCAAGAAATGTTCCTTTTGAACCTCTCACAGTATAACAAATTTTTTCTAATTTGAGATGGTACAGCACGTCCCTAATCCAATGTGTCACTGTGGGTGGGGCAACATCCTTCCACTTCTAAAGAATTAGGCATCGATCCAGAAGGGTAGAAAAATTAATACATTCCTGACCCCTTGTAGGCAATTTTAGGGTTTTATCCCTGACCCAAAAAGGAATAGTCATGGAACTTTAGTTCCAAATACAGCAGCCAATGCTTCACCAACTTTTCCCCAAAAAACTTGTATTTTGGGACAAAACCAAAACATATAAATCAGATCAGCCTCTCCAGTTTTACATTTGTCACATGTAGTGGGTATATTTGGATTTATGTAAATGAATCCCATGATGTTTTGCAATTAAAACTGTATGACCAAATTCAACATTGAAATAAGAATTGTAAATAGCCTTTTATATATTTAGTGTTACCAAAAATCTATGATGATTTAAATGCAATTGATTTGCTTTGATTTAAAATCATATTTTTATAATTGCAGTAATGAAATCTAATGTTTTTATATTGATTTCTGTATTGTTGCAAAAAGCATTTTCAATACTCATCAAATGGCAAATTGAATTTTCAACTGAAAATCATGCATTTCATTGAATTATGAGTGGATTTTTTTTTTTTAAACGTCAGAAACTAGTCTCTTACTTTGAGGCTGAAGGTCCAGGTTCATTTTTGTAATCTGGAGTCCATTGTTTGGATTGGTAATTTTTCTCAGACACACAGCTGAAGGCTGAAGAATAAACTCTCTTGAGCTGCTGATCTCTGCAAACACAATCAGATCATCAGACGTTTGTAGGAACTACAGAGTTTGAAGGAGCTGATGACTCTAGTGCATGCAAAGGACTGTAAAGAGTCAAATTTACTGAGATGCCAAATGAAGAAGTACAAAGTTGCATCCATATGAAAGTAGTAGTTGAATTCTGAATTTCAAAATGCATTTTTAAATCACATGATCAAATTGCTAATTGAGTTGTAAATTAAGAATCATCAATCAATCTTTATTTATATAGCGCTTTAACATCTGCCAGACATCCAAAGTGCTGCACAAGTATAAAAACACTAAAGCCATAGGTAAAATGCAGAGAAGCACAGTGAAACGATAACAATAAAAACATCAACAAAGGAAAACACTAAAAAAATCTGCCTAATTAACATTCTCTCTGGTGTTAAAAGCCATTGTAAAAAGATTGTTTTTTTAGCAGAGATTTAAAATCATTTAAAGATCATGTATTACCCTGAAATCTGGGTGAAAAAACTTCCATAGAAACTGTCTCTTACTTTGAGGCTGAAGGTCCAGGTTCAGTTCTGAAGTTTGGAAACCATTCTTTGGATTGGTCACTTTTCTCAGACCTGCAACTAGAGGCTGCAGAATAAACCCTCTTGAGCTGCTGATCTCTGCAAACACAATTAGATCATCAGAAGTTTGTAGAAACTACAGAGTTTCATCCAAAACAAAGAAGCTTCAACAGACGATGTAGTCTTTCTGCAGAAATATGCAGCTGCAGGAAAGGTTCCTTTGAGCAGTTTTAGTCTTCTGACCAGATTTCTGAGGTTTAGAGAAACTAACGTCATGTTTCCCTAGATCAGAGTCATCATTATCAAGGTAACAACTCAGATTCCTTTTTTCTGTCAGAGCTGCTCTGACTGGAATATTTTTCTAACATTTCGTAATTTTCTGTGTAATATGTTGCAGACAAGACTGAAGCTTATTAACTTTTATTTCCATCTAATTTTATCTATGAAGTGTTTCATTAGCAGTTGTGGGAACCATGTTGTTCTTATCGTTATACATATTGTTAATACTACGTATATTTAAAGTATTTTAGGCTATTCAACTCTAAATAAGTCAAGTACATTGTTGTGACCATCTCTCTTTCTGAAGGACAGACGGAACCAGATGAGCAGAAAACCATACAACCATACAAAGCCTTTTGACAACTTCTTGTTAAATTCAAAGTTTTTGTCATACTTCATCAAGCAACTCTGGGAGACTAGCAGAAGGCCTCACATTTAAGCTGTGTGGGTTTTTTTTTTGTTCTTCTGTTTGAAGATTGAATTGCACTTTGGTCAAAAGAGTTTTATCATTTTACATTCAAGAAATAAAGTAATAATCAAAATTTTATCAATAAAAAGCAAAAAGAAAACTTTAAATTGCGTTTTCTTTTTACTTAACTTTTTCAAAGCATAAACAACGGAATGAGCATGTAAGAAATTGGGAGTGTCTGGACACATTGAACAAATGCTGCTCCACAGGTTTCATGGCATCGACTGTTAATGAGAACTGGACCGAGTGACCCGTCACCCTTTGGTGTTCCAAACAGGAAGTACCAGCTGGCTCCAAGAAACCAAAATCCAGTAGACTTTTAACCCTTGTGCTATCCTATGACACACAACCCCCCTTCCATTGACGTGTTCTCCCTACCATGACAAAGTAGATAAAGGTGGAAAGATTTCATGTAATCCATGGACACCAGTGAAGATCACAAATCATTGAAGAAAAAAGGTTCAGAGCACTGTCTAGTGGGTCTAGATGACCCAACTCCCAACGTTAAAGTGCCTAGGATAGCACAAGGGTTACAAAGACATAAACATCTGTTACTCAGGCATTCTATTGGTCAGAATAACTTGTCTTGCTGTGATACTTTTTTAAATACATGTTCTTGATAATATTCATATTTTTTCTTTATCTAAAGTTATTAACGGACCAATCAGATGTCTCAATAAAAGCCTGTGCTGCCCTCTGGCCCCCACCTCCAATGTTTGATTTAAATATTCTCTTGAATCTCTTACTCTTTTAAAACAAAAGAACATAAGAACGATCGAGCCATAAAAAACTGAAACTGTTTCTTACTTTGAGGCTGGGTTCTGATATTTAGACATTTATCTTTGGATTTGTTTCATGTAGATACAGCTGAATGCAGGAGACTTTTCGTTTTTCAATTCTTCCTCTGAACAGCTCATCTTCATCAGTCAGAGTTGAACCAGCAGTTTGATTTGTTTTAAAGAGGTTTCTTTCAGGATTTCTTCTGTTAAAATCTTAAGTTGCATCTATGTTGTTATAGTTTTATGTTTCTATTAGTGTGATTGTGCTGGATTTTAGTCAACAACAGTTTTTATCAGTTTACATTTGAGATTAAATTTCAGACATACACTAATAGTAAAATATGAATGATAATAATAATAGTAGTAATACAATAATACTAATAATGCAATTTGATAAAGACGGACAAAAACATTTCAAAGCTCAAGATAATAATTATGATCTGAACTATTAATTGGAATGTGTCTGTTGTTGTTTTTAACAGCCATCAACTTTCGGTTTCATACTGCTTTAAATATGGAAACATGTTTGACCGGTTCAACGGTTCTTCCAAGTTTACAGCTTCTACTGAAACTCCAGGAAACAGATCTTTGTTGTCAGAGTTTCTTTCAAACAAACCAGAAAGAATCTCCAAAACTGTATTATTTTTTTTGTCTTACTTTGATTCTGAAGGTCCAGGTTCAGTTCTGAAGTCCAGATGTTTGTATTTGGGTTTGTCACTCTTCATAGACACACAGCTGGAGGCTGAAGACTGTTCTTTGTCCTCGTCTTCCTCTGAGCAGCTCATCTTCATCAGTCAGAGTTGAACCAGCAGCTTTAACTGTGAGTTCAAACAGCAGATTTGTTCAAAAACATGTCGGTTCAAGAACCAGAACCAGATCAGGAAGTCCAACAATCACAGGGAGAATCCGGGCTGTGATGGATCAGTCAGCAGCTGGAAAATGGACACAAACATGTTAGTTTGAGGATCTACAGAAAGAAAACTTCATCTCTTTCAGTCTAAAAAAAAAAAATGGACTGAAGTTACCAGATCTGATCTTCCTGCTCTGTACGACAGAATTCAAATCCTACCTGTGTTTACTGTAACCTGAAACAGCTGATCGGAGTCCCTTCCTTCCTGCTTTAACAAGAAGTCACATGACTTTGTTATAATGTGGGCGTGACTCAGGTAACCTGATCTCACCTGAAATAGACTTGGAGCTGAAGCTTGAATCGACAATTCGCACAATTAATAATTAACATGGTTTCTGCTCTCTGTCGTGAAAACATGTCTGCAGTTTTTTAAATTGCTTTGTGTTCTGACACATTCCTCTTTCCTTATCTCCTCAATTTTGTTCTGTCCTCGCCACATGGGTACAAAAGTACAGAACTGTAATTTAAAAACCCATTTTTATCTGCTGCTCTTAAACTCAGCGTGAGAGTCTGACCTGGCTTCACTTTTTATGTTTTTTATTTTTTGCTACTAGGTTGTTAGTCATGTGTTTTAAAACCCTTAGTGTTTTTGGTTTCTTTTTATACATAGGTATATGTACAGCACATGTACAACAGTAATCAGCTGTTTCCAGAATGACATTTTCACAGTTGGTTTTAAAAAGCTTGTTTAAAAAACCAACAGGACTTTTTTCTGCCTCCAGATTTGATTTGATTTGATTAAAAAAACACTGAAAAAAAAACTAAAATGTTTTGGCTCCATATTGTGACATTGATTTTTTTATCTTCAATTTTCAGCTGTCTGATGGAAATATCTGTGCTTCCTGATAAAAGTTGTTTTTTTTATCTCTTTGGCGGTGGATGTTTTTATTTGTATCGGCTAAAATTGCATTCAGAGAATTAATGTTTATTTTGACTTGAAAACTAAATTAAACAACTGGGGGCTACAGAAGGTCATGAGATTTAGCCTGTTTTTTCTGTTTGTTTTTTTAAAGAACACCACAGTGTCATCTGCATAAAGAGATACTTCAGAAAATATGGACCACATTTTAAAGATGCCTGAAGTGAAAATCTGGCTTGATGTAGATGTGAATAAATTATATTTTGGGGATCAACTCAGGCCAGCGACCAAGCCAGTCATGATTACAGAAGACTTCGTCATGGGATACCCCCTGATCAAAGCAAGCAGCCAAACCTGGGATGTACTACTGAAATGACCGAAAATGTTATTCAGTGTGTGGAGGATCCATCTGGGGAAAACACTGGAGTTAAAACAAAATTTAAGAAAGATAAAACACATTAAAGTAAAAGCAGAAATTAATAACCACATAAATAAATACTTTGATGGACACGCAGAAATCACAAAAGTAATAAAAAACAACTAACCATGGCTAAAAGGTTGGTTGTAAGCTTTCTCAGGAAGAAAACGGCTATGGTGCAGCGGTAGGGCGGTCGACCCATGATCGTAAGATTGCAGGTTCGATTCCCGCCTTGCACGCCCATGTGTCTAAGTGTCCTTGGGCAAGACACTGAACCCCACCTCGCCTCTGGTGGCAGGCAGGCGCCTGTGTTTGGCAGCGGGGTGGCCACCAGTGTGTGAATGTGTGTGCATGGGTGAATGGGTCTGTGACTGTAAAGCGCTTTGTCCTTATAGGTAGAAAAGCGCTATATAAGTATACGCCTTTTACCATTTACCAAAACTTAAACTAGTGTTGTTGCATCAACCCAGACAAAACTCTCCAGTTTTTCTTTTCTATTCAATAAAATCAACACTTTTAAAAAAAAACATTGAATCTAATTACATAGATTTTAGTCTACAAAGCTTTTGCAAGCTTGTTAAAATCTTTGGCTAAAATATCTACGGTTTTAAAAAGAAATTCATGTTTTCCATATTTTCCATGGTTAGGTAAAAAGGGGGAGAGTTCTTGCTTGACTGCATTACTGTACATTGATTGTTGTTCCTTAAACATTTCTGAACCACACAGGAGATGGTAATTTTAGCTAGATTTCTGCAGAAGGACAATCTCTCACAGCGTGAACTGTCACAGATGAAGTCTGCCTTCCCAGTGTATCCAGTCTCTTTTTATTGAAAACTGAAGGTTGCAGACATGAACGTGGGTCATTTAATCAGGAACAACAGGAATGTCATATTCTTGCATAATCAGAACTTTTCAATTCATTGTTTTCTTACTAAAAGATAGAACTGATACAATCACATTATGGTGTTTAAAGCATGTTAGCAAATGATAATTACAAAACTCTAACAGTTAGAATTATGGTCACTGGTCTTCTGCTGCACCTGAGTGTGTGCACGCTGGATGGGGCGGATCAGGGAACTCACATAGTCGCTCTTAGGCCGTTATGACATCACAACAGATTATTAATTCAAAACGAGCATCTTTGACAGACAGAGATTTAAAAGAAAAAATACTCAGAAATGCAAAAATGAAACTATTTCTTATTATATTTGCTCTCTTTCATAAGGAAAATTCCACAGGTACATGTCAAAGAACACTCAAAAACGTGATTTTCACCAGAGGAGGACTTTAAAATATATCTCATTTTTGGGTTATGTTTTATAAATCTCCAGGTTTTAAGGCAGGAATTTGTTTTAAAGAAATGTTTGGTTATTTGCCCTGTGGGAGGGGCTAAGCCTTTTATAAGGGGGGACCTTTTCAAGTTTGGAGAGAGCAGTCTTTGTTACAGTAGAAGCAACTAGGAATGGTTGAATACTTTCTATGATTTGTTTGAAAACAATAATGTCTCATTGTTTTCCCTTTAAGTTTTCTGTCTTGGTCATCTTGTGTTTGAGTATCTTTACGTTGTCAAGAAGAACCAGTTACATAAATGTTATTGTGTAGTTTAAGGTTATTAATATGGATTATGTATTATAAAAGCAACAAAAGCAAGCTCTTGTGCAGCTTGGGTGTCCTAAACTGTTTGGGCTTAAAAACTAGAAGATCTCACTCCAGACGAACACTGTCCTTTGGATTTAAAAAAAACACATAAAAAAGACAAAACTTTCTGATTCTCTCCATGTTTAGAACATGAAACTTTGATATATTGAACAGCTTTTATTTTTGAAAGATGGCACACGCCCCAAACTCAACGTTCATGCAAAGAAACATTTTAAATTAATGAGTCAGTGCTCATTCCAGCACACTTCTCCTTCATTAATTTACCACTTCCATGAAAGTACATGCATGACTGGAACTTCAAATATAAATAAAACACGGTCATCAGACTGCAGAAGATTTTCACACAGTAGCTTCATTTAAAAAATGCTTTTCATTGTTTAAAACAAACCTTGTAAACTATTGTAAAATAATCTCTCTCATTTAATAAAAATGGAAAAGCAACTGTGTCTGCATTAGAATGCAAAGTTTGAGCTCTTGATTGCTAATGCTGCTCCTCGACATAAACATATCATGAAATTAAAATTTGAATAAATAATATTAATAATAAACTAATTTCAAAATTTGATAATGCAAACAAATCAGGTAAATTCTTAATTAATCAGTTAAAAAACAAAAAAAAAATCACAATCTCCTTGATTGGGGAAGTAACATGAAATATTAGTCATGATCCAGAAGAAATAAAGAATTCTGCAAGAAGCTATACTCATCACAAACTGACCCACCAGAAGAGAGTATTTAGTCATTTCAGGACAAAATTACTGAGAAAGAAAAAATCTCAGCTTTAGATTCATCTCTCAGTGAAAGAACTTCATCGGTCTCTGCTGCAGATGCCCAACAATAAAACTCTGGGGCAGAACGGCTAGCCTGTAGAATTCTGGGACCTCCTGGTGACATTGTTTTTAATAAAATGGTTGTGTTTTTTAAAGAAAATTTGTAACCAGCTAATGTAAACTCAGCTGATATTATTTTTCTCCTAAAGCCAGACAAAGACCATCCCATCCCATCTCTCTGATTGATGCAGACCTAAAAATCATGTAAAGCTCTAGAGAGACTAGAGAAGATAATTTCCCACATGATTCTCCCTGATCAAACTGGAATTAAACATTGTAACAATAAACATTGTAACAGTGATCAAAGTGAACTTCAAAAAACATGATGATCATCATTTTGCTGTTAAAATGTGGCAATAATTTTTATATTGTTCCTCAGCTGCCTGCAAACATAACAAATAACTTATGTACAATAATTTAAAAGTGACACATCTAGTATTCTGGTAAAGTTCTACAAATGGAATTATGTTGATAATCATAGTAGCAAGAGGACTGAAGTGTAAAAATTTAAATATGTATATATCAGATCTATCACACAACAAAAACTGTAAAAAGAAACAGACCTATACAATATATCAATATTATTATTACCTTTACATAAGCTGAACGTAAAAGTTTTAAGTATGAACTTCTTTTAGTTATTAGACAACCCTGAACACCAATAAATACAGTTAGGAAACAATAAATACAGCTAGGCCCGTATAAGATATTTAAGTTCTGTCTAAGTATACACAATTTACTATTTACCATAGAGATAAAAGATAAAAAACGAAATCAAAAATGGCATAAAAACCCAATAGAAGCAGCAAGCAGCAAGCAGAAGAGGCTCGTCATCTAAAAGTTTCAGTAACCATCAGAGGGATTGAAGAAATTTCCCAGAAGAAGGTGTCGCCCCCCAGTGGAGAATCTGAAGCTACAATTTATTTAGTTTTTGTTCTCTCAATGGCCTAACCTGGATTTGAACCACAGCAATAAAAAAAAATCAGCAGCTCTACATCACACAGGAAAATGCAGAGAAATAAACAGTTGAACATGAAGAATGACCAAGTCAACAAAAGAACTTAAACTGCATTTTTCTCTCCCTCATGAGTGACTGTGAATGAATTAGTGTAAAACATAATGTTGTAGCTGAAAGAACATCTGATCAGATCCTCTAAATCCTTCATCATCCTTTATCTTCTTTTTCCTGTGGAATAATCCAGACTGACAGGTGATGTCCTGATTCAAAACGAGGGATTCCACCTACAGAGTAGAAAAGAAAGACGATGAAGAGGTTTTCCTCATCCTCAGTGTCAGTGAAGCATCAGTAAAGACCATGAAGAACAACGAAGGTTTCAGTCTGGACTCAAACATCTACTGACCTCACAGTATCTAGTTTGTAGTCTGGACTGTCCACCAGATCAAAGAGCATCTGAACATCTGAAAGATGCAGGTAATTTCCACTCAGATCCAGTTCTCTCAGATAGGATGGGTTGGACATCAGAGCTGAGACCAGAACCTCACAGTTGAACCTGGTACAATTGGATTTCTTTATCCTGAATAGAAATGTTCATCTTTATTAGTTCAACAATGGGAATTATTTTGCTGTAACAGCTACAGTGGTGAACGACTAAAACAAATATTTACAACATCTGCCTACTTTATATGAAGATTAAATATTAAAAGTATAAAATCATGTATCGCCTACAAACTGTGAGGACAGAGACTTAGTATCTGTTTGTTGTTTAACACAATACAGGTGATCATGTCAGCAAATACTAATCAGGATTAACAAAACCAACTAAACTCAACTTACTGTATATACCCTTCAGAAAGTCAGTGTCATATGTAAAAAAAATGGATTTTTATGTCTACAATGTCCTTTTTTAACTTGTCCTGTCCAACAGTTGGGCAGGCAGATGAGAACTGAGGGCCTCTTGTGTTGGACATATTTTACTTTAACAAGAGGGGTTATTAATCTTCAGACAAACCAAAGGTATGTCTGAATAAACCCCTTTTGTAATTAAGGCCAAACTTTATTAATTTCAACCATGTTTGAAAGTCTTTGGTGTTGGACTGGACGGAAAAGGAAAGAAGGGAAGAAGAAAGAGGGATGTTAGAGAGAGGGGGGATAGGAGGGTGATAATAGGAGGGGGGGTAGAACCATGAAGCAGCATAAAGCAACAACTTTACTGGATGTTTATCATTATGGTAAGGTTCAAGTGTAATGCAAATCTCAAAGGGCGGGGCCTGTCCACACACACACACTCAGATGTTATAAACACACCTGTTAACTGCAAAGATGTCCACATGTCAACATGTACACAAAACAGATAGTGTTCACACGCATACTTATGCCTTAAAACCAACCAGTGTGAAATATTTCAGTCATTCAGTCACACAAATTAGTAGTGCAAAGGTGAGCTAACACCTGTGCTCAGGTGAGTGTTTATGTTCTTCTAAATGGATGGTGGAATGTGTAAAGACGGAGGGAGAGTGACCAGCCACCCCCACACCAAGACCCCCGCCGCAGCAGCAGCGGCAGCCAGTACCCCCCAGCGCCACTCGGCAGCAGGCAGAGAACAACCGCCCCCCGGGCGATCACATCCACCACCCATGCCAGGACCAGCAGGACCACCACGAGGCCTCCAGAGCCAGAGAGCAGGAAGGCACAGAGGGACAGAGAGAGCAGCCCCAGCCCAACCAGGAGAGCAGCCCCCCCGCCGCGCCTGGAAGGCTCAACGCGGGGCCCCGCCCCAGAAGAGCGACCACAGCCCCAGCAAGCACCCCACCACCACCCAGGAGTTCTGGGCATCCCCCCACCCCAACACCAGGTACGAGCCAGGGCTCCCCAAGGGAGACCTGCACTTCAGGCAGCCACCCACCCGACCCACGGTTGGTCCATGAAGGAGCAAGGCAGAGGCCAGCCATCCTCACCCAGTAGGAGGACCCCCAGGGGAAGAGGCAGTCCACAAGAAGTGTTGTAAACATCTCTATAATGCTCTAAGTACACTTAATCCAGTCTTTGGTCAGGTCTCATTTAACTGTAGCAGGCATTTAACTTAAAATACACATTTATTGCATTAACTCATAGTAATTGACACATTGAAAATATCAGAACCCTGCTAAGAGTCTAAGTAAATTTCTCAGCTGTGAGGTGTGGTCTTCTCTTTATGGGAGTAAATATCAACACAATCCAGCTCTGTTGGCCGTTTAAAAAGAACAGAACTATCTAGTGTGTCAAAAGATTCATAACCCCAGTTGGAACACTAAAATATGTCCAACACAAGAGGCTTTCAGCTCTCATCTGTCTGCTCAGCTGTTAGACAGGACAAGTTGAAAAGAAGAGAACAGAACGGTTTTACAAGTGGAAGAAATACAACTAAAGTTTCTCCTCAAATTTCTTTTTTAGTTCTATTTTATTTTCCTAAAAATGTGATTAAAATGTTGTTAAGACGGTAAAACAGGAAAACTGAACACATTTTGTCTGGTTGATCTTCCATCTTTGAACTACTTTGTTCTTCTCACATTTTTCCATGTCACATGACTGAAAACACTTAAAGTGTGGATGCCATGCTTTGAACAACTTTGTCAAATAAAAAAGCCCTTTAAACGCTGATTCTATTGATACCAATAGTTTGCGTCGAAAAAAATCCGAAGCATATGAAAAATAGACATCTTTCGAAGGAATCAGAGATTTGGATCTGCCGCTAGAGCGCAGGCTGGAAGTGAACCCGATTTGACCTGTGACGTAACGAAAGGGAGTTGCCTTTCGCAGTTGCGCTTAGGACAGCATGTAAACAAAACAGGTAGTCTTCGTTTCTCTCGTGTTTAAATCTGTTAATCATCAACATGCCAAGTCGTTGTGTGGCAGCTGGATGTAGCAATATATCTAGTGAAAGTGTATCTGTGTATAAAATTCCCAAAACAAGAAACGCTGCTGAAAAGGGGAAAGTTCAAGAAGGTGGATCTGCAGGAGAGAAGTCTGCGTTTTCGAAGGGACAAAAACCGGGACACAAACGAAGAATTTTGAACGGAGAGTTGGGAGGAGGATCTTGGCTTCTGAGTCGAGGAAAGGCGGGTGAGCTGGAAGCGAGCGAGCCGTTTTCTGGGTCGGAGAGGACGGCGCTGGAGTCGGTCGGGAGCGGAGGCTGCTAAGCTAGGCTAGTGTGCATCACGATGGATCACATTGAGGCGAAGTAGTCGTGTTTTCTGTTGTCCTTGGATCCAACTGGAGTATTTCAATGCACTCAATGTTTTGCAAGAGAAGCAACAGTTCTGCAACGTTTTTTTTCTTTTGCTTTTGAGGTGCCGGTACCGTGAGTAAACTGAACTGTGTGTGTGAGCGCGCGCGCACGAGAAAAGGTTTCAAACTGGTTCAAACAGGTAAAACTGTTAATGTTCTGCAGTTGTTAATGGTATACAGTGACTTTGTTAACTAAAGAGTAGTAATATCTGGGAAACTTTTATTATTTTGTGACATTTATTTTGTAAATTGGGTTGAAAACCAGTGTTTACCTTTGTTTAGATTAGGCCAAAAGGGGACATTTTGAGTATATTTTAGGGTAAGTGGAGTAATTTAATTTTATACATTTTTTAGACTTACTGGAGTCTAGCCGAATCTTCATGCTGGCTATCGTCATCGGCATCACTAGACCTACTACTTTCTGCTATACTATATCCTCCTCACTTTCGCAAAAGGGTTCGAATCGATACGGTTGCAAAAGTGACTCATCATCATGATAATCTCCGCAACTTTCCTCTTCATCTTTCTGTTCATCTGATGATAAATCGCTAATAGAGACGGTAGCATCACTCTGTGCTTCGCTATCGGTGCTAGCCATGTTGTCTGCCTTGTCTTCCTTTCGTTACGTCACAAACAGGGGGGCGAGAATTCGGCGGAATGCGTGAAGCCGGCGGCCGTCCTCGTTGTTTATATTGCGTTTTTCGCTATTTATTCTTTTTCGAAAAATATTAAAAACAATCGCAACATGAAATAGAGACTATTTACTATATTTTGGCTTATTAAAATAGACCATGTCACCCACACTTTAATTATTAAAAAGATACACAACAGAAAACTCTTCCAGCAGATCCACAGACAAATAAAATCTACAACAGGAACAAATGTTCTGACCTGAGAGTCTGCAGTCTGCAGTATGGATTCTCCAGGAAACCACACAGAAGACGAAGTCCTGAATCACGCAGACGGTTCTCACTCAGGTCCAGTTCTGTCAGATGAGACGGGTTGGACTTCAGAGCTGAGACCAGAACCTCACAGCTGATCTTTGACAAACTGCATTTCTTTAACCTGAATCCAGAAAAAATGATGAATTGGAAAAGTTTCCATTTTATGTGTTTAGTAACAATAAAAGTTGATTTCACAGAAAAGAGAAAAGAAACAATTTCAAACCAACATAAACTCTATGAATTCTGAAACACATCAGTTTTCAGCACGTTCGCCAAAAAACCAACCAAGGAACTTTGCTGCAAAGACAGACTCCAAATCAGAAAACACCTTCATGTGAAGACACACCAACCCATTTCTATTCTATTGAATGTTAGTAGGTTGTAGGAGAGTTAAAATCAAAGACTGATACATGAAGACAATTTCTCTAAACAAGAGATGTAGAAAATTATCTTAGTCTATTTGTGTTGGTAGTTTTGGTATCTAAGCTATATATTATTTTTAAATATCTAGCTTTCTCAGTGAGTTAAACTTGATGTCTAAAAACTACATTTGAGTGATCTAAGCAGGAACTGAACATGAAGTCTGACCTCAGAGTCTTCAGTTTGCATTCTGGACTCTTCAAAAAACCACACAGATGAAGAACTCCTGAGTCCTGTAAGTTGTTCCCAGTCAGGTCCAGTTCTGTCACATGGGACGGGTTGGACTCAAACGCTAAGACAAGAGGACCACAACTGACCTCTGACATTCTGCAGTACCTCAAACTGAAATGAAAAAAAAAAATTGAATTTAAATACAAATGCAACCATCAAGATGGTACAAGTGTGACAATGGAAGTGTGTTTTCCTAAAACATGTCTGACCTCAGAGTCTTCAGTCTGCATTCTGGACTCTGCAGAAAACCACACAGATGAAGAACTCCTGAATCCTGCAGGTTGTTTCCGTCCAGGACCAGTTCTGTCAGATGAGACGGGTTGGACTTGAGAGCTGAGACCAGAACCTCACAGCTGATGTCTGACAAACTACAGCTCCTCAACCTGAATCCAGAATGAAAAGTTCAGATCAGATCGCAAGAAGGTAAAGTTAAAGTCTTTATTCTGCAGTTCTGTGTTGTTTGATTCTTTCTTTCTAGAACATTTGAAATGTGAAGAAATGCATTCAGTAAAGAAAACTTCAGCCCAGATATCTGCTAGAAAATAAACAATAATGTTCTTTACATTCTAGTTTCAAAAGAGTTCAAAACAGAGGAAAACTATTAGTTACCAGAACCATAAATAATTGTCACTGTTGTTAATGACGGCTCATATAAGGAAGAGCTAGAAGTTAAGAATAAACAACAGGTAGGATTTAATTTGACAAACCATGAGGTAAAATTAAACTACATCATTGGAGATAAACAAACCACCTTCTGCTGTTTTAACCTCCACATCTACCTAAAGCAACAACTTCCAAATGGTTAAAAAAGGCCCAAGACACTTTTTCAGTTTAACTGGATTCAAAAGTTTGGGATGACTGCGATGAAGACTATCAAATGTACTGACCTCAGAGTCTCCAGTTTGCAGTTCTGACTCTTCAGACCAGCACAGAGAGTCTTCACTGCTGAATCCTGCAAGACGGTTCCACTCAGGTCCAGTTCTGTCAGATGGGACGGGTTTGATTTCAAGGCAAAGGCCACGGCTTCACAGTCAGTCTCTGAGAGTTCATAGCTGTGATCACAAACGGAGATAAAGGCCTCAGGTTTAGTTGACTTAGTCGTTGTCATGAAATGGACTGCATGTCCTGTTTGTTACTTTGTCATAAAATCTTGGAACTGACAAATTTCATAGATTATGTCTATCTGCATTTGAATAACAGGAAATCATTGGTTGGTTGTTTTGAATGTGTTTGTAATGTGAAATGAACAAGTTTCCTTCTTACCAACTGGACTCATGATTTGGCTCGTCTCCAGAAGGTTTTGACACAAACCCCATCCTGAAAAAGATAAAGGACTCTCATTAAGATATGATATTAAAGAGACATAGAGAAACGTGTTTTAAAATTAGTATCAAAGAAAGTAATAAAGAAAGCATGAGAACATGTCATTTTCCTTCTTATAGCTTAAGTCAGATGCTTTTCTGGTCATCTCCAAGGCTTTTTCTTTCCTGTCTACCCCTCTGAAGCCTGTGTCAGCATTTCCCATTTTTGACCATCAATTCTACTTTTACAGTCTGAAATCACAGTCACTCTATTTAAATAATGCATTTAGTAATTTACGATTGCAAAAGTGTTGAAAGTGTTTTTGTTCCACTTTCTGAGGAGATCTATATTTTGACTAACCTGAACTTCTTGCAGTTCCTCACAGCTGGAATCAGTCTCCATCGACCTTCTCTGGATGTTTTGTATTGATCCAGGTACAACTCATCCAGAACCTCCTCTGACATCTGCAGCATGTAGGCCAAAGCTGAGCAATGGATCTCTGAAAGTTCCTTCTCTGATCTGTTCTCTGACTTCAGGAACTCTTGGATCTCCTGATGAACTGAGAGGTCCTTCATCTCCATCAGACAGTGGAAGATGTTGATGCTTCTGTCAGGAGACATGTCATTGGTCTTCATTTCCTTCAGGTTGTTGATGATTCTCTGGATAATTTCTGGACTGTTCTCTGTCTGACCCAGCAGACTTCCCAAGAGTCTCTGGTTGGACTCCACAGAGAGACCATGAAGAAAACGAACAAACAGATCCAGGTGACCAGTTTGACTATGCAGGGATCTCTTCATGATCCTGCTAAGAAACTCATCTAGAGTAGAGATGTTTGTTTGAATCTTCAGGAGATTCTCCACCACCTCTGTCTCCTTGTTGTTGTAACAGTGGATCATGTAAACTGCAGCCAGAAACTCCTGAACACTCAGATGAACAAAGCTGTAGACTGGTTTCTGGAAGATCCCACACTCTCTTCTGAAGATCTCAGTACAAACTCCTGAGTACAAAGAAGCCTCTGTGACATCCAGACCACACTGTTCCAGATCTTCTTGGTAGAACATGATGTTTCCTTTCTCCAGATGTTCAAATGCCAGCCTCCCCAGCTTCAGAAGAACTTCCATGTCAGCCTCTGTCAGCTCCTGTGGATTCTCCTCATGTTCCTGCTGGTATTTGTTCTTCTTCCTCTTTGTCTGGACCATCAGGAAGTGGGAGTACATGTCAGTCATGGTGGTGGGCAGCTCTTTCCTTTTCTCTTTGATCAACATGTTCTCTAGAACCACAGCAGTGATCCAGCAGAAAACTGGAACTTCACACATGATGAAGAGACTCTTGGAGGCCTTGATGTGGGAGATGATTCTGCTGGACAGATCTTCATCACTGGAATTCCTCCTGAAGTATTCCTCCTTCTGGGAGTCAGTGAAGCCTCGTACTTCTGTTACCCTGGAGACACAGGACGGAGGGATCTGATTGGCTGCTGCAGGTCTGGAAGTGATCCAGACCAGAGCTGAGGGAAGCAGACGTCCCTGGATGAGGTTTGTCAGAAGAACATTGATTGATGACTTCTGAGTGACATCAGACACCACCTGACTGTTGTTGAAGTCCAGAGAAAGTCTGCTTTCATCCAGACCATCAAAGATGAAGAGAAGTTTACAGACAGACAGCTGCTCTGCTGGGATCTTCTGGAAGGTTGGATGGAAACGTTGGATGAGAGTGAGAAGACTGTGCTGCTCATCTCTGATCAAGTTCATCTCCCTGAATGACAGAGGAACCACTGCACTGATGTCTTGGTTCTCCAAGCCCTCGGCCCAGTCCAGAGTGAACTTCTGCACTAAGAAGGTTTTTCCAATTCCAGCGATGCCGCTTGTCAGAACCACTCTGATGGATCTGTGTTGGTCAGGTAATGGTTTAAAGATGTTCTGGCACTCGATTGGAGCTTTATGGAGGGAGTTTTTCCTGGAGATTGTCCCCAGTTGCCAGACCTCATGTTGGGTATGAACTTCTTCTCTCAGTCCCTCTGTGATGTAGAGCTCAGTGTAGATCTTTTTGAGGAGAGGTCCTCTCTGTGTTTCATCACTTCTTTCGGTCACATGTTCACATCTGCTCTTCAAACTGATCTGATGTTCATCTATAGGTTTCTGAGGACCAACATATGCTAAGATACAACAAACAGTGAAAACAGAAAGACATCTCTTTTATTAAGCACTTAAATTATTTTTTTATCAGACACTGGGTTTGTTTTGTGTAAAACCTAGGTTTTACACAAAACAAACCCAGTGTCTTAATAGAACTTATAGACACAATGAACTTCATTGAATCTCTTTTATATCTGTTTAAGACAACACCAACTGAAGTCTACTTTTAAAAAATAGTCCATTATCATGCAGATGTTTAGTCTTACTTTGGACGGTTCTGTTCTGACTGACGGTCTGCAGTTCAGCTCTGCTTCTGGATATTTCGGTCCAACAAAAATGGATACAAATATAAGTAATATAAATAAAGTTTAGCCTAAATTACAAAAAGGGGTTTATTCAATTATGCACCTCATGTGTCAGAGGATTCATAACCTCCTGTTGTAACAGTAAAATATGTCCAACACAAGAAGCCTTCAGCTCTTATCTGTTTACTCAGCTGTAGGAACTAAATCTTCAGTAAAAGAAAAATTAATTGCACTTTAAATTGTCTTGGGTTTTTGGTACCAAATTCAGTGGAAAATGCATTTTGCAATTTAAAATTCGATGTTGAATTTGGCTATTCCCAACAGTACCTGGGACAGGCTCCCCCTCAACCCAACCCAAGCTTCGAAAGAGAAACAGCAAGTTAAGAAAATGGATGCCATATTGGATTTGTATTCTACCTGCTCGAGTCACGGAAAACGTCACTAGCCCAAAGTTGAGTCCCTAAATTGTTTAACGCGATGAGTCAAAGTTCAAATGAACTCTGGATATGGGGTTTCTGATGCCAAAATTGCGCCTTGCCACTCAAACCGTGCTGCTGCTGCTGCTGAACCGACACGCCGCACCCTCCTGACCACGAAAAATATTTTTTACAACAGGATAAATTCTACAGCAGAATTGTTTGGAGCAGAGAAGAGGAAACTTCTTCCGTCTCTGTGTTAGGATTTACACTCTGTCCTTAAGATTACCAGAAGGAAGTAAAGGCAGGATTTATTTTGGCAGGTTTTGGGCCCCATCCTGGTTCAAGTCTGGGAAATTCCAACTCAGTTTCAATTTTGGGTGAGATGAGGCATGATACCATACAAATGAAAATGGAGGGGGGAGGGTGTTTTTTAATATCTATTTAATTTTGACACAAAAAGACTGACAAATATAGTGAAATAGATTTAAATTACTTTGAAGTGAATTCAAAACAAACAAGGAATTGAAATGTCAGTTTTCACAATGAAATTGCACGATTCATTTTACAAATGCATGACCACATTCAACATTGAATTTGAAAATTGCAAAAAGCATTTTATATATATTGTGTTACCATAAAACAATGACGATTTAAAAATGCAATTAATTTTGCTTTGATTTAAAATTTTGTTTTTTTAAATTGAAGTATTGCGTTGTAATTTTTAATACTGAATTCTGAATTGTTGCAAAAAGTATTTTCAAATCTCATGATCAAATTGCAAATTGAATTGTCAACTGAATATCGTGTATTACATTGAATTATGGGTAAAAAATAAAATTAAAATTATATTGTATACACTTATATAGAAACTGTCTCTTACTTTGAGGCTGAAGGTCCAGGTTCAGTTCTGAAGTCTGGAGTCCATTGTTTGGATCGGTCACTTTTCTCAGATCTGCAGCCGAAGGCTGAAGAATAGACTCTCTTGAGCTGCTGACCTCTGCAAACAAACAGATCATCAGACGTTTGTAGGACTACAGGGTTTAAATCAGCTGATGACTAGGGATTCTGCAGGGTCAAATTCACTGAGATGCCAAATGAAGAAGCACAAAATTGCATCCATATGAAAGTAGATTGCACGTGCTGTTTAAGTGGATCTGTGGTTAATTTTCAAAGATTGATTGCGGGGGGGGCTGCACAGCAGTGTACTGTAGTGGTTTAGATTCTCACTTCACAGTGAGAATGCCCTAATTGAAATCTTGGCTGGATCTTTCTGTGTAGAGTATCCTTGTTCTCTCCATGCATGCTTAAATTTTCTCCAGAAACTCCAGTTTCCTCCCACAGTCCAAAATATGCTTCATAGAAGGGCTGCACAATATGAGGAAAACTTGTAATGTGTGATATTAGTGATCACTTCTCTCCCGCTCTCGTCTCGGCGGGAGAGAATAAGGAGTTGCTGAATTAATTTTACGGCGTTTGTTGCGGTCTAAAGTAACCAGAATAAAGAACCTTAAAAGAGGTTAAGTCTCCGTGCCTCAGTGTGGGAAAGGGACGCTACATCATTGTATGGCTCTTTCGAAATTACATTTAAAAATATGTGGCGTTTATGGCTCTCTTGGCCAAAAAGGTTCCCGACCCCTGCCTTAAATATACTCCAAATAACCCTCGTCTACATAGTAGGCAAGCATCCAACATAAAAGAGCTCCATCCAATCGATCAACAACGTGAAGGGTTCCATCCGATTAGTCCAATGCATAAATGGATTTATTTGATTCCTTTAATACTTCAAACAGCAATAAGATTGTTTAAGGAAATTTATGGGTCACCATTTATCACGGTTTTCGTTGTCTTTTGCGATATGCATATTGGACATCCTGATATTGCGATGTTACATTTTCATATATTATGCAGGCCTACTTAATAGGTTAAATAGTGACTCTAAATTGTCCCTAGGTGTGGATGTGAGCGTGTGGTTGTACCCCGCCTAAGCCCAACAGTAGTTGGGATAGGCTCCAGCAACCTTGTGACACCAAAAGGGATTCAATTGAAGGTTTGAATTGTATGTTTTCCTACTGAATTCTGAATTTAAAAATGTATTTTTAAATCCCATAATCAAATTGGGAATTGAATTGTCAAGTGAAAATTGTGTATTACATTGAATTACTGGTAAAAAAAACAAATTCCATAGAAACTGTCTTTTACTTTGAAGCTGAAGGTCCAGGTTCAGTTCTGAAGTCTGGAGTCCATTGTTTGGATCGGTCACTTTTCTCAGAACTGCAGCTGAAGGCTGAAGTATAGACTCTCTTGAGCTGCTGACCTCTGCAAACACAGCAAGATGATTACAAGTTTATAGGAGTTTAAAAAAATACAAAGAAGCTCCAATAGAAGATAAAGTCTTTCTGCAGAAATATGCGGCAGCAGAACAAATGCTGCTCCACAGGTTTAACCGCTCTGCTGTGTTTACGGCATTGCCTGTGTAGAGGAACTGGAATGAGTAGCCCCTCCCCCCTTTGTGTTCCAAAAAGGAAGTAGCTGCTGGCTTTAAGAAGTCAAAATCCCATAAACTTCTATAGAGAAATAAGCAGTTTGTATCTCAAGATACAAACTGACCTTAGAGACCTCAATAAAAGCATGTTGAGCATGCTAGCCCCCACTCCGAATTTTTGATTGACAGTGTGTGGGAGTGGACGTCACACCCACTCTGTCCAGTTCTCTCATACAATGAGTGGTTTAAAGTATTAATTCCTGCAGTCAGGCAGGGTTTCTTTGAAACAAAACCATAAAAATAATCGAGGCATTAGAAAAACGGAAACTGTCTCTTCCTTTCAGGTTAAAAAAACCATGTTGGGTTCTGAGATTTAGACATTTATTTTTGGATTTTAAGCTTGCATTTATGTTGTTATAGTTTTATGTTACTATGTGAGTACTGGTATTGGACTTTGGTCAACAACAGTCTTTATTGGTTTACATTTGGGAATTTGAGACATACTACTTGAGACATACTACTACTACTATTACTAATAATAATAATAATAATAATAATAACACAATTTGACAAAAGGGGAGCAGTTGCTCAGACGATCGAGCTGGTCGTCCGATGAACGGAGGATCAGCAGTTTAATCCCCGCTCCCCCATCCAACCATCGTTGTGTACTTTGGCAAGACACTTCACCCTCCCTGCCTCCAGTGTTGTTCCACTGGTGTGTGAATGTGTATGAATGTACTGGTGCTGGCAGGTACATACTGGCTGCCACACCTCATTATGCCCTACGGCAGCTGAAGCTATCAGTGGTTACCAGCCATGGATGAATAATGAAAACATTGTATGCGCTTTAAGCCTCTGGAAAAGTACAGATAAATCCAACCCATCATTATTATTATTAATAATAATCCTGATCTAAACTATTGATGGGATTTCTCTGTTTATCTATTTACAGACATCAACTTCAGGTTTCAAACTGCTTTAAATATGAAAACATGTTCCACAGGTTCAACGGCTCTTCCAAGTTTACTAAAACTCCAGGAAACAGATCTTTACTGTCAGAGTTTCTTTCAAACAAACCAGACAAAAACTCCAAAACTGTCTCTTACTTTGAGTCTGAAGGTCCAGGTTCAGTTCTGAAGTCCAGATGTTTGTCTTTGAGTTTTTCATTCTTCATAGACACACAGCTGGGTGCAGAAGACTGTTCTTTGTCCTCGTCTTCCTCTGAACAGCTCATCTTCATCAGTCAGAGTTGAACCAGCAGCTTTGACTGTGAGTTCAAACAGGAGATTCAATAAAAAACATGTCGGTTCAAGAACCAGAACCAGATCAGGAAGTCCAACACTCACAGGGAGAATCTGGGCTGTGATGGATCAGTCAGCAGCTGGAAAATGGACACAAACATGTTAGTTTGAGGATCTACAGAAAGAAAACTTCATCTCTTTCAGTCTGAAAGAAGAAGAAAGATGGACTGAAGTTACCAGATCTGATCTTCCTTTGCATGACAGAATTCAAATCCTACCTGTTTTTACTGTAACCTGAACCAGCTCATCAGTTTGGACGTCACACCCACTGTTCTGTTACAAGAAGTCACATGACTTTGTTCTGATGTGGGCGTGACTCAGGTAACCTGATCTCACCTGAAATAAACTTGGAGCTGAAGGTTAAATCAACAATTCATGAAGTCTATAACGCAGAGTTTCTGCTCTCTGCCATGAAAACATTTCTGCAGTTTTTTAATCTAAAAATGTTTGTTTGTTCAGAGATCTTTGTTGTTTTAAACAACCTTCAGTTTTTCCTTATTGCATCGTTTTCATCCATGTTTTTGTTTCTGTCTTCACCACATGAATACAGGGTTAGACACTACAGCGTTTGATATTCTTTCTAAATGTTTTTGGTTTCATTTTTATGCAAAAGTGGATGTACAGCACTTTACTGAGTTGTGTTAATGTATTTGTATTGAAAGGTGAGTTATAGGAGTTAGTTAATACCTGAAATGAAATTTGGAAAAAAAATTGAGCTCTGAGCAGCATCAGTGTTTGCAGACTGAAAAAACAGAGCATGGGTCAATTAATGCCTGAATTATTAAATAAATATTGTGAATTATTGTTTAATACTGAGGCTGGTTTTACAGAAGCACATTGCATTTAATCAAAAAAAATCACCGTTTTTTGCACACAAAAGATTCTGGCATTTTTCAAGATCTTACACAAACATTTATTCACCATTGTCATTCATTTTTTAATTGAAGTTAAACGTATGAAGATAATAATGTGTCTAAATGGACGAGCTTGTAGATTTGATGTGAGAACTTGTAAAACAGAATGTGAAAACTTGCACACCAAAAATCTGCATCTGTGTGTAAAAATCTTCTGCTGTTACCCGACAAATTCCCATTAGCATGTGTTCATTTAGAGTTACAACTTGTACAAATCTGTGATTCCAACTGCTCAAATGTGCTCCTGCGTGAATGTATTGGTGCAAATCACAAGTGCGCTACAACTGTGCTCTGAATTCTGACATATTTTTGCGAGTAAATATGGCGTCTCAAAGCTGCCATAAAGTGAAAGGGTGTTAAGACAACTGAGCAGCGTATTCAGGATCGGAGTCAGGAACCTTACAACCACAAAGGCGCAATTCTAACTGAGCGACCCGCATTTCACAACTGCAGGCCTGCAATCCTAACTGAGCGTGGATCTTGCGCAGTCAGTTCTCCTTGGCGCGCTCACCTGGATTTGCGCACAGTAGAGGGCTGCATTGGGATCGGGTCCGGCCGGGTCCCGCGGGACCAAACCCAAATCTCGCGGGATTGGGCGGTTTGAATTGTGCTGCGGGCGGGAGCGGGCGGCAAAAAAAAAACCCGCGGGATCAGTGCTGCCATGAATATCTCATGAATATATATTGGCGGACTACGTTAGGCTGTGCGGCTGTTGGATTCTTATGTACAGAAGCTCCGTGAAGGCACCAGGTAGAGACGCCTAATCAAATCTTTTCATCTAAAAATATAACACAAAGTGCTTTACATTAAAACACAACTAAATATAAAAACAAGCATTGACGATTTAAAAATAAATAAAATAAAAATAAATAAATAAATAGGGCCCCCCTCCCCGTACCTAGCCCCCCACTCCTCTCACACCTCCCACCCCCTAACTGATGGCAAAGGACACTGAGAAGTAGGCTGAGCTCAAAAACAGGATGCTGGAAACGCTGATAGTTGGAACCTCCCCCTCCGTGAACAGCCGCATAGACAGCCAAATGCAGTATCACAGGCGGGGACCGCTCCACCACAGCTAAGCGGTGATGCAGGTCCCCATCTAGAGCCGCAGTGGCTGAACAGCAGCCGACCCAGAGGGAGGGGTTCCAGCTGAGGAAGCACCGGAAATAAAAATGAATAAAAATGAGAATAAACAAGTAAACATATTGATAAAAACAATAAAACATTAAAATAAAGTAAATTAAAATAACGCTTTAAAACTCAGATTCAAGTTCATAAAACAAGATAAAATGGATGAATAAATAAATAAAATAAAAAGTACATATAAATAAATAACTGAATAAATACATAAAAGCATTAAAAAATTAGCTAAAAGCCAGGTTAAAAAGATGGGTCTTGATCCTTTTCTTAAAAGCATTAATGCTCTCTGCGGCTCTCAGGTCCTCTGGCAGACTGTTCCATAAACAGGGGCCATAGTGCTGAAATGCAGCCTCTCCATAGGTTTTAGTTTTTACAGTTGGAATGGTTAACAGACCACCAGGACCTCAGGGTCCGCGAGGGTTCATACTTTATTAAAAAATCTGATAGATAAAAGGCGCAAGACCGTTAAGACATTTAAAAACGGTTAAAAGTATCTTAAAATCAATCCTGAAGCATATGGGGAGCCAATGCAGGGATTTTAAAATTGGGGTGATGTGAGCTCGCCTCCTGGTCTTTGTAAGAACTCGTGCAGCAGAGTTTTGGAGAAGCTGAAGGTTCTTAATGTTGGTTTTTGGAAGACCAGAAAGCAGGGCGTTACAATAATCAACTTTACTCATGATAAAAGCATGCATTAGCATCTCCATATTAGCCAGAGAGAGTAGTGGGCGGAGCCTAGCCAGATTTCTAAGATGATAAAAACCAGTTTTAACCACCTGTTTTATATGTGGGATAAAAGTTAGCTTACAGTCGAAGATAACACCCAGGTTTCTGACTGTTTCTGAATGACTTAATGAAAGTTCCTGTAGCTTCAGAAACTATTTCTCTCTCTTGGGTTCGGGACCGATAATTAAAATTTCCGTTTTGTCCTGGTTGAGCTGCAGAAAATTATTTGCCATCCATAATTTTATATCTAAAATACAGTTAAAAAGTGCTTCTATTGGTCTTGTGTCATCAGGAGACACAGCTATGTACAGCTGGGTGTCATCAGCATAGCTATGAAAACCGATGTTGTGGGTTCTGATGACATTCCCCAGAGGAAGCATGTAAATGTTAAAAAGCAAGGGGCCAAGGATAGAACCTTGAGGCACACCACAATTAATTTCATGGACCCCAGAGAAGTGTGTGTCCATGTTTACCATAAAGTTTCTCTCCATAAGATACGATTCGAACCACTTGAGAACAGTCCCTGAAAGGCCAAGACTTTTAAGTCTGTTTACAAGGATCAGGTGATCAACAGTGTCAAAAGCTGCACTTAGATCTAACAGAACTAGTACTGAGATCTGACCTGAATCCAATGCACATCTGACATTAACGATTTTTAACAAGGCTGTGTCTGTGCTGTGGTTCGTCCTAAAACCAGACTGGTTTATCTCAAAAATGTTGTTTTGAGAGAGAAACTCGTTTAGTTGAATAAAAACAAGTTTTTCTGAAACCTTACTTAAAAATGGCAAGTTGGACACAGGTCTGTAGTTATTAAAAACTGAAGGGTCTGTCATCTAACCTGTTGTTGGGGGTGCGCCCCGCCCCGCCTCTTACTAAGAGCGCGCTTCAGGCCGTCTGTCTGCGCGCGCACACACGCACACTTTTAACGGAATAGGATTTGTAAAAATATATTTAATATTTAAGTTGCACATTACACAAAAGAGGAATACATGAAAAGATGAGGCTGGAGGAGGTCATGAATCTCTTTAATAATATCAATACAAATACGTGTTTTTTTCCTGCGGGACGGGAGACGACACAAAATCAATGCATCTCTATTACTGTGCGGGACTAAATTCTATGAGTTTTGCGGGTGCGGGCGGGAGTGGACATACATATTGCGGGAGTGGGCGGGAGTGTAACGCATACGTTGCGGGAGCGAGCGGGATTGGTCAAAAATTCAGCGGGCGCGGGCGGGAGCGGGATGAAGAAAATAGTCCCACGCAGGGCTCTAGCGCACAGTGTTAAGGGGGTGTTTTTGTTACTTGGGGGGCGGTAACTTCTCTGGTTGATGTGATTGGCTGCAATTAGCATTTCAAGTCCAGCGAAGCAGCGGGCGGGACTTTCTTTTAGAGGCTTTAACAGAAAGGGAACGGTGGCTGTAACGTGGATTAAAACCAAATGCAGTGAATTTCACATGAGAAAAACTTACGGCACAGAAAAACCTGCACCTGCACTTTCTGACCTCGGTCTGGGGTTGTTGGTTAACGTTTTATTCCATGTACATCCGCCGTTTTTGTCTATTAAAGCCTCTAACACAAAAAGGGGGGGTGAACAACCTTGACTCAAAGCGCCGACATTTTTTTACTGTGATAGTCAAAGAGCCACACCACACACTGACCTGCCAGACACACACACAAACACGCAATTAAAGCCATATTATTTCCAATAACACACTCCTCTCCACAATACAACAGCACATACGGTGCCCTTTCAGTTCTGGTGTTTTTTCTGCATTTAACATTAACACATCAGTAAAACATGCATGCTGGTGTGTGTTTGAAAAAGGCAGCAAGGGGAAAACTGAGTTGGTTGTGATTTATTTTTCATATTTTCAGTCATCAATCAACATCCAAAAATCCATCCAAGTCCTCATCTTCTGCATCTGAAATGAACAGCTGGGCTACATTTCTACCAAACATGGCGGCTTCCCTTTCGTCATCGTCAGAGTCCGTCTTGTTTCTTTGCGGCTCCAAAGATCAGTGAAAGCAGACGCGTCAGGCCAAGCTTTAGAGTCCATAGGTGTGGCGTCGCTCGCCTGGCGCTGCCTCCCAGTAAAAGGAGCAGAGGATGGGCAGCTTTTCATTGTCATCTGCTGGAAGTTGCTGCACTCGAGTCGATCTTCCAACGTGGACAACCTCGCCTTGTTTCCGTGGAAACTCAGCTGCTGCTGCGTCTTCTTGTGATGTTGGAGTTGGTTGCCAGCGTCCTCACTCGCGAACCATGGATTCATTATTTTAAATTCTCTGGCAGCTGCTCTATTCCCATATTCCTCCGCGTAGCTGATAGCTTTCACTTTAAACTATCTTTCATAATCGTGTCTCTTTGCATTTCCATGGTTTCCAAAGTTGTTCTGCAGAAGATCAGCTGTTATTCAGCAGAAGAAGAATTTCTTTATTTTCCGGAGTATAAGTCACTCCGGAGTATAAGTCGCACCAGCCCAAAAATGCATTATAAAGTAGAAAAAAAAAACACAGATAAGTCGCACTGGACTATAAGTCGCATTTTGACGGGAAATTTATTTGACAAAATCTGAGACCAAGAACTAACAACTTGCACAACCTCATATGACACAATCATAGCAGACTGTTTATCTCATAATTTCACACTAATTCTTTCTCATACTTATTTATTTATTCTTTTCATGAAGCATCATTGTCCAACTAATACTCTGTTTTCATCCTGTATTTGTAGAAACAGTTGTAATTTTTATTGCATTTCTGAATCTATGAAATCATTGGAAAATAGAATATTATGTTTTTAGCCTTCAAGATCTTACTGTAAAAAATGTTTGCTGATTCTCTGAGTCACTTAACATACTCTTAACACTTCACATACCTCATACATCAAATTGACCCAGGAACATAATCTCTGTTCCTCACAAATGAACATAACAGGAGGGTTAACAATGTATTTATTTCAATTTAGTTCTAATATAAGTCGCTGCGGAGTATAAATCCCACCCCTTGCCAAACTATGAAAAAAAGGGCGACTTATAGTCCGGTACAGTACCTGCCTTAGTCATTCAACAGATTATGGACCCTTTTTATTTTCCCTTACAGCATTACTTTATTACAAAAAATAAACAAAAATACAAAATAATAATAAAACAAATGATTAATCAATTATTGAAAATGGTTCCATTGATTGACTTTTAATTATATTACTTCACTTGCTTCAAAAATGGATAAATTGATTCATGACTTTTCCTAATGTAACATGATTTTGCACATATTTTTAACTTTTGATCCTTGATCAAATATTGCTAACATTATTATGTTTTACATAATAATTAAGTATTTCATATTTGTCATGGGCTTTATTGATATTTCAGGATTCTGTCTGATAAAAGTTATGAACCAGATATTGATAAATCATGTAATAAAATGGTTACAGTAGAACAGGGGTGGGATTATCTAAATTTGCTTCCTTCCACTCCCTTTTAAGCTATATTTATTAATATGTCTAATTATCCTCAGTTTGATTAGTTACTGTATGAATGTATAACTGATGATTGTATTGTTTTTTGTGTATTATTCCTATTTGATTGCTTGAAATAAACCATTTCAAATCAAAATTTCTAATAAAAAGATTGTGCACAAATCTCCTCCTTTGTACTATGGGGGGGCGGGGGGTTCCTTTCATGTCCTCTCCTCACCTCTCTCCGTATACATGCTGTTCTCCGTACATTTTGGAGAAAATATATGACTTCTATGTTCGCCTTATGGTTGTGAAAGTACTGAATATAGAAAAGATGATAAAAGGCAGAGAGCCGCATGCAGCTCAGGAGGCGCCAATCCCTTTCTGTTAAAGCCTCTAAAAGAAAGTCCCGCCTCGCTGCTTCACCGAATTTGACAGGCTAATTGCAACCAATCAGATCAACCAGAGAAGTTACCGCCCCCCAAGTGACAAAAACACCCCCTTAACACTGCGCGCAAATCCAGGTGAGCGCGGCAAGGAGAACTGACCGCGCAAGATCCCCGCTCAGTTAGGATTGCAGGCTTGTGTGGTTGTGAGGTTCCTCACTCAGTTCCTGAATACGCCGCTCAGTTGTCTTAACACCCTTTCACGTTCTGGCAGCCATGAAACGCCATATGATTCATAATAAAGGTGCTCAATAGTTTCAAAGATACTGAAGCTGATGTACCCAAACTTTCAACTTTGTTTATTTTTAAGAATTTTTTAAAATCTAAATATGGATCATTTTTGCTCAAAAATGCTCAATAAAGATGCTGAAGCTAACAAAGTAATTTCCTGACATAATCTTTGCTGTGGTAGGACAATAGGGTCATGATTAGTGAGTATAGAAAGTTCAGTGACAATCACTTAGGTATCTTTAGAAATATTGAGCACCTTTATAATGAATCATAGCTCTTAAAATGTGAAAAAGTATATAATATATTAAAGATGAAATTTCTTACAAAATATTGATTGTAGCATGAATATGCTGACAAATCTTCATTACCAGCTCATATAACTCTAGAAGTTTATTCATTTTTGAGAGTTTGATTTTTACAGAATGAATGTTTTCACCGATGTTGCACTTTGGTGACGGTCCCTTGGCAGCCGTCTCACTGCTGTGTCTGCATTCAACCATTCTCATTAAAGTACAGAAAAAAACAATCTTTTTTCTTTAGAAATGCATTTGTAGTTCACTCTCTGTGTTAATACATAGTCATGGAGATACTTGCTGACACATTTGAATGTTTATCAGAAGAGTTATTGAAGCAGAATATCCAAGTGGAACGGCAGCGTGGGTAAGACGTTGGCTGAGGGGGACTGGAGGATGTGACTGTCCTCGCCGTGGGCGGTAGGGCGGTCGACCCATGACTGTAAGACCGCAGGTTCGATTTCCGCCTTGCACGCCCATGTGTCGAGGTGTCCTTGGGCAAGACACTGAACCCCACCTTACCTCTGGTGGGAGGTTGGTGCCAGTGTTCGACAGCAGAGCCGCCATCAGTGTGTGAATGTGTGTGCATGGGTGAATGGGACTGTGACTGTAAAGCGCTTTGGGCCTTCGTAAGAAGGTAGAAAGCGCTATATAAGTATACGTCATTTACCATTTACCAAATCTGTGAATACCTTTCTAACTTAACCAAGTTCTCTGAATCCTGCACTCTGATTGGCTGACTCAGCCTCCTGTAACCCCCCCCCCCC
>CM074505.1:231336-265532 GCA_037389245.1 Oryzias sinensis
AGACTGTCTCCTGTTCGTAGGCCCGTGACTCGAAGCCAGCAACAAATAGATCATGTGACATGCCTACCACCAGATGATGATGAGGATGATGAATGTGAATCGCCTTTTGTCGTACAGTCAACTGAGCGCTATTGGGTTGAACACATTGCTCCTGGGCCTGTGCTTACTGTCGCTGCTGACCCAGAGCCAATGTCTGCGCCTCAGCCTTTGCCCTCTCCAGGGAGATCCTCTGCTGCTGTTGAAGCCATACCACTGTCTTCACCTGGGGCCTGTTTCAGAAAGGAGGTTCAACCAACTCTGAGGTTGAACTTGAACTCTGAGTTGGTCAATCGGGAGATTAACAACTCTGAGTTTTCTGTTTCAGAGAAGCTGATCCGAGTTAGGTCAATCAACTCTGAGTGGACTGATTTGGAGGTGAGCGTGGGCAACGCGACTATAAGAAGCCATTATCAATGGAGCGCAGATATCACGAGTCACCATGGCAACTGTGAAAAAAAGAGGGCTTAAGAATGACTCCAAAACAGTTATTCTGGGAATGACACCTTCTCTTTATTTAACTAAGTGCTCCGTCCTCCGAACACACAATATATTCCACGCACACACCTCCGCTCCGTGCTCACCCCCCCCCCCATCTGCACCTGCAATCGCCCCTCCCCTTCTCTCTCGTGGATCGCACACACACACTGCAACACTACCCTTGTATTGATCAAGTGGTATAGGTTTATACGGGATTAAGAAAGTAAGCAGTGCTAGCAAATTGTGTTTCCAAAAAGTAATTGTTACATTAATCAAATTCACTGTCCCTGATTTCATTTTCAAATAGATGCAATCCTGCAGGAATTAAAAGAACATGGCACCAGCTAAAAATTAAGTATAAAAACATAATTCAATCCGGTCAAATGTGAGCATGTCATGGATGTAGGCTTTGTTGACAATATTTGACATATGAAACATCTACATAGCAATACATATCTAATGTTGTTTTCATTGTATATATGTAATTGACTGCAATGAAAAACGGTAACGCATCACACATGTGAGCAAATATTTATCAAATTTAATTCTTAAAATGTTCAAGAGACACAATTGCACAATTACACTTCTGTGAATAAACACAAACATACTCACTTGATGAGTCATTCAAAACCATAGAGATGGATGAGAATGAACTTAAAATGAAAATTAAAGTCCCATTAGGTGTCACACACCTAGTTTCATAAATTGTGTTCTCAGCATTTGATCCTTCCCCTGATGGAGCAGTGAGCTGTAGAAACAGCTGCAGGAAGCATTTGGTGGTTTAACCCTCACTGTGACCATATTTCTAACCTTAACTCTTCCTCTGGTCAGAGGAAAGGTCAGCTCTGGCCAGAGCCAGACCGTATAAACAGTATAGGCAGATACTAAGGACGCCTCACATCCAGGGGGGTCCAGGAAGGAGGGAAGAAAAAAAAGTGTGACCTCCACTCTATGACTGTCTGTCTATAAGGATGTTTACATCGGTAAAGAAATTATCACTTTCTAGATGCCAATCAGCTTTTATTTTTCCTGCATTGAGTGAAAGAAGATCTTGACTGCCTGGCCGCCCTGGGAGGGGGGGCGCCTACCGGGGCTGACTGGGGGGCTGCTCGTTCTGGGGAGCCTTCTTCCCCTGGTTGTGCCCATCCGCCTGCTCCTCCCCGCTCTCACCCAAATAAACGTTGCACATAGGCACATAGGGCTCCGGGAACTGGATTGGGGGGGGGGGGCATGATGGCGGGGCTAACTGGGGGTGTCTCTCTCTGGGGTCGCGTCGGCGCCCGCCCTCCATTCCATTTTTACTTGCATATTAGACACCCGGATTCATCTAGGGCCTTGTGGGGAGGGTCTGGTGGAGGGGGGCACAGTGAAACATCCGTGCTCATCTTTTACTGGTCCCCCCCCCACAATTTTAACTTTTACTTTAGACACACACACTGCATGTTAGCAAATACACACCACTCACAGAGGGACCCCGGACTGGGGGGGGGGAGCTCTGTCGCTTGGCAGCGGTGGGGCCCCCCACACTGGGGACCTATTTTTCCTGCAGCACACACACAGCACACCCATACCTCCATACATGGGTGGGGTTGGGGGAGGGGGGGGTGTCTTCTCCTGCCCGGTCCTCTCAGGGCGGCCTGGCTTGTGGATATCCTGTTGGCTGCTGTGATGGTCGGGCATGCGGCGCCGGGGGTCGGTCGGTCGGCCGGAAGGGTTACTGCATGGCGACGGGGGGTGGGGGGGTAACCAGAAGATTGTGAGTATGTGTGGGAGAATGCATGGGTGGGACGGACCTTCCGCTCATTTTCATGTCAGAATTCAGATGAAATGCATTTGTCTTTCCAGCAGATCTGGTATAATTTTTACAGCTTAAAATGATAACTTATTTAAATCAGTGCTTGTATCGCCACTTTCTCACCTCTTTCCCTTTTTATTTTTCCCCTCTTCCTCCCCACACACACTAAATGTAATAAATAAATAAAAAATCATGAAAACAAAAAGGGGTTTATACAAATTTACTCTCTGGTTTTCCAACAATTCAGAACCTCTTTTAGTGATAGTAAAACCTGTCAAACACAAAAGGCCTTCAGCTCTGATCTGTTTGCTCAGTTGATGGACAGAACAAGTTAAAAAAAAGAAAGATTTTGAAATATGCCAAAAAACATTTAAAAAAACAACAGATTTTTTTTTTACTAAATTCGATACTCTTCCACCAAAAACATCTTAAGTAATAATAAATACCGGTAATACTCAATAATCCACAATATTTATTTAATAATTCAGGAATTAATTGATCCATTCTCTGTTTTTAAATTGAATGTCTGTGAAGACGTCAGTCTGCAAACACTGATTGCTGTCCTGCTGCTCAGAGCTCCATAAATGCTCAAAGTTTCATTTTAGGGATTAACTAACTTAATTTTTAATTGAATGATGCTTTAACACAACTCAGTAAGGTGCTGTACATCTACTTTTGCATAAAAATAAAACCAAAAACAGAAAAAATAAAATAAAAGGCCATCTAACGCTGTGTTCATGTGGTGAGGATAAAACAACAGCATGGATGAAAATGATGTAATAAGAAAAAACTGAAGGTTGTAAAAAACAACAAAGATCTCTGAACAAACATTTTTAGATTAAAAACCTGCAGAAATGTTTTCATGGAGAGCAGAAACTCTGCATGACAGATTGTGTGAATTGTTGATTCAAGCTTCAGTTCCAAGTTTATTTCAGGTGAGATCCGGTTACCTGAGTCACACCCTCATCATAACAAAGTCATGTGACTTTCTGTAAAAGCAAGAAGGAACTGTGGGTGTTACGTCCAAACTGATCAGCTGTTTCAGGTTACAGTAAAAACAGGTAGGATTTTAATTCTGTCGTACAGAGCAGGAAGATCAGATCTGTTTTTGAACAAATCTCCTGTTTGAACTAAAAAACTAAAGCTGCTGGTTCAACTCTGACTGATGAAGATGAGCTGCTCAGAGGAAGACGAGGACAAAAAACAGACTTCAGCCTCCATCTGTGTGTCTATGAAGAGTGACAAACCCAAAGACAAACATCTGGACTTCAGAACTGAACCTGGACCTTCAGACTCAAAGTAAGAGACAGTTTTGGAGTTTTTGTCTGGTTTGTTTTTACAGTTTTGTTTGAAAGAAACTGACAGTAAAGATCTGTTTCCTGGAGTTTTATTGATGCCGTAAACTTGGAAGAGCATTTGAACCTGTGGAACATGTTTCCATATTTAAAGCAAGTATGAAACATGAAGTGGATGTTTGTAAAATTAATTGTAAATAAGTTTTGGAACTTAGTTCTCTGTATAAGAGAACTGGACAGAGCGGTTGTGACGTCACACACTGAAAATGCTTTTCCTCAGGCTATAGTTAATTTGATTCAATTCAGTCGCCATTTTTCCGCGATACGGGCGCCGCCATTTGAAGGCAAATGACAGTGATTGGTCCGAGTTGGTCTGAGTCCCATTTTTAGGGGAACTACTGACACCAAACAGGAGTGAGCTTGTTCCAAGACTACATCCACTGAAATCGGAGAATCTGTCAATCAAATATTCCAGGTGGGGGCCAGTGAGCACCACATGCTTTTATTGAGGCATGTAATTGTTCAGTTTACATCTTGAATAACATGCGATAAAGAAAAAAATCATGAAAAAAATAGAATTAGGCAGGAGATGTTAAGAAAAATGTAACAGATTAAGGTCAGTTCTTTTGACCCGTAGTATGTGTCAGGTGGGGAAGGCTGGTGAGCATGAAGGACCCAGAATGCAGAGGCGGGAGGCAAACGGTTCCAGGGCAAGGGGTTTAATTAACATAAGGCGCTGCAGAGCAGGGTAAAACAAAACAAAACTCACTGTGGGCAAAACTTGAAAACGTGGCAGGAGACAGACATGGACTAGACAGTCAGGGAGGAGACGTTAATAGACCAGCACAAGAGGAAGGCAGAGACAAGACTTATATACAGACAGGGCAGACAAGACACGTGTGAACATGATCAGGAGAGATTGGGACAAAGGAAGTAAAACTCAAGAACATGACAAGACAGGAAACCTTTCAAAATAAGACAGGAAACAGAACTCAAACATGACATAGACCAAAACGGAACGCAAAAACCAATACAAAAGAAACTCCAACCATGACAGAATGACTGAGTAACAGCTGTTCTTTTCTCTATATACGCGTCTTTGGGTTTTTTGCTTCTTGGAGCCAGCAGGTACTTTCTGTTTGGGACACAAAGGGGGAGGAGTCACTCAGTCCAGTTCCTGTATGCAGTCACTGCTGTAAACACAGCAGAGCAGTTAAACCTGTGGAGCAGGATTAGTTCAAAGTTTCCAGACACTCCTAATGATATACATGCTCAGTTCTGTTGTTTACGCTTTTAAAAAGAGAGAAAATGTAATAGCAAGTTTAAATCTTTCCTTTTTTATAGATATATTATTTTTATGATTATTACTTCATTTCTTAAATGTAAAATTCTAATAAAAATTGAAAAATACTTGTTGACCAAAGTGCAAAACAATCTTTCAAATAGAAGAACACAAAAACACAACATAAATGTGTTAAGGTCTTCCTCTGCTAGCCTCCCAGAGTTGGTTGATGAGGTGAGTGACAACAACTTGGCTCGAAAGTCAATTGAATTCATTAGAAAGTTGTTAAAAGTTCCTAAAAAATTTGGATCAAGTCTTACGGAGCTCTGCGTTGCCGAAAAGCATCCATTACTGAACAACCATGCCAGTAAAAATTAGGTACATTATGTGGCTGACAGAAAAAAGGAATCTGATTTTTTACCTTGATAATGAAAACTCTGATCAGATGACAGTTTCTCTAAACTTAAACATCAGATAAATGCATCTAGACATTAAAGAAAAACACAATTATGAACAAAAAACCACAACAAGAATCAAGTTTCTCATGCACGAGGGAGAAAAAGCAAATGTGACAGAAAACGTCCACCGTGCTTCCCTTCTCAAAAGTTCTGTCTCTCCTCGTCCTGCTTTTATTAAGAATTCAAATGGGAGGTTACAATTTCCAGACAAAGAGAACAGTTCATTAGGGGGTGTCGTACGATGACCCATTAGGTGGATTCTAAGTTCAAACAGTTTTCCTTATCAACTCAGGACAGTGTGTCGTAAAATTCTCTCATCCTCGCTGAGGATGAGAACCAGATGAACAAACACAACTGTTTTATAAAAAGGTAAACAGGTCAATCTGAGTTAACATTTAAACAAATACATTTAAAAATGATAATAATAAAACAATTTCCTTCACACTCAAAAATCTGGTTGGAAGACTAAAACTGCTCAGAGGAACTTTTCCTGCAGCTGCTTATTTCTGCAGAAAGACTTCGTCTTTTATTGGAGCTTCTTTGTTTTTAAACTCCTACAAACTTCTGATGATCTTGTTGTGTTTGCAGAGATCAGCAGCTCAATTCTTCAGCCTCCAGCTGCATATCTGAGAAAAGTGACCGATCCAAACAATGGACTGAAGACTTCAGAACTGAACCTGGACCTTCAGCCTCAAAGTAAGAGACAGTTTCTATGGAATTTGTTTTTTTTTTACCCGTTATTCAATGTAATACATGATTTTTAATTGACAGTTCAATTTGCAATTAGTTTATGCAATTTGAAAATGCTTTTTGCAATAAGTCAGAATTCAAAATAAACAATCGCAATTCAATACTGAAATTTTAAAAATAAAATTTTAAATGCAAGCAAAATCAATTGTATTTTAAATTGTCATTTTTGGTAACAGAATATATATGAAATGCTATTTGCAATTTTCAATTATATGTTGATTGTGGTCATGCATTTTTAAAATGCATTTTGTAATTTCATTTTAAAAAGTTTTTTATTCTCTTTCAAAACAATTCCTTGTTTGTTTTAAATTAATTCTAAAGTCATTTAAATCAATTTCAATGTAATTTGTCAGTGTGTTTGTGTCAAAATTCTAAATATATTAATATATTGCCCCCCCCCAATTCATTTTCATTTTCAACAAAAAAATCACAAAATTGAAACTGAGTTGAGTCTTTTCAGACTTAAATGGATGGGGCCCAGAAATTTGCTAAGTCCTGCTTTCACTTCCTTGTAGTAATCTTGAGGACAGAGTGTAAATCCTAACACAGAGATGGCAGAACTTTCCTCTTCTTAGCTCAAAACAGTTCTGCTGTAGAAGTCCTCCTGTTAAAGGAAACATTTTTCTTGGTCTGGAGGGTGCGATGTGTCGGTTCAGCAGCACGTTTTGAGCGGCGCGGTTTGATTTGAGCATCAGAAGCTGCACGTCTGGAGTTCAAATATTGAACTTTGCCGAGTTTGACACGTTGCATCAACCAATCAGGAACTCAGCTTTGGGCATGTGACGTTTTCAGTGACTCAATCAGCAGGTAGAAAATTAATTTCAAAATACAGTTGTGAAACCAAAACACATGTGTCGGGGATATCCCAAGAAAGCTTTGAAATCATTTTGGGATGGCCACACGACCTATGGCTTGGCGGCCATTTTGTGGCAAACTCTGAGACTTTGCTATTTTTGTGTTTTTCCACAATATGGGAAAACAACAATTTTGTTCGAGCGATTTTCCCGAATTTGCACAAACTTGCTGCCAGCTCCAGCCTACAAACACCACAAAAGTGTCATTGACCTTTGACCGTGGGAAAAGGCCGCCATCTTGCATTTTGAAAAAAAAAAAAAGCATCTTTAGGACCAGATACAAACGAAAACTCATCATGGGGATTCTAAAGCAAGGTACGTTGCGATCTTAGCTAGCTTGCACATTTTTTATTGGAATGTCATGAAAATGAAATATTTGATTCCCTGGCCCACGCTGAACAAAACGATGTAACATACGACAAGATCGATGAAGGAATGTGGGCGTGGTAAGCAAAAAATCGTCACAAAAAATGTGCTGACTTGACAAGAATGAAAAAATTCTGAATTTTTTTTTGGTAGACTAATGAAACCAATATATCCTTGTCGGCAAGATCGAGAGGACGTTTGGAAATCATTACGGGAATGGGAAACGACCTAAGGTTTTGTGGCCATTTTGTGCCAAATTCTGCGATTTGCCCATTTAAACATATTGGAATATAAAATAAACTCTTTCAAACAAATTTTATGAAATTTCACACACATGTTGCTAGCGTAAGTCTACAACCACCTCTGGGGTTCCGTCAACCTTTGACGTTGGGAAAAGGCCGCCGTCTTGAATGAAAAAAAAAGCCCATTTAATATCAAAAACAAGCGTCAACTTGTCGCTGGGATTTTTATCGATCATCTTGTAAATTTTTAGGCATCAATGGCAAGCTACTTTGGAAAAGATACTGCAATTGTAAGATTTTTAACGGTGTGCGTATGGCGAGCTAGCAAAAGTGGTATACTTTCATAACTCTTATGTTTTTCAATGGAATACTGTAAAAATGTTATGTGTGCATCCATGTCTGTAACTGAACATATTGAAACACACTGGATATAGCCATGCAAGGAATGAGGGCATAGTTAGCAAAAAACCTCTGTTGCTAATGACATCAAAAAGTTTTCTTTTTTTCGGAATCATCTGAAACTGACGTCGATCTATTCCTTTATCCCCAGGCGACCAAAACATAAAATGGTTGCTATTGAGATATAATCAACAAAAAATCTGCCATGTTGAAAAAAGTGGATTTTTTATCAACTTATGACATGTAGCTTCTACCAATGGAGCAATGTGTTTTTCTGAGTGTGTTGATAATGCTGACCGCAATGCTAGCACTTTTAGCTGCATTAGCATAACTAGCATAGTTAGCATAATTAGCATCTTAAGCAATGAGTTTTTCTGAGTGAGTTGATGCTGATTGCAACACTAGCACTTTTAGCCACATTAGCATAACTAGCATATTTAGCATATGCAACTTTGACTAACCTTGATCAAAGGTGGGCGGTGAGTGTGGCGGTGCTGCGTAGAGGTGGGCAGCGATGGCAAGGCATGGTGCGTAGAGGCGAGCGGACGGGGCGGGTAGCGCCTGCAGGCCATACAACGCAGCTTGCGGATTTGATTTAAATGCCCCCCCCCACTTTAGCCCTTGGGTTGTGGGAGAGACAAAATTATTTAATGAACCCAGACATTGAGATGTGTTTTTGTAGAGCTTTGAATTTGACGTCTGTAAAAAGAGAGGCGTCCAGCGTGAATTTTAGACACAAATCACATTTGGTGTGAACGCAGAATTATACAGTATGCCCAGAGTTTTTCCATATAGTACTAAATAGATGTATTTCTATGTGCACACCCTACACATTTATTTAACATTATAATAACAAAGATATACAGCAAACTTAAAGATTTTCCTACATCATAACACTGCAACAAATTCTGTCGTTGTCATAAACATAAAAGCCAATTAAAAGATAGCTCTCTTCTCTAACCTCTGATTCCATTTATGGGTTGGGTGTCTTGAGTTCTATCGCTAGAGGAGACATCACGTGATTCCTCATGGGAGGAGAGCAACGCCATCTTGGTCAGGTCAAGTCACTGCTGCATTGCATGCATGTGAACACATTTTTTACAAAATGCCAGTTCATTGTGCGGGTTTCAACTGACAAAATCGGAGAAATGAGTCCATGAAGGAGGAAGGTATATCATTTCACAGGTAGGTACTTTCATTGTTTTCTTTTAATGCTGCAGGGGCTTCATTAATAGTACACGTTTTTTTTAATAGTACACATGTTGACATGCATGATGTTGCAGGACTATTATCAACATGCTGCATGTTGATATACGTATAATTTGCTGTCGACATAAATGTAAACTTTATTTTGTTAAACCTTTATACAGTATACTAGGACTAATCTATTATAATAATATAGATTTATACATTTCTGACTCAGTGACTGAACTTTTCTTGCAGGTTTCCAATGGATTCAGACTTAAGGAAAAAGTGGGCCTTAGCAATAAAAAGAGTTAACCCAGATGGATCACTGTGGTACCAACTAGTAATACAGCCTGGATATGTTAAAAACATTTTGTGGAAACACATTTTGATAAGACTGACAAGACTGTTCGCTTGACCATCTGTGTTACACAAATTAATCACTCACATGAATCAATAAATCTAATGTTTTTCTTTGTTTTTGTTTTGTTTTTCTAAGGGTAAATTATTGTTGACTTATTATTGATTTATTATTATTATTATTTATTATTGATTTATTATTATTATTATTATTGACTTATTGTTGATTTATTGTTATCATTTATTATTATTATTGATATATTATTTATGTACTTACTATTGACTCATTGTTGGGCTTTTCTAAATAATTTAAATTACATTTCAAAGAGGTCTACAACATCCACATGTTTAAAAATTATTAATTATTAAAAAATATTCTTTGTAATATTTGTTTTATTTGTATGAAGACCTACAACTATGCATTTTATATTAAAGTTTGAGCTATTAAGGCTGACCGTTTCTCTTATTTAACAACAACAATGATGTATATAGATAAATTCTATACATATATATTATATATTTATATGTATGTATAAATATATAGAAATATGAACATATATAAATTGAAAAGAAGCCACTTAGATGCCACTAAAGGCGATAGAAGTCATTGTCATGTAGGCGCCGACAACCCCACCAAGATGGCGTCGCGTTCCGCCACCGTCGGCCAGGTGTCCCAAGTGGGCGTGTCTCCTCTAGTGATTGAACTCATTGGTGTCGTTATTATCTCTAATTTTCAACCAAATGGAAACTGACTGAGATGGGCCCCACCCTGATCAGGGCCTGACAGCTTGCTTTCTCAGTCTGAATTTTATTTATTTATTTATTTATTTAACTTGTCCTGTCCAACAGCTGGGCAGACAGATGAGAACTGAGGGCCTCTTGTGTTGGACATGTACACAAAACAGATAGTGTTCACACACATACTTATGCCTTTAAACCTACTGGTGTGAAATATTTCATTCATTCAGTCATGCAAGCTATTAGTGCAAAGGTGAGCTAACACCTGTGCTCAGGTGAGTGTTTATGTTCTTCTAAAATGGATGATGGAATGCAAAAAGAAGGAGGGAGAGTGCCCAGTCATCCCCACACCAAGACCTCCGCCACAGCAGTAGCGGCAGCCAGAACCCCCCAACGTCACATAGCAGCAGGCAGAGAACAACCGCCCCCTGGCCGATCACATCCACCACCCAGGCCCGGGCCAGCAGGACCGCCACGAGGCCCCCAGAGCCAGAAAGCAGGGAGGCATGGGGGGAACAGGGTGCCACCCCAGCCCAACCAGGAGAGCAGCCCCCCTGCCGCGCCGGGAGGGCACAACGCAGCGCCCCACCCAAGAAGGGTGCCCACAGCCCCAGACGAGCACCTCATCACCACCCAGGAGTTCCGGGCATCCCCCCGCCCCAATCCCAGGTACGAGCCAGGACGCCCTGAGGGAGATCCGCTCCGCACTCCAGACAGCCACCCACCCGGCCCACGGTTGGTCCAGGAAGGAGCAAGGCAGGGGCCAGCCGCCCCCGCCCAGGAGGGAAGCACCCCGGGGAAAAAAGGGGGCCCACAAGGGATGTTGTAAACATGGCCCGACCAGGCCTGGCCACAGTTGGAAATTTGGCGGGGCCCAGCGCTCAGGGGCAAGGACAAGGACCCACCCCACAGGGACACGGACACCTCCGGCTCAGGTGTAATGTGAACCCCCTCCCTGCGCGGAGAGAGCACCGCCGGGCTCAGGAAACCGGCACCCATGGGACACGGCTGCCGTTGCCAAGGGCCCCGTACCCCCCACCAGGGAAAGAGTAGGGGACAGATGGTCCTAGGTCCCACCTTCCTTGCAAAATGTTTGTGCGTGTGTGTTTGTGGGGGTGTGTGTGTGCATGTGTGTGTGTTTATGTTTGAATGTATATTTTGAGGAGTAAAAGGTGTCAGTCTGAAATTTGAATTAAAATGTGATGTCATACTTTAAGTGCATTGCAATTTTGCTAAACTTACAAGTAAAGTTCTAAAAAATTATTTTTAAATTATTTTTTGAAAGACATAAAAGGAATTAAAATGTCCTTTTTCAATATGGAGTGGAAAATTGCAAAGTGCATTTTATAGACGCATGACCAAATTGACTTTTAAATTGCAAAATGCATTTTCATTTGTGCTATCTTAGATGACCCACCCTTCCATTGACGTGTCCTCCCTACCATGACAAAAGTGGATAAAGGTGGAAAGATTTCATGTAATCCATGGACACCAGTGAAGATCACAAATCATTAAAGAAAAAAGGTTCAGAGCACTGTCTAGTGGGTCTAGATGACCCAACTCCAAATGGTAAAGTGCCTAGGACAGCACAAGGGTGACTTTTGCTTTCAAAAACCTATGACAATTTAAAATGCATTTGATTTTGCTTTTATTTATTTCCTACAGCTGAGTAAACAGATGAGAACTGAAGGCTTCGTGTTCGACATATTTTACTGTTACAAAAGGGGGTCATAAATCTTCTGACACACGAGGAGTATATTTGTAGAAAAACCTTTATAATTTATATAATTAACATAAACACTATTCATATGAATTATATTTGTATCCTTTTTTTGTTGGACCGAAATATCCAGAAGCAGAGCTGAAGTGCAGACCATCGGCCAGAACAGAACCGTCCAAAGTAAGACTAAACTTTCTGATAATAGACTATTCCCTTCAAAGTAGACTTCAGTTGGTGTTGTCCCAAACTGATATAAAGGAGATTTCTTTCTTTTTGTACTGTTTTTTGTCTCTTGGCAGATGTTGGTCCTCAGAAACTTTTAGATGAACATCAGATGAGTTTGAAGAGCAAATGTGAACATGTGACTGAAAGAAGTAATGAAACACAGAGAGGACCTCCCCTCAAAAAGATCTACACTGAGCTGTACATCACAGAGGGACTGAGAGAAGACGTTCATACCCAACATGACGTCTGGCAGCTGGAGACAATCTCCAGGAACAACTTCCTCCATAATGCTACCATCAGGTGCCAGGATATCTTCAAGGCTTTAACTGACGAACATGGATCCATCAGAGTGGTTCTGACCATTGGAATCGCTGGAATTGGAAAAACTTTCTTAGTGCAGAAGTTCACTCTGGACTGGGCCGAGGGCTTGGAGAACCAAGACATCAGTGCAGTGGTTCCTCTGTCATTCAGGGAGATGAACTTGATCAGATGAGCAGCACAGTCTTCTCACTCTCATCCAACGTTTCCATCCAACCTTCCAGAAGATCCCAGCAGAGCAGCTGTCTGTCTGGAAACTTCTCTTCATCTTTGATGGTCTGGATGAAAGCAGATCTTTCTCTGACTTCAACAACAGTCAGGTGGTGTCTGATGTCACTCAGAAATCATCAATCAATGTTCTTCTGACAAACCCCATCCAGGGACGTTCGTTTCTCAGCTCTGGTCTGATCACTTCCAGACCTGCAGCAGCCAATCAGATCCCTCCGTCCTGTGTCTCCAGGGTAACAGAAGTACGAGGCTTCACTGACTTCCAGAAGGAGGAGTACTTCAGGAAGAGATTCAGTGATGAAGATCTGTCCAGCAGAATCATCTCCCACATCAAGGCCTCCAAGAGTCTCTTCATTATGTGTGGAGTTCCAGTTTTCTGCTGGATCACTGCTGTGGTTCTGGAGCACATGTTGACCACAGAACAGAGAGGAGGGCTTCCTAAGACCCTGACTGACATGTACTCCCACCTCCTGATGGTCCAGACAAAGAGGAAGAAGAACAAACACCAGCAGGAACACGAGGAGAACCCACAGGAGCTGACAGAGGCTGACATGGAAGTTCTTCTGAAGCTGGGAGGCTGGTATTTGAACATCTGGAGAAAGGAAACATCATGTTCTACCAAGAAGACCTGGAGCAGTGTGGTCTGGATGTCACAGAGGCTTCTTTGTACTCAGGAGTTTGTACTGAGATCTTCAGAAGAGAGTGTGGGATCTTCCAGAAACCAGTCTACTGCTTTGTCTATCTGAGTGTTCAGGAGTTTCTGGCTGCAGTTTACATGATCCACTGTTACAACAACAAGACAGAGGTGGTGGAGAATCTCCTGAAGAATCAAACAAACATCTCTACTCTAGACGATTTTCTTAGCAGGATCATGAAGAAATCCCTGCAGAGTCAAACTGGTCACCTGGATCTGTTTGTTCGTTTTCTTCATGGTCTCTCTGTGGAGTCCAACCAGAGACTCTTGGGAAGTCTGCTGGGTCAGATAGAGAACAATCCAGAAATTATCCAGAGAATCATCAACAACCTGAAGGAAATGAAGACCACCGACATGTCTCCTGACAGCATCAACATCTTCCACTGTCTGATGGAGATGAAGGACCTCTCAGTTCATCAGGAGATCCATCAGTTCCTGAAGTCAGAGAACAGATCAGAGAAGGAACTTTCAGAGATCCATTGCTCAGCTTTGGCCTACATGCTGCAGATGTCAGAGGAGGTTCTGGATGAGTTAAACCTGGATCAATACAAAACATCCAGAGAAGGTCGATGGAGACTGATTCCAGCTGTGAGGAACTGCAAGAAGTTCAGGTTAGTCAAAAAAATAGATCTCATCAGAAAGTGGAATAAGATTACTTTCAACCATTTTGCAATTGTAAATCCTGCTCTTATTTAATATTTATTTTGTCACATTTAATTGTAAATTTTAAAAAATAATTTTAAATTGCAAAATGTACTTTCTTATTCCAAGCCTGAATTGCACATTGAATATTCAATTGACAATTCAATAGGCTAAGAAGGGTAGGAAGGGTCTGCTTTGCTGCTGAATGTATCCATTTTCCAATCAAGGACCGCAAGCATTCTGCCCCGATGCCCTGCAACTCCATTTTTGCCATTGATCATTGGTGTATCCAGCCAGAAAACTACCATCCAGGCTTTGCTGCTCATTTATCTGGAATTCAGATTCGAAGACCAGATTATCAAATCCATTTTCAGATTGTGAAAGTAGAAAAGGTGGTCAAAAATAGGAAATGCTGGCACAGGGTTCAGAGGGGTAGACAGGACAGGACAAGCCTTGGAAATGTGCAGAAATAGCATCTGACTTAAGCTATAGCAAGAAGGAAAATGACAGATGTTCTCATGCTTTCTTTGTTATTTTCTTTGATGTTCATTTTGTTTTGTAATTAACTTTATTATTTCTTCAAGAAAGGAACACAACACAAAGCAGCACAGCATAGCAGATATCTAACTAGTTAAAGGTGCACACAAATCTAGGGTAGATGTTAAATGTATATAATTTCTTTATTATTCAAACTTCTCCTTTTAAGACAGTTTGCATGTTCTGTTTTTCTTACATAGTTAAAGTTGTTTGTGTTAGAATCTTTCCGTGTCCCATTTCAGAAAAATGATCACTTCAGCAGTAAGGAAAGAAGTGTCCGGAATGTGAGATAATTTGATCATGATAGACAGAACTTCCTGTGATTACAGCAGAAAATTATTGACAACCACCTTGTGACGTATACAGCGTGGAAAATAAGTATTGAACACGTCAACATTTCTCTCAAAAAACATATTTCTAATCGAGCTATTGACATGAAATTTTCACCAGATGTCGGCATCAACCCAAGTAATGCACACATAGAAAGAAATCCAAACGTTTATGTCCATAAATGAAGTTATGTGTAAAAAGTAAAATGGCACAGGGAATAAGAATTGAACACGCTTACTGAAATGTATTTAACACTTAGTGCAAAAACCTTTGTTGGTGATTACAGCCTCAAGACGCCTCCCGTATGAAGAAACCAGTCGTGCACATTGCTCAGGTGGATTTTGGCCCATTCATCCACACAAACTTCTGCCTTCGAATCTTCAAGGTTCTGGGGGGCTTCTTCAGAACCCGATCTTCAGTTCTTTTTCCAAATTTTTTCAATTGGATTCAAGTCTGGTGATTGACTGGGCCATTCTAGCAGCTTTATTTTCTTTTTTCTTCAACCAGTTGAGTGATACCTTGGCTGTGTGTTTCTGATCGTTGTTCAGTTGAAAGATCCACCTCTTTTCTCATCTTCAGCAGCCTGGCAGATGACAGCAGATTCTAACGCAATGTCTCCATACTTTCTCCAGTCATTATTCCTTCAATGATATGAAGTCTACAATTTCTAGTACCACATGCTGAAAAACAGCCCCATGCCATGATGCTCCCACCTCCAAACTTGACTGTTGGTACGGTGTTTTGGGGGTGATGTGCGGTGCCATTTTTCCTCCAAACATGTGCCAGTCTTATGACATCCGGAAGAGTTCAATTTGTCTCATCTGACCATGATTCTCTCCAGACTAGGTCATGGGTTTATCCAAATGTTGTGTTGCAAACCCCAAACGAGCTCAACATGCTTCTTCTTCAAAAATGGAGTCTTGCGCGGGTGTGCGTGCATGGGAGGCTATGGCGGTTGAGTGCATTACTTATTGTTTTCTTTGAACAACGGTACCTGCTGATTCCAGGTCTTTCTAAAGCTCTCCACGAGTGGTCCTGGGCTGTTGGAGAACCCTTCTGATGATTGTTCTGACTCCTCTGTCTGAAATCCTGCGAGGAGCACCTGACCGTGGGCAGGTTTATTGTAATGTCAGTGTTCTTTCCACTTCCGGATGATGGCCCCAATGGTACTCACTGGAACTTTCAGAAGTTTAGAAATGCGCCTAACCAATGCCTTCAGTGTGTTTTGCAACACAGGCTGAGGGTCTTGACATTGCGCCTCTTGCTTTTACCCATCATGCAATGCTTCTTGTCTAACATCTTGCTGGTGAGAAACCTTTTTAAAAGGCATCAATCAGGAACTGACAAACTCCAGCTGCTTTCTTGGCTTGCCAGACCTTTTACCCCTCCTTTTCTTCATGTGTTCAATACTTATTCCCTGTGCCATTTCGCCTTTATTACACATAACTTCATTTATGGACATAAATGTTTGGATTTCTTTCTATGTGTGCATTACTTGGGTTGATGCCGAAATCTGGTGAAAATTTCGTGTCAATAGCTCGATTAGAAATATGAAATATGTTTTTTGAGAGAAATGTTGATGTGTTCAATACTTATTTTCCCCGCTGTAGATAAATCACTCACCATGTAACTAGGGAGAACTAAATAAAAGTGCAAGGCTGGAACAGTAACCCTTATGAAGAGCGGCATGGAGCAGAAGGGTTGTCTGTTTCCAGCTCTCCTCATGAGAAATCGTACCTGCCTCTTGGCGTCTGTTTCCTTTGTTAATAGTGTCTTGTGTTTTCAGAAATAGCCTTGACAGTAGAATAACATGTTGGGATATTTTCTTAAAGCAGTCGCTTAATACTATGATATACCAAATGTGAGCCTCCTTTACAAAGTATAGCAGCTATTTCTTGAGGAAGATGATCCAGAAAAGGCTGCCACATCTTGATGAAAATGTCGGAGTTACCCTTACCCAGAGCACTGAGGTTTTCCGTTGGAACAAACTTAAAAGTGTCTGTGTGCCATTGTGTAGCGCATGGAAGTTGCACTTGTATCCATTGCAGTAGTATACATCTCCTAGCCAGAAGTAAAAGTTTTTGGAGCAACTTTATCTGTCCAGGTAACGCAGGCAACCTACCTGACTGGCCTAAAAGAAACAAAATCGGGTCCAGGGCAAAAGTTCTGTGAAAAATTAAGTAAAGCTACGTTGCAACATTTTGCCTAAATCTGGAGATCAACAGCACTGCCTAACACAGTAATAGTAAGTTACTACAGTGTTTTTACACTTTACATTGCGGATGAATCATATGCAAAACCTGTGGAGTTTATTGAGTCTTGTGTAAAATTCAATACTGGTTTTCCCTGAGTTTGTTACACGTAAATGCATTTTTTTTTTGGCAGACACCAAAGCATTTGACTGAGTTTTGACATCAAGTTCCATCTCCAAATCTGCTTCCCAGCGATACCTAGATTTCTTACTTGTGAGAGTGTTCGATGCCATTACTTATGCATAACACAGAGAAAGGAATTTCTTCTTGGAGGTGGCATTGTCATTAAATTTTAGAATAAAACTTTTTTACTGGGTTTAGGATTGGTTGGTCGCTTGGAAAGAGAGGGACGTCCGAACAAAGTGTCGCACCTGAAGAAAACCTAAAACATTTCGGTGTGATAGGCTGAATCCATGTTAGATTTATCCAAAAAAACAGATAATCACCTTTTTCGAATAACTTACAGACAAGTTTTAAACCCTTATCATGCCCTTTGTTAAATATCCCAAAATCCAAGCCCGGGGAGAATGCTACGTTTTTAACAAGAGACTGCATTGCAGTGGAAAAGTATTTTTTCGACCTATTTGATTCCTGATGCTGTTCCAAACACTAAGTGTAACAATAAGAATAGTGTTGTTCTTTATTCCCACTGGAAATAGACTCAGTAGTGAGAAAGGCTCATAACACCAACTTTCTACATGCGGTTCAGATTGATGTAAAAGTGAGTGCAACCATCCTGATATCATGCGTAAATGGCGGGCCCAGTAGTAATACTGAAGATTAGGCAATGCCTGATCGCCCCTACCAATCTGAAGTTTTAAAACCCTCATCTTAAGCCTTGGTTTCTTTCCATGCCATATAAATTTGGGCAAGAATCTTTCAAATCTTGGTAAAAGTGTTTTTGACAATCTTAAATAGCAACATTTGCATGGGGTAGAGAAACCTGGGAAGGATGTTCATTTTTATCAAGCTCATTGTTAGATAAATGCATCTAGACAATAAAGACAAACACAATAAGAAAACACAATAACAAGTTAGTTTATTATGCATTAGGGAGAAGAATCCAAGTGTGGATCGGAGGACTCTCATCACCCTTGTCTCTTTCAAAGGACAGCTCTTCTCAGTGCATCCATTATTAAGAATCTAAGTAGGAGGTTACATTTCCAAGCAGAGAAGTAAGTTGAAAAGTTCATTAGGGGTGTTGCATAATTAACCTTTTGGGGATGTTTTCAGTTCAAACAGCATTCTTTCCTTATCTGCTAAGGACAGTGTGTCATAAACCCCCTCATCCTAGTTGGGATAAGAGGCAGGTGAAAAAACACACAAGAACTGTTTCTAAAAAGGTAAAAAGGGTCATATGTAAATTACAGTTTGGTTTAAAAATGTAAGAACACATTTAAACAATGATAGAAAGCTCAAGCTTGGTGGCTTGACATAGGTCAAGCCACCAATGTAGATCACTCTTAACTGACTTCAAGACACATCTTAGAGTTTAATTTCTACTTCTCTGAGGTGTTTGCAGATATCTTTAAACCTAAGTATGAAAAACCTTCATATGACCACCCAAAAGGAAAATTAGCAGGAGGGTCCCATCCCTCCCTGTGGCAAAGTTTCAGATTTGTCAAAATTAATTTTGTACCCTGAAATTTGGCTAAATTGCTTAATAATATAAAGTAGAATTGAAATAGATGTCTCTGTTTTTGTTATAAATTACACATCAACTGCATAGAGGGAAATTTTGTATTCAGTGTTGTTCAGTTTGATTCCAGATATCCCTGAATGGGTCCTTACAGCCTTCGCCAGGGGCTCCAAAGAAAATACAAATAATAGGGGAAGAGGGGACAACTCCGGGGAGTTCCTCTGCCCAGAGGGAAACCATCAGATATTGACCCTTGCAGTGGGGGCACTATATAATAATTTAACCCACCTAGTAAATTCAGGGCCCACCCCAAACCTATGCATTACACTGAATGGGTACCCCCACTCAACCCGATCAAACGCCTTCTCAGTGTCTAATAAGATTGTAAGGGCTTTGGAGTTATTACTGTGTGAAAATAGAACAATATTTAAGAGTCAACGTACATTGGAGTGGGAGTACGTACTTTAACAAAGCCTATCTGGTCAGGTTTCACCAGAATCAGCAACACCTCTTTCAGACTCTTAGCCAAAAATTTTAGATAATATCTTATAATCTACTCCGAGCTGATAGGTTGCCTTTTGATAACGTGATTGATTCCCTTAACAGTAAGGGTAAATATTTTGGTGTTACTCATTTCACAAAATCATCCAGCATGAAATAATACACAGTGAAAAAGAGAAAGGAAAAAAATGTCTGAAAATAATACAGTATCAGGATCTGCCGTGCTGACAAGAACACTACCATCAAATGGTATTATGGCCAAAAAAATATTACACACATCTAAAAAAAAAAAAGGCAGAAGAAAAAAAATGAAAAAAGTAGTGAAATAGCAATTACAACTTTAAACTGTCCAGAACATAAAAAGCCACCAAATTGAAACTGTAGAAAGACCCCAGAAAAAGCCAAAGGTTCCTTCCGCTCCACAGGAAAAAAAATACTATTTATCAATCCCACTCCCGGTCCACCCAACTAAGCCTATTATGACCACTGTCAGCTCTAAATCAGAAACATTTCCATTTTTCAATGTAAGTACTTTATCTTTTTCAGGATGGGGTTTGTGTCAAAACCTTCTGGAGACGAGTCAAATCACGAGTCCAGTTGGTAAGAAGGAAACTTTTTTCATTTCATATGATGAACACATCTAAAACAACCAACCAATGATTTCCTGTTATTCAAATGCAGATAGACATAATCTATCAACTTAGTCAGTTCCAAGATTTTATGACAAAATAACAAACAGGACTAAGTCAACTAAATGTAACATGTTTATCTCTGTTTGTGATCACAGCTATGAACTCTCAGAGACTGACTGTGAAGCCGTGGCCTTTGCCTTGAAATCAAACCCGTCCCATCTGACAGAACTGGACCTGAGTGGAACCATCTTGCAGGATTCAGCAGTGAAGACTCTCTGTGCTGGTCTGAAGAGTCAGAACTGCAAACTGGAGACTCTGAGGTTGGTACATTTGATAGTCGTTATTGTTGTCATCCAAAAAGTGTCATGACCTTTTTATTAACCATTTGGAAGTTGTTGCTTTAGGTAGATGTGAAAGTTAAAACAGCAGACAGTTGTTTTTTTTATATCCAACTCTGAATTGTTTTGGAACTAGGATTTGAAAAACATAGTTGTTTCTTTTCTAGTAGATGTCTAGGCTGACGTTTTCTTTACTTAATACATTTCTTCACATTTTAAATGTTCTACAAAGAAAGAATCATACAACACAGAACTGCACAATAATGACCATAACTTTGTCTTCATGTGATTTGATCTGAACTTTTCATTCTGGATTCAGGTTGAGGAGCTGTAGTTTGTCAGACATCAGCTCTAAGGTTCTGGTCTCAGCTCTCAAGTCCAACCCGTCTCATCTGACAGAACTGGTCCTGGATGGAAACAACCTGCAGGATTCAGGAGTTCTTCATCTGTGTGGTTTTGTGGAGAGTCCAGAATGCAGGCTGAAGACTCTGAGGTCAGACATGTTTTAGGTTTGCTAAGATAATATCAGATAATATGTTCATCTCAAGTCAAGTCAACTCAAGTCAGGTCAGCTTTATTTGTCAAATATACTGCATACACATGATGTACAGCACAGATGAAATTTCTTACCTCTCAACCCAACAGTGCAAGCAGCCTATAAAAATAGCAATAATATTAACAGTTATCTTAATAGGTCAGTCCAAAAGTGACAATGAGGTGCCTTAAAGTGACAGTTTACAGAGACAACAGTGCTAAGAAACAGTAATTAGAAAGGTGGGTGGTGGCAGTCTTTGGTTCAGATGATGTGCAGATGCAGGTATAAAGGCTTTTCAGGGGGCAGAGGGGGTAGGGCAGGGAGGTAGTTGAGTTTGTATGTCGCCTGGTGAAGGAAACTGTCCTTGAGTCTTCTGGTTCCTACCTTCAGCAGGCTGAAGTGTCTCTGGGAGGGATGTGAGGGATCCCCTGCAATCCTGATGGTTTTGTGGGTGAGGCGAGGGTGATAAATGTCCGAGAGGCCAGTTAGAGGGACACCAATGATCTTCTCAGCTGTTTTTTACAATGTGCTGCAGAGTCGGTGCAGGCTCCGTACCACACGGTGACGGAGCTGGTCAGGATGCTCTCGATGGCTCCACTGTAGAAGGTCTTCATGATGGGGGGAGGAGCTCTGGCCCTCTTCAGTTTATGGAGGAAGTACAGGCATTGTTGGGATTTCTTGGACAGTGATGCTGTGTTGGGATTCCAAGACAGGTCTTTGGAGATGTGCATTCCCAGGAACTGCATTGTCTGCTATTGTGAAATCTCTGGATTCTCATGTAAAGGTTCCTTCTTCTGTGGTTTAGTTCAGTCACTCAGGCTGCAGATTTAACCTTTGTGTTTTGCTTATTTTGTGACAATGACCTTCAGCCTGGGCAGTGGTTAGCATTCTCGCCTCAGAGCAACACGGCCTAAATTCATTTCTGGGACCTTTCTGAGTGGACTTTGCATGTTCTGCCTAACAAAAACAAATGTCTTTAGAAAGTTTCCTCACCAGTGAGGAAACAAAGGAATCTTCCACTTCAAAATATAAAATATCTGAATTTAACTCCCCCCCCTGAAAACACCCAGAAAACAAAAAACTGAGTTTTATTCATTTTTCACATTTATTGATAACTTCTGTCTCAAAATAGTCCATGAACACATACATTCCAGAACCTTGTCATCTCCAGGAGATGGCCATTTGATGTTTTGATGCACATGACGTGAAATGTTTGTTGAATCAATACATTGTCACACTTGTACCATCTTGATGGTTGCATTTGATCTTAAATTCAATTGTTTCTCTTTTTCATTTCAGTTTGAGATACTGCAAAGTGTCAGAAGTCAGTTGTGGTCCTCTTGGCTCAGCGTTTGAGTCCAATCCGTCCCATGTGACAGAACTGGACCTGACCGGGAACAACTTACGGGATTCAGAAGCCAAGCATCTGTTTCGTTTTTTGAAGAATCCAGACTGCAAACTGAAGACTCTGAGGTCAGACTTCATGTTCAGTTCCTGCTTGGATCACTTAAATATAGTTTTTTGACATTAAACTTAACTCACTGAGAAAGCTAAATATATATAAACAATATATGAACACAACTACCAACACAACTAGACTGAGATCATTTTCTATAGCTCTTGTTTATACATATATAGAAATTGTCTTCATGTATCACTCTTTGTTTTTAACTCTCCTACAGCCACTAACATTCAATGGAATAGTAATGGGTTGGTGTGTCTTCACATGAAGGTGTTCTCTGATTTGCAGTCTGTCTTTGAAGGAAAGTTCCTTGGTTGTTTTTTTTAGAACATGTGCTAAAAACTGATGTGTTTCTGAATTCATAGAGTTTATGTTGGCTTGAAATTGTTTATTTTCTGTTTTCTGTAAAATCTGATGTTATTGTTACTGAACACATGAGATGAGAAGATTTTCATGGATGTGTTTAGAATTCATCATTTTTTTCTGGATTCAGGTTGAGGAACTGCAGTTTGTCACAGATCAGCTGTGAGGTTCTGGTCTCAGCTCTGAAGTCCAACCCGTCCCATCTGACAGAACTGGACCTGAGTGAGAACCGTCTGCAGAATTCAGGACTTCTTCATCTGTTAGGTTTTGTGGAGAGTCCAGACTGCAGACTGCAGACTCTGAGGTCAGAACATTTGTTCCTGTTGTAGATTTTATTTGTCTGTTGATCTCTGCATAAGAGTCTTTTATTGTGTATCTTAGTAATAATTAAGGGTTTTCTGTCATGTGACATGGAAACTCGAGGGAAGAACAAAATATATATTAAGGATGGAAGCTTAACCAGACCTAACCAGTCAAAATGTGGTCAGTTTTCCTGTTTCACAGTCTAGCTAACGTTTCAATCACCCATTATGGAAAATAAAACAAAACCAAAAAAAAGAGATTAGAGGAGAAACTTTAGGCTCTATTTCTTTCACTCATAAAACTGTTCTGTTCTCTTTAAACGGCCAACAGAACTGGATTGTGTTGATATTTACTACTATAAAGAGAAGACCACACCTCACAAAACATACGTTACTTTAAAGACTCTTAGCGGGGTTTGGATGCAATGTTTTTCCAATGTGTAAATTACTATGCGTTCATGCACTAACTGTATACTTTATAAATGTATATTTTAAGTTAAGTCCTTGCTACCATTAAATGAGACCAGAAAAAAGGCTGGATTAAGTCTTAGTGTGCTTAGAACATTGTAGAGATACATTTCAAAAACTCTACTTGTCTATCAGCATCCAGCTATAGGTATTTGTGATTAAATTTAGAATTTTTGCCATAATTTTTTATTATTTCATTTTGGTAAAAAAGATTATCTAAAAGTTTATTTTAACGTATGTCATTGCCTTTCTGAAGGGTATATACTGTAGTTTAGTTGGTTTTGTTAATCCTGATCTATTGTTGCTGACATGATCAACTGTATTGTGCTAAACTACAAACAAATACTAAGTCCTCATATTTTGTTGGTGATACATGATTTTATACTTTTTAGTTTTTTATTTAATATTCATATAAAGCAGGCAAATGTAATTTTTTGCTTTTGCCGTACATCACTGCAGCTGTTCCAGCAAAAAAAAAAAAAAATCCATTCTTGAACTAATAAAGATGTACATTTCTATTCAGGATAAGGAAATGCAATCTGACAAATACCTACTGTGAGGTTCTGGTCTCAGCTCTGAAGTCCAACCGGTTCCATCTGAAAGAACTGGACCTGAGTGGAAATTACCTGCATGATTCAGATGTTCAGCAGCTTTTGAATCTTGTGAAAAGACCAGACTACAAACTAGAAACTGTGAGGTCAGTAGATGTTTGAGTCCAGACTGAAGCTTCTGCTGTTCTTCATGATCTTCACTGATGCGTCACTGACACTGAGGATGAGGAAAACCTCTTCATCATCTTTCTTTTCCTCTCTGTAGGTGGAATTGAGAGTCTTGTTTCAGGACATCACCTGTCAAAGCCTTGAGTATTTCACAGAAGGAAGAAGACAAACGATGATGAAGCACTCACGGCATCTGATCAAGTTATTTTTAATGTTTGCAGTTAGCCGGAAAAAAATAATTACAATTTATTGCCATATTTTAACAGCAAAATCATCGTCATCATGTTTTTTGAAGTTCACTTTGATCACTGTTACAATATTTACTGTTACAAAGTCTACAAATCTACAAGCTGCAAACAGCGTTGTCAGAAAAACATATCTAGACATTAAAGAAAAACACAATAAGAAACAATTTTCTTTGACGGAAGAAAGTCCACCGCTCTTCTCCTCTCAAAAGGTCTGCTTCTCCCAGTGCTCCTTTTGTTAAGAATTCAAGAAGGAGGTTACAATTTCCAAACAAAGAGAAAAGTACATTAGGGGTTGTTGTATGATGACCTTTTGGGAGGATTCTAAGTTCAAACAGTTATCCTTATCAGCTAAGGACAGTGTAGCTGTCACGAAATATCTTTTCATTTTGTAAATGTTCTATATGTTCAATTTTTTGTGACTCATTGCTGACGCCTTGTGGTGAACTGAAAAATTGACTGTGCATGCGCTGTCCATGCGTTTGGTCATAAATAGTCTGATGGGGCAGCTTTAGCGTTATAAGCAAGAAAGCAGAGAACAAGCTGGAAGAAAACGGTACAGTATGGAGTCCTATACTATAATTAAATAAATAAATGTGACCTCATGCAAATACACAATCAACCAATAAATCTCATAAATATATAAAAAGACCATGAAATGTTGAAAAACCTGCACACTGATTCTAAATTACCCATTATATTATTCAATATATTTCATTTTGCTTTAAAAACCTGTTCATTATTTTAAAAAAGCATTTTAAAATATTAATTTTATTCACGTTGAATATTATTATAATTCTGTCTTTTTTCAGAACCTTAGATTTCAATATCAATATTTTCCAAAGTAGCTTTCTTTTTATTTCATGTTGCTGTTTTTCAAAATGGCGTATTTATTTCATGAAGAGCTTTTTCAGCAGAATGGGTCTGTCAATCAAACCAGACAAGGCGGAGACACTTTTGTGATTGGCTATTCCTTTATTCAGACATGAGCAGCAGCACCCCGACTACATCGATCGAAGATGCTTCAGTGAACGTGACGGCGCGATGCCCACTCCTCACCACTAGGGGGAGTGTGCACCTCAACACATCCACAGTGTTACCATAAATTGGGCAGTTTTGGTTCTAAATTTGCGAATAAAAGTGGCTTTGGGCGAGTGTGCATAATTCGGGTGATTTTGTGGTCGGTTCTGCAATTTTCATCTTCTCATGAACATCTAGTAGTGGCCTAAGTTAGGCTGAGTGGCTGTTGGCCTTTCACAAAGCTTCTGTGAACTGGAGTTCATTAAACACACCATGCCGCGTGTGGGAGGAGCTAGCAGCTAATGCTTTGGCCTAATAGCCACATTGAGCGGTGTCTGTGTTTATCTCACTTAAAATGCATGGATGCACAATGCACACGGAGAACGTTAACAGACCAGGTTTATTTATTTGGAATAGTTCCACAACAATGTTTCCATGTTTGAGTTCATGAGATCATCCCAGAGAGTCTTCAGCTCCTGCAGTCAAACTATGTCTGTTACAATCAGAGCGCCCAGCGCAAAAAGTGTGTGTGTGTGTGTGTGAGCGCAAGTTAAGTTAAGGGTCTGTTGTTCAGTTCGCCGGAAAAGTAATAATAAAAAAGTTTATCCAAAGTATAGAGATCTGAATCTGTTAATAACCAGCTCTGAGAGGTCTGAACGGGGAAGTGATCCCAAATCAAACCCCGGATCTCCGCTGCGTTTACAACCAGAAAGAGAAACATTTGCAGGAAAGGTTCAACATTTTCCCCAAGAGGGAAAAAAAAACAGAGGACCTGATTTATAATCATTGTCTCAATGAAAATAGAAAAAATATCATAAGGTTCAGGAGGCCCGAGCAGGCTTGTTCCCCTATCCACTGCTGTCTGGTCCGACTCTCAGTCTGTCGGTCTGCCAGCTCGCCTCCTGCGAGCCGACATAAGGCACGATGACGTCAGACTGGATCTGTGAGCTCAGACAGCAGAGCTGTTAGCTGCAGAGCAAAGGAGAGCTGAGTGAATTGCGTAAGAGTCAGGAGTTTTCACGGGGAATTCGAGACGTGGACGACCGGAGCTCCTTTGGTCCACATAAACCCTCAAACTACAAAAACAGAGTCGTAGATGTTTGCATCTTCTGCAGTAGACAGATTTTTTGTCTCTATTTGATCTCTAATGTCAATAAAGCCGCGCGGATATCGCTGAAATATGTCATCTCTCTGACTGGAACACCGCAGTCAGAGCGGGTATCGAGGAATAAGAGTCGATTTCCATGGATCAGCAAATGAGCGTTTAGATCCCGCCCACCTTCACTGATTGACAGATAGACCCATTCTGCTGAAAAAGCTCTTCATGAAATAAATATGTCATTGTGAAAAACAGCAACATGAAATAAAAACAAAGCTACTTGGAAAATATTGATTTTGAAATCCAAGGTTCTGAAAAAAGAAGTAGAATTATAATAATATTCCACATGATTAAAAATGAATATTTTACAATGCTGTTTTAAAATAATAAACAGGTTATTAAAGCAAAATGAAATATATTGAATAATATAATGCCTAATTTAAAATCAGTGTGCAGGTTTTTCACCTTTTCATGATCTTTTTATATATTTATGAGAGATTTATTGGTTGGTTGTGTATTTGCATGAGGTCACATTTATTTAATCAAATATTTATTTATTTAATTATGAACAGTATAGGACTCCATAGAACACAGCATGGTACAAAGACTTTCAAATGGAAAAGCAACTCCTTAAAATTTGATCAGAGGGCACACGGTAATATTGTTTCATGATTATATTGTAATTTTGTAAGTCTTTATGTGTACGTGTATTCTGAAAGTGTAATTTGTTTTTCTTTAGTTTTTCAAGGTGATTCGTTTGGTTACGTTAAAAAATAAACAACCAAAAGATCAGCAGTCGGAGCGTGGCTTTTTCCTGATCATATTGAAAAACTTAAGGAGCAGCTACAGACAGCGTGTCGTAAACCCCCCCCATCTTAGCTGGGGATGAGGAAAAGATGAACAAACACAAAACTGGTTTCTAAAAAGGTAAAAAGGTCAATCCAAGTTAACACTTAAAATACATTTAAACAAGTACATGTAACCAATGATATTAATAAAACAATTTACTTCACAAGGGTTCAATAAATTAGGGAGGGGGGCAGTGGACACCCCTGTTTTGTGCCTCCATGAAGGGTGAACTTCTCAGATGTTTCTTTTTTTGTTCTAACAGAGGCACTTGGACTGTAATCTAGAATTTTAGTGAGTTTGTAAACCCAAATATATGAAAAACAGTAAAAAGAAACTTCTAGTTTACCCTGTTAAATGCTTTTGCAGCATCTAATGAAATTATAGTATTCTGTTTTTTAAAAGACTTAGTCTACAAGCCTTTTCAGTTGAATATCTTCCTTTAACAAATCCAGTTTGATCAGAGTGAATTTTGGGAATTATCTTCTCTAGTCCCCTAGCGACTACTTTTAGGTCTTCATCAATCACTTCAATTCAATTTAATTTATATGGACCAATAATTACAACAATAGTCATCTCAGAGATGATAGCTGAAAGGCAGGGTGGGGTCTTTCTCTGGCTTCAAGAGAAAAATAATATCAGCTTAGTTTATATTAGCTGGTATCAAATTGTTTTCTTTGATAAACATAACATTTTATTAAAAACCGTCACCAGGAGGTCCCAGAATTCTACAGGGCAGCAGTCTGGCCCCAGAGATTTGTTGTTGGGCATCTGCAGAGGGACTGATGAAGTTCTGTCAACGAGAGATGAATCCAAGGCAGGGATTTGTTCTTTTTTTTTAAGGACTTACTACTCTCTTCTGGTGGGTCAGTGTGTGATGAGTATAGGTTCTAACAGAATTATTATTTCTTCTGGATCATGAGTAATATTTCACGTTATTTCTCTAATCAAGGAGATTGTGATTTTTTTCTATGTTAGTTAACTACGAATTTACCTGATTTGTTTGCATCCTCAAATTTTGAAATTAGTTTATTATTAATATTATTTAATTCAAATTTTAATTCCAGGATATGTTTCTGTCCAGGAGCAGCAGAAGCATTGTCAAGAGCTCTAATTTTGCATTTGAATGCAGACAGTTGCTTTTCCCTTTTTTTGTTTTGAAAAAGATTGTTTCACCTCCCATTACAACACAATGTAATTTTTTAAACTATGAAAAGCAGCCTTTGGTTGCACTTTCCACTAGTCCAGGTTTCTTTTAATCTGTTAAAACTCTTCATCCTCTCTGTTACTCTTTCACAATCATTTTTAAATGTGTGAAACTCTACTGCAGTCTGGTCACTGTGTTTGATATTCTAAGTTCCAGTTATGCATGTATTTTCATGAAGTACTAAAACATGAAGGAGAAATGTGCTGGAATGAGGTCTGACTCATTAATTTTAAATGTTTCTTTGGATAAACGTTGAGTTTGGGGCACTCGCCATCTTTCAAAATAAAAGCAGTTAAATTAATCAAAGTCTTTTCTAAACATGGAGACCATCAGAAAGTTTTGTCTTTTTTCTGCAGCATTTTTTTAATCAAAAGGACTGTTTGTCTCGAGTGACAGCTTCAGGTTTTTAGGCCCAAATATCTTAGGAGACGCACAGATGTCATGTAGAACAGTGAAAAATCTACAGAGAGCTTGCTTTTGTTGCTTTTATCATTCATAATCCAAATTAATGGCCTTAAACTAAACAATAACATGTATGTAACGGGTTCTTCTTGACAATGTAAAGATACTCAAAAACAAGATCACCAAGCCTGTCTTACCTGTCCACAAACCTTCCCACAATCTCCAACACAGCAAGCTCAAACCATTCACCAGGGGCCTGTTTCAGAAAGGAGGTTCGACCAACTCTGAGGTTGAACTTGAACTCTGAGTTGGTCAATCCGGAGATTAACAACTCTGAGTTTTCAGTTTCAGAGCAGCTGATCCGAGTTAGATCAATCAACTCTGAGTGGACTGATTCAGAGGTGAGCGTGCGCACCGCGTCTATAAGAAGCCATTATCAATGGAGCGCAGATATCACGAGTCACCATGGCAACCGTGAAAAAAAGAGGTCTGCGTATTTTTCTCCAGCTGAACTTGACGTGCTGCTGCAGAGTTACAGTGAATATGAGCACATATTCTGGAAGAAAAGCAACACAGCTGCATCTGCAAAACAGAGACAGTTAGCGTGGAAAACATAGCTGCTCAAGTTAATGCCTAAGTTTGCATTTAAATCATTGTTATAAAATATTGACTGTAATAACTTTTTAAATAGCGTAAGGTGTGAAATAAAAAACGGGGATATTTAGGTGTACTTTTGAAGTGTTCTTCCTGGTGTAAATGCATGAAATGCTGCTTAGTGTACAGAACCAATCTGGGGGGGGGGGCTTTAACGTCGGTAATGTTTACTTTCGCTGCGCGAAGACTTCTCCTTTCTTTTCTCTCGTCTTTCCGACCGTGGTCAGAAGCGCAGGGGAGATTTCCTTCAGGGCCGAAGGGAATTCTCCTTCGGGGTTCACTTCCCGTTCGAAACCCTCAACCTCCAGAGCGGAATCAGAATGACTCCAAAACAGTTATTCTGGGAATGACACCTTCTCTTTATTTAACTAAGTGCTCCGTCCTCCGAACACACAATATATTCCACGCACACACCTCCGCTCCGTGCTCACCCCCCCCATCTGCACCTGCACTCGCCCCTCCCCTTGTCTCTCGCTCAGCACACACACGCTGCAACACTACCCTTGTATTGATCAAGTGGTATAGGTTTATACGGGATTAAGAAAGTAAGCAGTGCTAGAAAATTGTGTTTCCAAAAAGTAATTGTTACATTAATCTAATTCAATGTCCCTGATTTCATTTTCATGTAGATGCAATCCTGCAGGAATTAAAAGAACATGGCAGCAGTTAAAAGTGAAAAAGAAATCGAGTCTTCTCAAAATCCTCGTACGAGGTAAAAATAATTCTCTATGAATTAATGCAGCCTCCTCGTCTATTGGGTCCTCCAAAAAAGGACAAGCCATTCTTGTCACTTAGACCGTCTCTGTGTGACGGAAATGTGGGCAATGAAGGTTAAAGCGAAAAATACCGCTTCGTCTTTAAAAAGGGGAGGGGACCGGCAGAAACTTTGAGTTTGGAGAATAAAACCTGCTCCCGACCAGGTTAGGTTCACAGCATAAGTAACCATGGACACTGACTGAGTAGAAGTTACCTCTCTTTCAGAAACGGGTTTGACTTACTCTGCTTTCTCTGGTTAAACAAACCTCCCATTCTGAAACGGAAAACCCAGGGTTTCCCTGATTTCAGGGTTAACACACTCAGAGTTTACACTTAACCTCCTTTCTGAGACAGGCCCCTGGTTGTGATCCAGAAAGAGCTCTCCTCTCCAGTGATTGACAGGAGCTTATATGCAGGGCTGGTGGCTGGCTCTGGGCCTGATTGTGCAGCTGGTCAGGTCTCCACCAGGACCAGGTGTCTTCACTCAGCTCTTTAAACACATGCAGAGGAAGGAAACAAAAGAAAGACACATGAAAAACCCCTGCATGTAATAGCATAGAAAACATGTTTGCTTGTTACTCTAGCATAAATCCTTCTAGACAGTGTTTAAGTCCTAATGTATAGTTGCCCAATCCGATATTTCAAGTCCAATTTCCCCTAGATATGAATAAATACACACCAATTTTTATTTAAATTTTTTTTTTTAATTTGCTCTCGCAGGCTATATAAGATGACATGGCGGCCACATTAGGCCCATGGGCCTTGAGGTTGACACATGTGGACTAAGAGATGACAGGACAAAAGAAAAACAATTGAGGCTGGTGTTCAGGCGCTGTCCTGCAACCTGTGACGTTGTTTCGACACATTGATCCACTGTATCTGTATCTCTAATATAACACAAGAACAAGATCACCACAAAACTATTTGGAGCTGTTTTTGAAGCAGAGAGCAAAGTTTTGGGGGGAAAAATGAGCACCTGTTATACCCGGTGTTTACTGAAGATCAGCGTCTACTAGAGACCGACCACTATTATAAGGTATACGGTAAGAGTTCATTCAGAAATGTTTAAGGAAAAACAATCAAAGTACAGTAGTGCAGACAAGAAAAGAACCCTCCCCCTTTTAACCTAACCATGCAAAACAAAAACATGAATGTCTTTTTTAAAACATAGCTATTTTAACCAAAGATTTTAACAACCTTGCAATAGCTTAGTAGACTAAAATCAGTGGTGCATACCAGGTCTGGCTACCTACTTTGATCAGGGGGTGTCCCATGATGAAGTCCTCTGTGATCATGACTGGCTTGGTCGCTGGCCTGGGGAGATACCCAAAATATGATTCATTCACATCTACATCAAGCCAGATTTCCCATTCAGCCATCTTTAAAATGTGGTCCATATTTTCTGAAGTATCTCTTTATGCAGATGACACTGTGGTGTTCTTTAAAAAAAAAAAAAAACAGGCTAAATCTCATAACCTTCTGTAGCCCCAAATTGTTTAATTTTTATAATTTAATGTTAATGTTCTAGTCAAGATAAGCATTATTTCTCTGAATGCAATAGATAAAAAAGCTGATACAAAAATAACAACATCCACCACAAAAGAAAAAAAAAAACTACTTTTATCAGGAAGCACAGATATTACCATCAGACAGCTGAAAATCAAAGATGAAAAAAAATATCAATGTCACAATTAGGAGCCAAAGCATTTCAGTTTTTTCCTGTCAGTTTTTGTTTAATCAAATCAAATCTGGAAGCAGAAAAAGCCCTGTTGGTTTTGGAAACACGTTTTGACAATAACTCCAGAATATTCATTCAAACACATTTCAGGAATTCTAAGGTTATTTCTCTGTTTTAAAACCAACTGTTTGTGAAAATGTCATTCTAGAAACAGCTGATTACTGTTGTACATGCGCTGTACATATACCTCTGTATAAAAAGAAACCAAAAACACTGAGATTATAAAACACATGACTAACAATCTAGAAACAAAAAAACAAACAAAAACATAAAAATTAAAACCAGGTCAGAGTCTCATGCTGAGTTTAAGAGCAGCAGATATAAATGGGTTTTTAAATGACAGTTCTGTAACTTTGTACTCATGTGGCGAGGACAGAACAAAATTGAGGAGATAAGGAAAGAGGAACATATCAGAACACAAACCAATTTAAAAAACTGCAGAAATATCTTCATGGCAGAGAGCAGAAACCATGTTAATTATTGATTGTGGGAATTGTTGATTTAACCTTCAGCTCCAAGTCTATTTCAGGTGAGATCAGGTTACCTGAGTCACGCCCACATTATAACAAAGTCATGTGACTTCTTGTAAAAGCAGTAAGGAAGGAACTCCGATCAGCTGTTTCAGGTTACAGTAAACACAGGTGTGATTTGAATTCTGTCGTACACAGCAGGAAGATCCGATCTGGTAATGTCAGTCCATCTTTCCTCTTCTTTTAGACTGAAAGAGATGAAGTTTTCTTTCTGTAGATCCTCAAACTAACATGTTTGTGTCCATTTTCCAGCTGCTGACTGATCCATCACAGCCCAGATTCTCCCTGTGAGTGTTGGACTTCCTGATCTGGTTCTGGTTCTTGAACCAACATGTTTTTGAACAAATCTGCTGTTTGAACTCACAGTTAAAGCTGCTTGTCCAACTCTGACTGATGAAGATGAGCTGCTCAGAGGAAGACGAGGACAAAAAACAGTCTTCAGCCTCCAGCTGTGTGTCTATGAAGAATGACAAACTCAAAGACAAACATCTGGACTTCAGAACTGAACCTGGACCTTCAGAATCAAAGTAAGAGACAGTTTTGGATTTTTTGTCTGGTTTGTTTGAAAGAAACTCTGACAGTAAAGATTTGTTTCCTGGAGTTTTGCTGTTGCTGTAAACTTGGAAGAGCCGTTGAACCAGTGGAACATGTTTACATATTTAAAGCAGTATGAAACTCAAAGTTGACGTCTGTAAATAAATAAACAGAGAAATCCCAGCCATAAGTTTAGATCAGAATTATTATCTTGAGCTTTGAAATGTTCTTGTCTGTCAGTGCTCAGGTCTTATCTTCTTAATGTGAAATTACATTGATTTAAAAAAATGTAATTAAAAAAACACCCTAAAAACCATAAAAATGCTGCATCATAGAGGCAAAATTAAGATTATATTGATAAAAGATAATAAAAGCAACATTTTAAAACTAATTTCAACAATAATATAACCTTGTTTGTATTACATTCCACTGTAAAGAGCTGAATGCTAGACATATCTCCCAGTAGGAGTAACAGAGATCTGTGTTCCAAGTATTTTGTTGAGGAAGAGGTTTTTCTATTAGATGGTTCAAAACAGCAGTTTAAATAAAAAAAGAAATCTCATAAATAGTTTTGATAAGAAATATAATTGCAAGCATTTGTATGTTTTCATAAGCTCCCATCTTTAAATCTGTTGTTTATGCATTTGTGTTGAGGAAGTTCAACTTTCCTGTTTTATAGAAGCAAAAAACAATCACTACATTAATCCAAATTTAACACTTTAAAAGAAGAAGTCATTGAAGAAACGTCTTTGAAACAATTCAAATAAACAACATTAGCCTGTCTGCATCAGAATTGATGAATGTTAGAAACGTCTCCACAGGATTGCCACAATAAAAGCTTTATTCCTCCATGCATAAACTTGATCTGGGAAAGATGTCATCAGTTTCTCAGAATACCTCAATGATCTGGCAGAAGAGAGAAGCTCAGAGGAACTTCTGTTGATGCAGAAAGACTTCAAACTTCAAACTCTGCAGTTTCTACAAACTTCTGATGATCAGTTTATGTTTGCAGAGGTCAGC
>CM074505.1:266032-284327 GCA_037389245.1 Oryzias sinensis
TTTTTTTTGGAACATTTTATCACAGTTTTACATTTCGGTTGCGAGCTATCATAGTTAACCCTTTGACATCAGAGCTGTCGCCGACGACGGCAAAACAACAACATCGTAACTCTTCGACCATTAAAGCATATAAACGTAATTCCAACAGATTCTGACGACAGGAAAAGCAGCATCAGCTTCAGTTGGAAATACGTTTGTTACGTACACGGTTGAATGGTAAATGGCGTATACTTATATAACGCTTTCTACCTTCTTTCGAAGGCCCAAAGCGCATTAAAGTCACAGTCCCATTCACGCACACATTCAAACACTGATGGCAGCTCCCCTGCCGAACACTGGCGCCAACCTCCCACCAGAGGCAAGGTGGGGTTCAGTATCTTGCCCAAGGACGACTCATGGGCGTGAAAGGCGGGAATTGAACCTGCAATGTTATGATCATGGGTTGACTGCCCTACCGCTGCTCCACAGCCGCCCCTTTGAAGAGTTTGGTTAGTTCAGAGAACGTGGACGCTGGAGCTAAAGCGAAATGCATCTTGGTATTTAAAAAGAAAAAAAACTTTAAAATAAGTTTAGATTTGAGACAAAATACTAAAATTATTCTGAAAAATGCCAACATTTGAGAAGACCTTTACTTCTTACTCCCAAAGGAAAGACAAAATTATTTTTTAATAGTTCACTTTTTATGGCCCGCAGCAGCAGTCACTGACTGCAAGGACCATATTGTTTTCGCAGTTGGAACGACGACTTCGCCGCCTTTCAGCGAGAATTTGACCCCCGCCGCATGCTCGAAAAGTCACCAAAATGTGCACACACCTGGGATAAATTGGAAATAAATTTTCCACAAAGTCAACGTCACCCCCCCGAAGACGATGACATCACGGCAATCCCGTAAAATAATGAATGGGCCGAAAATCGCTAATGGGGCCAATTTTTTTTTAACTTCAAAATACAGTTACGAAACCAAAACACACATGTTGAGGATATCCCAAGAAAGTTACGGCCATGGCGGCCATTTTGTGGCGAACTCTGAGAATTGCTGATTTTTATGTTTTCCCACGATATTTAAGCGATTTTCACGAAATTGCACACACTTGCTGCCAGCTCCAGTCTACAAACACCACAGAAGTGTTGTTGACCTTTGACCTTGGGAAAAGGCCGCCATCATGCATTTTTAAGAAAAAGCCCCTTTAGCACCAGATACAAATGAAAACTCATCCTAGGGATTTTTTTTTACCATTGTCTCAAAACGCAAATGCAAAGAACAAAGCTAGTTGGACTTTAACTTAATTTTTGTTGCAGAATTTCGAATATTTCAGGTGTTCAGATTGAACCCACTCCTTGGGTTCCACCCATCCTAATTGGACCCAGCTGTGGGCACTCCCCTCATCAGCACTCTGCTTTGACTGCTACTTAACCCTTGTGCTATTCAATGGGGTCAAGATGACCATTGACGTGTTCTCCCTACCATGACAAAGGTGGATAAAGGTGGAGAGGATTTCATGTAATCCATGGACACCAGTGAAGATCACAAATAATTAAAGAAAAAAGGTTCAGAGCACTGTCTAGTGGGTCTAGATGACCCAACTTCCAACGTTAAAGTGACTGGGTTTGCACAAGGATTATTAAGGTGACCTGCCTTTTATGTTAACCAGGCCACTTATTGCATTGTACAGTGTGGTCAATAAGTATTTGATAACCCTGTAATTAAGCAAGTTCTCCCACTTAGAAAACATGGAGGGGTCTAAAATGTTCATCATAGGTGCATTTCCACAGTGAGACAGAATCTGAAGAAACATTCAGAAATCACGTTATACGATTTTTAAAAACAATTTGTTTGCATATTACTGTTGCAAATAAGTATTTGATCACTTGATTATCAGATAGATTTCTGACCTGCTGTTCTGCTTTTAAATAGTCCAACTCCACTCTGTCAGAAAATAGAAGAGGCTAATAATGACTGTCTATGTTAGGGGTGTGTATTGGCAAGAGTCTGGCGATACGATACGTATCCCGATACGCGCCCTGCGATACGATACATTTCCCGATATTTTACCGAAACATGTTTTCCGTTTTTTTTAATATGACTTTGAATAAACTCAACCTGAATTTTAATGTCTTCCACAGTAATAAAATGGTCAAATTCGGTTTAATGATCACAATGTTAAGCACTGAAATTGTATCTCATATATAAGTTGCGTTTACCAAAGCAAATTCATAGTGCTTTTATTTTGGTAAGTTAAAATATAGAAAGGGAACAATCAACATTGACTGATTTAACAAATATTTATATTTTTTTCAGTGTAAGAAAAAACAAAGAATGAATGAGCCTTAACCAATAAGTTTCTATTGGGGAAATAAAATGCTGTTTATTTTCAGCATTAATGTAGCCTCTCTAGTGCTTTTAAACAGTTCAGGAGCCTGAATGGTGCTTTAAAAATAAAGGGTGGGGGACACACAATGATTCTTTCCAGAAACAATAAAGTGTGATGATGAGGCAGCATGACAGAACGAAGGAAAGTTGCTTTAATGTGACAAAAAAAGGGGCTTTGTTTACAATCTGCTCTGTTGTACCTTTGCAGCCACGCTTCTCACACACTGAAGTAAACTGGTAACACTGATCACCACAATGTCAGCCTTTTTCAGAGCATTGTACACATCCCTCTGATCCATCAGGTCCCTAAACTAGAATCTGTTGCTGGGAGGTTCTGCAGAACTTTAGCCCGCTTTGCTAGGATGCTAGCAGATGCTAAGCGCATTAGCCTATTAGCCCCTGCCATGCTTCATTGTCTATCTTATTTATCTGAGTTTCTGTTTGGTATCCATTCAAGTAAAAACGAAGTAGTTCATGTCTCATAACAGAACAAGCTGCCTCTGGCTGCAGTGTTCCTGTTGTCTTCTGCAGAGTAGAGCTGCTCAAAGAGGCTCTGTGTTCTCTGCTGCCAACTAGCGGTCGGAGGGTGAAGTGGACAACAAGAGTCAGACATTGACGTTAAGGACGCTCAGAAATAATTAAATAAATATCAATCTGGCAGCATTTTGAATCGATACAAGTGTTGCCAAATGACATATTGCGATATATTGCCGAATCGATTTTTTCTTACACCCCTAGTCAATGTCCCTCGGACTGGGGCCCCTCGCAAGATCTCACGTGGTGGGGTATCTATGATGCTAAGGAAGGTGAAAAATCAGCCCAGGACTACACGGGAGGAGCTGGTCAAGGCCAAGGCTACTATAAGTAATCCATTAAAACGTCATGGTTTCAAATCATGTATCACACGGAAGGTTCCCCTGCTGAAGTCAGCCCATGTCAAGGCCCGTCTGAAGTTTGCCAATGACCATCTTGATGATCCAGAAGAGTCATAGGAGAAAGTATTTTGTTCAGATGAGACCAAAATAGAACTTTCTGGTCTTAACTCCATTCGGCGTGATTGGAGGAGGAGGAAGAAGGAGGAGCATCATCCAAGAACACCATACCTACAGTGAAGCACGGGGGTGGAAGCATCATCCTCTGGGGGTGTTTTTCTGCACAGGGGACAGGACGACTGCACTGTATTAAGGAGAGGATGAACAGGGCTCTGTATTGTGAGATATTGGGCAAAAACCTCCTTACCTCAGTCAGAGCGTTGAAGATGGGTCATGGCTGGGTCTTTCAGCATGACAATGACCCGAAGCACACAGCCAAGAAAACCAAGGAGTGGCTCCGTAAGAAGCATATCAAGGTTCTGGAGTGACCTAGCCAGTCTCCAGACCTAAATCCAATAGAGAATCTTTGGAGGGAGCTGAAACTCCGTGTTGCTCAGCGACAGCCCAGAACCCTGACAGATCTAGAGAAGATCTGTATGGAGGAGTGGGCCAGAATCCCTGCTGCAGTGTGTAGAAACCTAGTGAAGAACTACAGGAACCCTTGACCTCTGGAATTGTTAACGTAGACTGTTGGACCTCTGGAATTGTCAATAAAGGCTTTTGAACCAAATATTAAAGTTGTTTAACTCAAGTGATCAAATACTTATTTGTCACAGTAATATACAAATAAATTGTTTAAAAAAATCGTACAACGTGATTTCTGAATGTTTCTTCAGATTCTGTCTCTCACTGTGGAAATGCACCTATGATGAAAATTTTAGACCCCTCCATGTTTTCTAAGTGGGAGAACTTACTAAATCACAGGGTGATCAAATACTTATTGACCTCACTGTAGATCTTACCAGTATAATCATCTGAAGCTATGTGTTTTTCTGAGTAAGTTGATAAAGCTGATCCCTATGCTAGCACTTGGCAGCAGGTGGCGCATAGAGGGTGGCCAGGGTTAAGGCGAGTAGCGCATGTGGGCCATTTTTTTGTCTTTCTGCTTGAAGTTAGTCCCGGGGGGGGGCATTTGCAGGACTTTTCTAACTCTAAGTAAAGCTTGGAGACATCCATGTCTGGAGGACACTCTGTTTCAGGAAAGATGTTGAAGGTTGGAACCTTCCGATCCTCGTTGAGATCGTTCGGATCCTTGTGGAGAACCTTCAGATCCTCATAGAGAGCGTTCAGACTCTTTGTCTGCAGATAGTCTTTGGGCTCATCAGCAACGTTCTCACCCCAGTGCGCACTTGCTAACCACTCCTTTTGGTCATCACTATAGCAACAGAACGCCGACCACATCAGGGAGGGAATGTTGACCCGGTTCTTGAGTTTTTCAGTACCGGGCTGTGGTCCATTCACCACGACTCGCTCATTGAGATATTTGTCACCGGCCTTTGCTCCAGTCACCACGTAGCCTTCAGTAACACCATTGCTGTTTTTGCAGAACTTTTCCATGAAACATTTGACGCAGGTCTCCATCTTCTCCCAGCTTCCTTGGTTGAATGATTTCACTTGTGGAACAATGTTGGTCAGGGTGAAGGTGGAGTTTTTGGTCTTTTCGTTGGAGGCGTAGGAGCTTGGATATAAATGACCTCTGTTATATGGTCCACTGTTTTTGTAATCTAAATTTGATGCTTGGTATTTGTAGGCTCCTTTTTTATTGTCTATTTTCATGTTCTTGTCCCTCTTCATGTTCTTGTCCCTCTTCATGTTCTCGCCAGCAGGCTCATCTTCAAGCTGTAAAAGCAGAAAAGTTGAAATCGTTAGATAAATGGACACCCAAAATAACATGAACAGTCCTCTTCCAACATTCTTGACAAAAGCTCCCTCTAGTGGAATAAGTCTGAACACACCAAACAAAGTTTACTTGAACAAACCTCCAACACAGTTTAAGCGTTTAAGTTATTTATCATAACTTTTCAAAGTGACAGTTACAGTTGCACAGAAAACATGTTTGCTTGTTATTCTAGCATAAATCCTTATTAAAACCCACATAACTCCATTAATGAAGGATCAAACTGTCCAAGTGATTAAAGAAAAATAACATAAAACTGAGCTAGAAAGAACATGGATTACAGGTGTAACATTTTCCAAAAAAAAAAAAGGATGAACACAGCCTTTTATCCAACTGATTGTTTGATGACAACAATTTGTCTGCATACACACAAAACCTGCAAACATTAAATAATTACAACAGCAGCTACACATAATATGTGATCAACTAAAAAAAAATATTTTAAGAAATTAAAAAATTTGATGCTCACATAAAAGGACATGGAGGGCCACATTTGGCCCCCGGGCCTTGAGTTTGACACATGTGCACTAGACAGTGTTCTGAACCTTTTTTCTTCACTGATTTGTGACCTTCACTGGTGTCCATAGATTAATGAAATCCTCTCCACCTTTATCCACCTTTGTCATGGTAGTAGGCCTGTGCGAAATATTAATTGAATTAATTAATTCAAATTTTTTATTACGTCAATAGGGAAGCGTCCACTCTGGACTATTCAAGCCTGCCTTTTAGAGTAGAAACACATAAATTCTCATATTTGGGAATATCGATCACAAATAAACATAAAGATCTATTCAGAGAAAACCTCATGACCTTACTGAACCAAACAAAACAAACATTGGCACAGTGGTCACCTTTGTCTATGTCGCTGGTGGGCCGGATCAATTCTATAAAGATGAATATCTTGCCCAAATTTTTATACTTATTTCAGTCCTTGCCAGTTTTTATTCCCGGTTCCTTTTTTAACCAGCTCGACTCAATCCTCTCCGCCTATATCTGGCATGGAAAACGTCCACGTCTAAGTAAAGTTCATTTGCAGAAAACCAAGTCCACGGGTGGGCTTGCCCTTCCAAATTTTCGACTCTATTACTGGGCTGCAAATTTGCGATGTATGGCATTCTGGTCATTCTACGCCGACCGATCTGACCCCCCTGACTGGGTGGAGCTGGAACTACACTTGAGTGGAAACACCTCCCTTCCTGCTTTGCTGGGTTCTTCTCTCCCTCTCCCCTCCACTACAGATATTTGTAACCCAGTAGTTAAACATTCTTTAAGGATATGGGTTCAGTTTAGGAAGCATTATGGTCTCTGTGACTTCTCACTCTTAAGCCCTATTGCTTCAAATCATCTTTTCATACCTTCCCTTCATGACAGGGGTTTTTGGGAGTGGCACAAGAAGGGCATTAGAATATTTAAGGATCTGTTTGTGGGTAACACTTTGGCCTCATTTGAGCAGCTAAGCAGAACGTTTGGTCTTGTAAAATCAGATTTTTTCAGATACCTGCAAATTAGACAGCATCTTCTCTCTCTCAGGCCTGGCATTGCCACCGTCCCGGACGAAACAGTTGTCGAGACCATCCTTTCATTGAACCCGTCCCACAAAAGACTTATTTCAGTTCTATACAACCGGCTGACAAACCTAAAAACGAATTGTGCGGCCCAGCTTAGAACCACGTGGGAGGGGGATCTAAACATGTCCATATCTCCAGAAACCTGGAATTTAATGCTGAGACAAGTGAACTCTTCGTCTCTCTGTGCTCGCCACCGTCTAATACAGTTTAAAGTTTTGCACAGGTCACACATCTCTAAGTCTAAACTATCTCACATGTACCCTAATATCAGTCCCTACTGTGATAAATGCAAAACTGGGGTAGCCACACTTATTCACATGTACTGGTCTTGTCCATCCCTCAGCAGGTTCTGGGTGGCAGTGTTTCAGACTTTATCCTGGATACTCAAAGTCTCGCTGCAGCCAAACCCTCTGACTGCTCTGTTTGGGATCACTGGAGAGGGGGTGATTCTAAACCGAGAAAAACAACAAACTCTGTCTTTTGCCTCTCTCTTGGCTAGACGTGCAGTCCTGGTTAGGTGGAAGGATGCTGCACCCCCGACTCACAAACAATGGTTGGCAGAGATCATGTCTTGTTTGCTGCTCGAGAAGATCAGGTTCTCACTCAACCATAAGAGCAGGAACTTTCAGGAGATGTGGGGCCCTTTTCTGGAGACATTTCAGCAGATTTGGGAACGAGGCAACCAGGGTGCTTTACCGTGTCGAACCTAGTCCGGCCTTAAACCCAATTTGTGGTGCCAGTGTGGTACCCAGCTAGAAAGTGGGCAGTGACAGAAGGGGGGGGGGGGGGGGGTAAGGGTTGTTTCAGTTTGTTTATTTTTATTTCTTGTTCTGTTTTGAAGCCGTTGGCTTTATTTTATTTTATTATTTTTCTATATTTTATTACTACTTTTTATGCTTATTCCGATTTTTTTATTATTGTTTTTAGTTCTGTCAAGTCCTGCTGTTTACTACTGTGACTTTGCACTATGTATGTCTTTATGTTCTGGAAAAGTCAAATAAAAAGATTTTGAACTTAAATTTTTTATTACGGGTGATTTAAAAAACAACTAAATCGAGTTTTTGTGTAATGGCGCAATTTTGGCTCCCCAGAGCTTCCGTAGCGTCAGTTTTACACGGCAGTATGGCGAGCCACAAACAACAACATCATGGCACACACGACACATCAATCGACAGCATGGCTACCAGTGAGAGAGGGACGTTTGTTCCTAAAGGAATCAAATCCTCTGATGTTTGGAACTTGAATGGGTCTACTGACACAGACGTGGAGGAAGAGACCCCGCCCCCACGCTACAACATATGCCTAAAGCCAAAGGCAGCAGCACCACAAACCTATTCCTGAGGGAAACCTTTCACTGTTCTCCTTCACGCCGTAACACCAAACATGAACATGCGGCCCCAACATTTCCCCAAACTCTCGCGCAGCACGCGCTCATTCCCCATCTTCCACACGCAGCGCGCTGTCACACACACTCATTATACAACACCTATATATAGTTCATTAGTTAGTTAGTTGTCACTGTTATTTGCTAATAAAGAATACTGTGTTGTAATTATCAATTACGGCGGGGGCGGGGGGGGGGTGTTTACTGCAACTCCTGCTGCTTCATCAGCGCGGTGATCATAAATCCCACACCGTCACAGCTCTGGTTTATATCTTGTGGGACACAAAAAAATCTTCTCCACTACCGATAGCAGAACCGTTGAGGTCAGATCTTACGGAAACCGCTGAATGTTGAAGAACTGAAGGATGTTGCCCCGGGCTCGCTCAATACCAGAGCTCGGTACCCATCCCTGGGAAAGGGGCACGGTGGAGAACAATCACCGAAGCGGTCGCTTTGCACACAGCCAAAGATATGGAACCCATAGATACCGTGGGGAAGACGGGTATCATTGATTTATCAAAACCTTAGACCCCAGATCTGAGCTGTGTTGTTAATCCTTTAGAAAATGGTGCTACTCTCAAGGTGAATGTTTGTCTCCTTTTAGTCTAGACTAAAAGTGTGACTCAAAACACAGCTGGGACTTTGATTCCAAGAGTGTGTTCATTTATTTATTATTCTTCCCAGAAATGGGGGTTACATTTGTCTTGAGTTTGATTAAATAAAAGCAAGATTAGCTTTAAGTTGTCTGCCGTTTGTACTTATTGCTTTCCTTAAGTAGGGGGGGGGTGACAGGAAAAATCCGAAATTGAATAAAAAAAAATAAAATCGGAGTTTTCCATGTTTTCAAATTGGGAGAACTTGCTAAATCACAGGGTGATCAAATACTTATTGACCTCACTGTACAATGTAATAAGTGGCCTGGTTAACATAAAAGGCAGGTCACCTTAACCCTTGTGTTATCCTAGTCACTTTAACATTGAGAGTGGGGTCTAGATGACCCCACTAGACAGTGCTCTGAACCTTTTTTCTTCAATGATTTGTGATCTTCACTGGTGTCCATGGATTACATGAAATCTTTCCACCTTTATCCACCTTTGTCATGGTAGGAAGAACACCTCAATGGAAGGGGGGGGTCGTCTAAGATAGAACAAGGGTTAAGTTGATAAACCGTGATTCTTTTGAGGTTACCTGAGGTTCAATCATCCATTGAGGTCTTTTTCCAGCTTCTTCGTCTTGAACAAACTTGATAGCAGAAAACACAGGGATCTTTCCTATGGTGTCATAAAGTGTCAGAAAGGTTCTGGTGTTCCTGTAGGTCTGGCAGATGGGCTTGTATCGGTTCTGGCGCAGGATCTCCCCGTTCTTCAGGATGTCTGGAATATCAGGAGGATGTCGGTTCAGAAGGAAGTCGGCACAGTCTGAAATGGACGTCACCACTTCGGTTTGTGTGGGCCCGAAAGACGAAAAGACGAGGAGGAGGAGGAGGAGGAGGAGTAAGGCTGTGCGGGGCAGAAAACACCCCAGAGGCAGAAACATCATCTGTCCAGAGAAGACAAAGAAAGAGGTCACTAATCACCAAAAATCACAAAAAAAAACTTGTATTCGATTTAAAAATCCATCCAAATGAATCAGAATTAGAATTTGTACAGCTGATTAGTCAAAAAAAAGAACTTAACAAAAACATATTAAGCATTTATAAATAAATACTGTTATGTTTTTTAATAGCTGTTTTTGTTGAATGCAGATAATTTATTAAGGGTTTCTCCTACTTTAAAGTTAAACCTCATTCTGTCATTTTCTTGGGTTAAAATAACACATAAACCAAAAATAATGTCCTGTTGAAATGTTTACCACCAATCTGAATGCTAATGATGCTAATAATTGAACTTTACATTAAAAATAAAAACATTAAATACATATAGAACAAATAACACTTCAAACAAACCTTCGAAGTCGCCTCTGTTCTGTCTTTGTAGCTTCACTGACTTCTTCAAGTGTTCAGAGAAAAGAGAACTTGGAAACCTTTTATTTTTCTGAGAAGGAAGTAAACTAAGAGGAAGTTTCTCAAAAAACTCAGATGATTAAACTTGTCTCTTCTGTAGAACTCAACATTTCTAACATCAATTTAGAACATGAAGGTTTTAGAAATGTGTATTTTATTCAAGAATTGGTCCCTAAAGCCCCGTCAGCGGTTTAAGGACAATAATATTTGTGCATTCAAGACTAACGACTGCAATCATGCAAAGGAAAATGTCACCAAACCAAAGACCAGCAGAGTTTCTACGTGGCAGAGAAATGCATCTTGGTATTTTTTTAAAAAACGCGTCTAAACTACGATTTTACTGGGCTCTTGTCGAATGCACCATCAAGGGGGGTTTGACCCGTATGGGTCGGGTTTGTGGTTCTTTGGGACCGGGGAGGTTCATTCAGGGGAGTGGCAGCATGTTATTTATCACACTAACACTTTATTAGTTTGCAATTTTAGGAACAAGTACAAAAACAAGACGTAAAAAGAAAAAGCCACAACAGAACACAACCCAACGCAAAATAGAGAAAAGGGAAACAATTCTTTAGAAAACTTCTGAAAGTGTTTGAATTACACTCAATAAGCCAGTGTTTTTCAACCTGCTTGGACCCATGGCACACTTCCCACTGATAGAGTGAAAAAATAAAAAACTTTATGGGAAAACGACAGCCTAGCTGTCAATCAACTGAGCTGTCAATCAACTGGCTGCGCTGGAGAGCTGTCTGTGTCCCACACACCCCACACGACTGCACTGACTCAGAGAGGAAGACGCAGAAAGAGAAGCTGAAGGCAGAATCAAGCCCATTTATTTTGAACCACACACAACGTTGAACATGGCACATGGGTCATTTTACAATCGTTCATGTTTATACTCAGTGTGAAACCGGGGCCAGTTTGGAAAAGCTGATATCCTTGCAGGAACTGAGGAAAGAGACACACCAAATTAATGTTGGGTTAAAACAACCTGCAACATCATAATTCAAAAAGGAAAGAAAGACCAACGGACAAAGGTACCTTTACGAGGAGAGCAGACAGAGATCTACCCAGTAAACAATCTCTCTCCACTCTGGCGCAAATTCTGCTGCCTCCTCTTTTAATAAGTTGATTTGGGTTGTCTCTAAGTTACACATGCGCTGAGCTCTAAGGAGGGGAAACAGATAAAAACACAGCTGCAGCGCTATCAGAAAGCATTTATTACAACATGTCCATCCTTCCACAGTCTTCTCAAATCATCTCTGGACCTGCAAAGCCGTTTCTCAGATAAACTAACACAGACCGTCCTTCCATTCATTTTAGACACAGCTAACACAGGTTCTCAGGAGAGAGCTCCACAGACCAAGCTCTCCCTCCACAGACCAAGCTCTTCCTCCACAGACCAAGCCCTTCCTCCACAGACGAAGCTCTTCCTCCACAGACCAAGCTCTTCCTCCACACACGAAGCTCTTCCTCCACTGACGAAGCTCTTCCTCCACTGACGAAGCTCTTCCTCCACATGAAGCTCTTCCTCCACACACAAAGCTCTTCCTCCACATGAAGCTCTTCCTCCACACACAAAGCTCTTCCTCCACACACAAAGCTCTTCCTCCACACATGAAGCTCTTCCTCCACATGAAGCTCTTCCTCCACAAACGAAGCTCTTCCTCCACACACGAAGCTCTTCCTCCACAGACGAAGCTCTTCCTCCACACACGAAGCTCTTCCTCCACATGAAGCTCTTCCTCCACAAACGAAGCTCTTCCTCCACAAACGAAGCTCTTCCTCCACACACGAAGCTCTTCCTCAACAGCTCTCAGTCTTTCTCTGTTTATGTCAAAACAGCTTTGTTGGTCAGCAGGGGGAACTCCGTGGCAGCTTCCAATAAAAACTGTCCAAACGTTGATCAGCAAAATGTAGCTTGAGACCACGATCTTGTCTCAGTTCAGTTAGTTCCTCTTGCTCCTCTAAACTCCTGTCCTTTCCAACAGCTGATGCTGAGCTGAATGGGTCCCTAACCCAGTCAAGGCAGTCCGTGGAGGTTGAAGGAAAATGCAATGACATCTTCTCCTTAAGAGTTTTCAAATGTTTAACTGCTATCTCACCCAGTGCTGCAGTATTAACATCTTGCCATTTATTGGTGAGTGGGAACGTTACAAGATTGCCACTTTCCACATGTTGCTGCCAGAGTTGCACCTTTGAACAGAATCTGTTTATTTTATCAGTAGTTGTAAGCAGATTTTCCTTTCAGCCTTGCATTTGTGTTTTCAGTTCATTCAGATGATGAAAAATATCTGCCAGGTACGCCAGCCTTGCACTACAGTAATCACTTGTAAGCAACTTTGTGTAATCAGACCCTCATTGGTCAGAAACAAATGAGGAGCTCCTCCTTTCACAGGTTTGGTGTGTCTCTCCAATCAGTAAACGACTGACTGTTGTCCTATGGACAGACACTCCACCTCAGCTGCAGATCTCTGCAGTTCATCCAGAGTAATCATAGGCTTCTTGGCTGCATCTCTGATCCGTCTTGTCCTTGTTTGAGCTGAAAGTTTAGACGGACGGTCTGGTCTTTGTAGATCTGTAATGGTCTGATACTCCTTCCATTTCCATATTATCACTTGCACAGTTCTCCATGGATGTTTAAAGCTTGGGGAATCTTTTTGTATCCAAATCCGGGTTTCATTTGTCATTGAAGTCATCATTGGATCATTCAGAGATCCTCACTGAACATCTGGAAAGAATTTGCTGCACTGAAAGGAAAGGGGTAGAATCATTTTGCACGCCCAGTATTTTTATTTTTTAATAAATAGTGTTGATTTTAGACCAAATATCTGCCCTCGCTTTTATTTTGACACCTGGGCTTCCTGTTTTTAAGGATGCTGTGAGGTATTGCACATTTCTTCCTGCTGTATTCGCGCATCCAAAACTTTTTTTTCCTGACTGAGTTCTTCTCCACGGCGAAAAGGGATAGCAGTTATTTTATTTTTGTGTAGTGTTATGGTAAGTTATCTTGACGGCCTGTTACCTTAAATATAAAATAAAATTTTAATACATTTTATCTTGAAAGCACAACGGAAGATTGTTTTTTTATTTTTATTTTTTTATTTTTTTAACTTGTCCTGTCCAACAGCTGGGCAGGCAGATGAGAGCTGAGGGCTTCTTGTGTTGGACATATTTTACTTTAACAAGAGGGGTTATTAATCTTCAGACAAACCAAAGGTATGTCTGAATAAACCCCTTTTGTAATTGAGGCCAAACTTTATTAATATCAATCATGTTTGAAAATCTTTGGTGTTGGACCGGACGGAAAAGGAAAGAGGGGAAGAAGAGAGAGGGATGTTAGAGAGAGGGGGGGTGATAGTGGGAGGGGGGGTAAGACCATGAAGCAGCATAGAGCAGACAGGTTAACTGGTTGTTTATCATTACGGTAAGGTTAAAATGTAGTAAAAAAAGGGTGGGGCCTGTCCACACACACTGAAATGTTATCAACATACCTGCTATCTGCAAAAAATGTCCACATGTCGACATGCACACAAAACAGATAGTGTTCACACACGCATACCTAAGCCTTTAAACCAACTAGTGTAAAATCTTTCATTCATTCAATCATGCAAACTATTAGTGCAAAGGTGAGCTAACACCTGTGCTCAGGTGAGTGTTTATGTTCTTCTAAAATGGATGGTGGAATGTGAAAAGAAGGAGGAGGAGCGCCCAGCCACCCCCACACCCAGACCCCCGCCACAGCAGCAGCGGCAGCCGGAATCCCCCAACGCCACACGGCAGCAGGCAGGGGACAACCGCCCCCCGGGCAACAAAGACCGCCACCCAGGCCAGGGCCAGCAGGACCGCCGCGAGGCCCCCAGAGCCAGAGAGCAGGGAGGCGCGGAGGGAAAGAGAGCGCCGCCCCAGCCCAACCAGGAAAGCAGCCCCCCACCGCGCCGGGAGAGCCCAACGCCGGGCCCCAACGGAGAAGGACGCCCACAGCCCCAGACGAGCACCCCACCACCACCCAGGAGTTCCGGGCATCCTCCCGCCCCAACCCCAGGTACGAGCCAGGACCCCCCAAGGGAGACCCGCTCCGCACTCCAGGCAGCCACCCACCCAGCCCACGGTTGGTCCAGGGAGGAGCAAGGCAGGGGCCCACAAGGGGTGTTGTAAACATGGCCCGACCAGGCTCGGCCACTGTTGGAAGTTTGGCGGGGCCTAGCGCTCAGGGGCAAGGACCAGGACCCACCCCCCAGGGACACGAACACCCCCGGCTCAGGTGTAATGTGAACCCCCCCACCGCGCGGAGAGAACACCGCCGGGCCCAGGAAGCCGGCACCCAGGGGACACGGCCGCCGTCGCCAAGGGGCCCGCACCCCCCACCAGGGAAGAGGCAGGGGACAGATGGACCCAGGTCCCACCTTCCTTGCAAAATGTGTGTGCGTGTATGTGTGTTTGAGAGGGTGTGTGTGTGCATGTGTGTGTGTTTATGTTGGAATGTATATATTGAAGGGGGAGGGGTGTGTGTACTAAGGGGGGTGCAGTTAAAATTGGCGAGTAGGGCACTAAGGGGACATCTCCTGATTACTCACAGTGATGTCCCCTCACCCACTAGATTTCTGCTCTAGAGTTGAAATAGTAAAAATGAACATTTTGCCCCGATTTCTATTTCTCTTTCAAGCTCTACCAACACAGACCTCTAACACGCAATTTACAACGTGGGACAAAATAATAAACAGATTCATATGGGACAATAAAAGATCCAGAATAAAATACGGCACCCTCCATCTTCCAAAGAATAAAGGAGGTATGACACTTCCAAAGCTGAGAGAATATTATATCGCTTCACAACTATGATACTTGTACTGCAGGTGTAATCCCCAGTATACTGGAAAATGGAAAAATATAGAAAATAAAACTTTACAAGAACCTATCCAAAACATTATTGGAGATAAAAAACTATATGAAACAAAGAAAATACATCCCATAACAAAACACACACGGTGGTATGGTTCAAATTACTGCAAAATCCTAAATAGTGCAAAAAAATTAAAATGTGTAGCACATGATAGGCAGTTTAAACCAGCAGAATATGACCAAACCTTTAAATATTGAACTACAAAAGGAATAACAGCATGGTGCTTATTAGAAAAGAAGGATGGACAGCTGGAGAGTTTTGAGAATTTGGCTAAACAATTTCACCTTGAAAATCTGGATTTTTTTTTAGAAATTTACAAATGAGAAACTATTATAAGGCTGTGATACACAGTGGCTCTTCTGGGGATGAGGGTGGGATCATTCAAACAATAATAAAGGCATACAGACAGCAATTCTAACGTGATTAGTACGCTATATAAATCTTTAATGGAGTATGACAAAAACACAACTTTAAAAGTAAAATGTAAAGGGGAAAAAGAATTAAACATACAGATAACTGAGCAGTATTGGCTAGACATGTGGAGACACCACCATACCACCACTGGATCACGAACATGGAGAGAGTTCACCTGGAAGAAGCTTATAAGATTTTTTATAATACCGAAACTGAAGAACAAACAGTTAAAAACAAATCAGAACTGTTGGTGTGGATGTGGAGAAGTGAATGTTGACCATTCTCATGTATGTTGGAAGTGTTCAAATGTAACAGGTTTTTGGAAGATGGTGTGTGATCTAACATGTAAAATGCTGGGATATACAATTCCTCTGGAACCAGAACTGTTTTATTTATATATGTTCTCAGGAAACTCTGTCCACCAAAGTGACAAATATTTATTTAAAGTTCTGTCACTAGTCGCTAAAAAATCCTTGACCAGGAACTGCGGCTGTACGTCCATCACATCAAAGGAGCAATGGACTTCAACAACATCTATTCAATGGAAAAAATAACATACAGGCTGAGACTGCAAGAGGCACAGTTACACCGAAAATGGGAAAAATTGACACTTTACAACAAATAGACACAAGAAGCACCTAAATTGACCCTTGATTTTGATTGTTGTTGTGGTTTGTCTTTTGTTTACGTGTAACAAACCCTAATAAAAATAAAGTAATAAAAAAATAAATAAAAATTGTTTTTAGACCATCCACTTGGTCTGCTTCTGTTTGAAACTGGCGGGGGGCATTTGCAGGACTTGTCTAACTTTGGGTAAAACTTGGAGACAGTCGTCCCCAGAGGACACTTTGTTCCAGGAAAGACGCTAAAGGTTGGTGTCCCCAGATCCTTGTAGAGATCGTTCAGACTCTTTGTCGGCAGATATTTGTCTTTGGGCTCATCAGGAACGTTCTCACCCCAGTGCGCACTTGCTAACCACGCCTTTTGGTCATCACTATAGCAACAGAACGCCGACCACATCCGGGAGGGAATGTTGACTCGGTTCTTGAGTTTTCCGGTACCGGGCTGTGCTCCAGTCACCACGTAGCCTTCGGTAACACCATTGCTGTTTTTGCAGAACGTTTTCATGAAACATTTGACGCATTTCTCCATCTTCGCCCAGCTTCCACCGTTGAACGATTTCACTTGTGGAACAATGTTGGTCAGGGTGAAGGTGGAGTTTTTGGCCGTTGGGGTGGAGCCATAGGAGCTTGGACATACATGACCTCTGTCATATATTCCACTGTTTTTGTAATCAAAATTTGACGCTTGGTGTTTGTAGGCTCCTTGTTTCTTATTGTCGGTTTTCATGTTCTTGTCAGCAGATTCATCTTCAAGCTGTAAAAGCAGAAACGTTTAAATCTTTAGATAAATGGACACACAAAATAACATGAACAGTCTTCCAACATTCTTGACAAAAGCTCCCTCTAGTGGGAGAAGTCTGAAAACACCAAACAGAGTTTATCTGAACAAACCTCCAACACCGTTTAAGCTACGGTCATATTTACAATTGCTGTTGTGTGGTGGGGAGGCATCAGCAAATCCTTCCAGATTAGCTGCTGCCGCCCCATTTCTTTAACAGTTGTTGGCGTGGTCAGGAGGGGAAGAGGTCATGACGAAGTCGGGCCATCAGCCAGCAGGAGATGTGATTGGACGATGTGTAAATGTCTCCATACGGCAGCTGCCTGTATGTTTTTTTGTTTTCTAACTTGTCCTGTCCAACAGCGGAGCAGGTCAGAGCTGAAGTCCTCTTGTGTTGGACAGATATTACTGTTACAATGGGGGTTTATGGATCTTTAGACAAACAGAGACTGTATTTGCATAAACCCCTTCTGTAATTGAGGTGGAATCTTGTTGAAGAGGGGTGTACAAACAGTACCCATGCCCATATTTGTGTAAAAGTAAATAAGCAGGTGGGTTGAATGAAAGTGTGCTTCTTGATCACATAGAATGCTCCAGCAAGGGCAGGAGGCCCGGCACCCCACACCCCAGAGCCCGGCAGGCCGGCCGATCCAGGCACCCCGTCAGACAAAGACCTGGAAACAGCCACCCTCACGCACACTGGACCCCACACAACGCGATTGAGGACTAAACCTGGCAGCCCCCCCGAGCGATGAGTAGGAGGAACTGCAGAGCCGCAGAGTAAGAGCCCCCCACCAGGGCAGGGACCCACCCCACCCCAAGGCGCTCCCGGCCCAGACCCAATGCCCTAAGACCTACACTGGTGGCCAAATGAGAGGCTTGCCACTGCCTGGACAGCTGTCCATGTCAAGTGCCAGCGGCCACCAGCTGCCCGGTAGCATATAAAAAGCTGCACAAGTTGTAATTTTTAGACAACATGCCTCTCAAAAACACATCAACAGCAAAGCCTCAGTGCCTAAAACGAAGGTCCAAGCGATCCAACCACAGCTGCGTTTATATGCGGGACTCACAGTGGCCGGGATTGCCAGATTGACCTCTAAACATTGCCAGGACTCTGGCCCATGTCAACAGTCGTCGTTAAGTTCCCGGCCAATCACTAGAAATTGAACGGTGGCATTGGGATGGCAGCACAGGGGCTGGGGGAGGGGGGGGCTGGAGGGCANAATCTAAATACATTTAGCAGCTTTTTTGTTGAAATATGTTTACAAATTAAAGAAATCATAAGATTCTTTCTTTATTTTTCCAGAGACCAGAAAAAAATAGTTTTATTATTTTAACATTTGTTCAAAATTAAAGACAAACTCAGTGCAGTTTAACTCCATTTTTATTCAGCACGCTTTAAAAGCAAGCACAGCAGTAGAAAACAACAGGCGTCTCTTTTTTTTTTGGAACATTTTATCACAGTTTTACATTTCGGTTGCGAGCT
>CM074505.1:284827-419731 GCA_037389245.1 Oryzias sinensis
AGTGGTCACTTGAACGTGTTTCCCAGGCGAACGTCGAAAAGTCTTAAAATACGTTTCTATCTTCTTTAAATAAGAAATATGGTCTTATAGAGAAATCTTATTTTAGAAAAAACTTCTGTCACTAAAACCCACGTCCGGAGCTTCGGGGGGTTGGGGGGGGCATTGCCCCACACTGGCCCCCCCCCAATTTTTTTGTCAATATTTGTTTCATTATTGACAAAGATTAAGGAATCATCAATACAAGCTTCTTTAAGCAAAAGAAACAAAATCAACATTTTTAAACGACATAAAAACAATAATAAAACTTTTAGAAATGCTTTTCTTTTATGCTATCATTTGTAATGCCCCCCCCCCCCCCCCGCTCTGGTGTTTTGCTGCCCTTTGAAAGTCTTCTGCCCTCCTCCTGCCCACCCACATCTAAAATGTTCTGGCAGAGATTATTATGTTGTTGATAAGATTGTTTTTCTTGCATAGCAGAAAATAAGACATTTTTCCTTAAAGGGGGGACTTTTTACCTTCTTAAGATTCAGATTTGGTGGTGTAACACATTTAATTGAACTTTGTCCAATGACGTGTGAAAAACTGAGAATAGCTGGGAGTTTTCAAATGAAAAAGCATCCAGATTTGTTGAAGAGTTCTCGTGTTACGTTGATGAGGAGGAGCCATCATCATACAGACACGAGCTGAGATCATGCTGGTCTGAAACCTCTAGATGGTCTTCAAATAGAAAACCCTCGCTGTCTAACTTAAGCTAACAGTCGTTGCTTCACATGAAACTGAGATCATCTGCAAACAGTCTAAAGTCCATCAGTTAACGGCGAACTGACACGCACCAACACACGTGTGCATCTGAGACACAACAAGCCTCAGCGCGTGTTTGAAATGGAAGTTTAAATTCCTGTAGGTAGAATGAAAACGCGATAAAGATTATTCTGTCAGTGAAAATCAGACGCCAACTTCAGCCTCTCCTGACTTTTAAGGTGCGACGGATAAATGCAAACAGAAAAAGTCACTAAAACTTTTTTTTTCTAGATGTAATAATAATAAACATGAGCAACTTCACTAGCAGCCTCCTCGTGACATTAGACAGCCAGTTGCTGAATATTCTGCATAATTATTATGGTCTGTGCCAATAAATCCATAGGTGGAGTAAAGACTCCTGGTTTTTACCTGTTAAATGCAGATTTCTTTTATTTTGAAGTCCAAGGTTCTTCTTCTGTTTCCTGCTTTCTGCCAACAGAAACTTTCCAAATCCTTTAGTTTTTTGTAAACTGATGGCTTGGGGCTTTCTTTTTAGTGGTCGGCACAGTTGCTTTAGATTTTTGATACGTGATCGAGCGAATTGAGATGAATGAGTTGGAAGTGGTGGAGAGAAGCCAGGAGTTTTTCAAAATAAAACTTCCTTCAGAGTTGGATTATAACTAACATGTAAAAAATGTCATGTTTTGTTGTTTTTGGATCTGGATCCCGCAGACCGGTACGGTTCGGGGGTGGAGACCCCTGTGGAGGCACATTGATAGGTGCTGCTGATGTATTGATTAGTGCATTTGTGACCTGATAACTGGAGATAAGCAACAAGCTTTCAAACATTTTCATGAAATGTTCTTTTTCAAGTGTTTTTCTTTTCATACTGGAAACAATAGCGATGATGTCACTTCCTGGCTCCCCATCTTTGGTTTACTTCCTGTCCCACTTCAAGAAGGCTTTGATCTCAGTTTGTGTTGTGCTTGCAGGAGGAAGGTTGAAAGTGTCTCACAGACTGAGCTCTTAATGTGAAACTGGAACAATCTGACACATCATTTTGGCTCGATTTTCATTAGAATGACAGACGGAGGGAATGAGGTCGGGGAGGTAAAGGTGTCTCATCTGCAGATGGAGGAGGAGGGAGAGGACCAAGCTCCACCTGAACACAAGGTTGAGAAGAGTTCATCCCATATTTTAGGTTTGCTGGACATAAAGAAGCTATGGTTTTGTCTGTGTCGTCCTTTGCTCAGTGTCCTGCGCTGTGCGACGCCCTCCATGGCTCCATCCAAGACAAAGAAAACAGTCCCATGATGAGAGCCGGTGAGGCCCGCTCGTCGGATGAGGTGCTGAGTTTTCACCGACGGACTTCCTGTCCTCACGGATTCTCCCGTTTGTGTGCAGTTCTGTGCGCTCAGGTCTGTAAGCTGTACAGGTTTCAGACGGACGACCGCCGATGGCTGCTGGTGAAAGAGCAGATGTCAGAGACGCCGCTGTCCTTCTCTGTGCCCAAACAGCTACTGAGCGCGCTCGTTCAGGAGCTCACAAGCAGGTTGGTTGGTGTGGAGGAGTTGGGCAAAGCGTGGAGGATCTGAGGTCCAGCAGCAAAAGGAAGACAGGGCTAAAGAGAAACTCCACCTCTAAGTCTGCAGGTTCTATGGTGTCTCTGTATCACATTTATCTGATACCAGAGACAGACATCAGTGCTACAGCAATCAAAGCAGGTCAAGACTTTCTCGTTCATCACTTCTGCAGCATCTCATTAGTCAGACTCAGATGCTTTACAATCACGATGTTCTTCCAGAGCTGAATTTCACCGATTTTACCAGAGAAGCTCTGTCATGAAACGGCTCAGAAATTCACAGTTGTTTGTATTTTTTTTTTATCAACAAACCTGTAATCTGGAGTTAAAGAAGAAGAACGTCTTCAATGTAAAAGCCCAGATGAGGACCGGCTGCTAATGCTAGGTCTAGATTGTTGCCTGCAGCTCCTGTGTGGGCAGAATTCTCAACCAGTTACGTAAAAATATAAAAGCTTTTGTAAAGTTTCAGATGTCCGATAAGCTACAAACTGAGGGTTCATGTCCTAGTTCACATCTTTACATCGTTTTTGTGACTTTCACTGATAAAATCTGTCAGATAACACAAGAGTAACTGAAACTTGTTGACTAGGTTTTGTTTTAAAAAGTGGAGCGTTGGTTTTAAATGTGGATGTTAGCGGTTCTTCACTGGAACAGCAAGTCGATTAGAAATGAATAAATGAATGAAGCTTTATTTATAAAAACTTCACAATAAAAGAAATTCAGAGGAAAGTTCAAAATTTCAAAGTTCAAAATTAGGCCAATAAAGAAAAACATAAAAATTACAAAAAGCAGCCAGCCATCAAATACATAAAAGATAAATAAGAATGTAATCAAATGAATAAAAGAAAATAAAATGCCACTGACTACTGAGCATTAAAAGCCATTCTAAAAAGGCAGATCCTGCTTTCTGCCCTCCAGGGGGCGCTGCACTTAGAGTTGGAATTCTTGGTAATGGTTTATTTCCAGCAATTTAGGAGTTGCTTGAAACAAAACCGCCCTTTTGTTCTTAATGCAACTTCTTTTTTTTACACAGTTTTCATAATCAGGTTCTTCTATTCAGTTATTCAATCTTTACCAGTCCAAGTGCAGATTATTGAACAAATCTCTAAGTTTTATAACGTCAAAGAATAAAGATGAAGTGCTTATTGATTAACATAATAAAACATATTGAAAAGAAGACATGTCCACTTGTTTCTCCAATATATTGACTTTTTCCGTATTTATTCCATTACCCCTGAACGTTTCACATTTTTGATATTCAGTAGTTGCTGGGCTTTTTTCACAATAATTTCACAAGAAACTAAGTATAAAGACGCTGAGCACAAACAAATGAAGGTTGGCCTAGATCTGCTCATGAGATTAAACTGCAGAGCTTTAGCTCCAGCGATGTCTTTCTTTCAAAGAAACTCTTCAACCAAATTACGCATTTAACCTAATTCCTGCTGATTTTTTCATATTTACTTGCTTTTAATTCAAATTCAGGTTAAATTTCATGGAAAATTGAGTTTTAAGGGGAGGCTAACTGCTGAGCACATATGTGTCTGCGTTGACCCGGATGCTGGAGATGCCGCTTGAACTGTGAGGTCATGTGATCAAGACGAGTCTTTTTCCTTTCAGAGTCCTGGACCTGAGGGAACTCGGGCAGCTTTTGCCCCACTGGGACGGGCTACGCTGTGATGTCATCAGCCTCTGCAACCATCTGATTGGCTGTTACCAGGAGACTCTGACTGAGATCGGAAAACTCTCAGGTGAAGTCAGTTCATTGTGTCTACAAAGTTTTAGATTAAAGAGGAGAAAGACTAAAGCTTAAACTTAAACTGTGGGGCAACAATCGCCTCCACCTCACTGGCTGTGGATTTGGTCTCCAAGTGACGAATCCACACATTTCTGACTTTCCAAGGTCAAGAAATCCATTGGAATTACACTGTTGAGAAAGTACTTTATTAAAATGTATTAAAATGGGAATAATTTCCCGCACTGATGGATTATTTCCACCATTTATCAGCATTTCTCCTGTTAAAAATGTGAAATATGACACCATTAATGTCCTTTCTTGATTCATCTGGAGCATTTTCTTTTCAAAACAGCCTCTTCTTGTTTCAAGTCCAGCCTCAGTAAATCTGACAGACACCTTCAGTTTGTTCCAACCAACCTTCATTCCCAGAGAATGGAGGTCACCAGCTCAGGAAGTGCAGGTAGATCCAGGAAGTGCTCCTATTTTCAGCCTTCCCAGGCTTCCTCTGGGGTTTTTCTGGTTAAGCTGACGGCTGATCTCCTGCAGGTGTTTGGTACGAGGTCATCACGTTTGGCGCTCCAGCTGACCACCATTACGGCTTCAAGCATGGAGGGCTGAAGAGGCTAGTCAGTAAACACAGTCGCCACAGGAACAGGTATCCTCCACAGATGGTTGTTGGGTTGATCCCTTCCAGGATCTTTGGGACTGACCTCCTGTCCCTCTGCAGATCTACCTCCTATTCCCGGGATGAAAGCTGCAGAGCCAGGGAGCTGCTGGTCAGCGTCTCCCACCTGCAGCCTCTGATCTTCGGGCTGGCAGAGGAGCTGCTCTCCATCTCCCTGGAGCCCAGAGCCTCAGCGCTGTTGCAGGTCCTGGACGGCCTTTCCCAGCAGGTGAGGAATCAGCCAAACCTCAGGAGACGACAGCCATTCACACCATTCTGTGTCTGCTCCCAATCAGGTTAACCGGTTTGTCCACGCTCTGAAAGATGAGTTGGTCAAAAGCGCCCTGCTGGCCATCCACTGTGAGCGGGCCTCCCACTGCAGTGACAGCCACGCCCACAGCAACGGGCTGCTGTGTGAGGGGTCCCCACCTGATCCAGACGGTCGGCCGGAGGTGGAGTACAACGAGGAGGACTGGGTAAGTCCGAGCACTCGTGAGCCGTTTTGGACGAGTGTTGCAGTTTTCCACGTGCGTGTTTGCGTAGGACCTCACGTGGACCAACGTGGCCAAAAGCCTGAACTGCATCATTGCCATGGTTGACCGCTTGCTGGGACGGGAGCCCCATCTTCAGGAGCAGCCGCCAGCGGAGCAGCAGGACAACTCAGAAGACTCAAAATCCTGCAATACCGGTGGGACATCCGCTCAAGTTTTGGACTCAGGGTTTTCTGGATGGAGGTGTAGAGGCCCTGTGAATTTTGCTTTCCAGCGTCTCCCTGCTCCTCCTCTGAGTTCTCTTGGCAGGAGCAGCTGCTCCCACTGGTGATCACCCTCAGAGATTGTGTGCGCGAGGCGGTGGCGAAGGCTCGGACCGCCATGACCTTCGTGGTCCTGCAGGAGGCGGTGGGTGCCACCATGACTCATGGACCTGCGAAGGTGCTGCACAGACGGCATGCCGTCTTCAGTCAGGCGGTAACGAAGCCTTCCTCCCTTCTCCTCAGTGATTTCTTTTATCGAATGTGTTTTTCTTGAAGGTTTGTAGAGTAACAGAGAGTTCTGTCTGTGTCGCAGCTGTCGGCGGTGGTTTGTGGCTTCGTGCTGAAGCTGTATGGCGGTCTAGAGGATCCTGAGTTTCAGCAGCAGCTTCTCTCTGTGGGAATCCTGGTTCAGTTTGAAGGCCTGCTGAGCACCTACGGTACTCAACATGGTTTACGTTGAATTTTAACCAGTGGACGATGGCTCTCTAGACCAGTGTTTTTCAACCAGTGTGTCGCGGCACACTAGTGTGCCGTGGGAGATGGTCAAGTGTGCCGTGGGAAATTGCCCTCATTCACTGATCTACAGGAAATCAGCTCTGTGTTCATCCAAACAGGCCCTGATAAAACACTGAGGAGTTAGGAATATAAAAGATCTTAAAATTACTTTTTCTTTGTGTTTATTTAATTCTATTAAAGACATTTTGATAAGAATGACGGTACCACGATGTAGCTGCAGCTATAACTGTGTTTTGGAAAAGTCCCGCCCCTTTAACTGTCTCCACCAATCATTCTTGAAGCCTTAATCACATGTCATCAGTCTGACCAATCAGAAGTGGTTAAAGTCTTCACTTCCTTGTTCTGATTCTGCTCATAAAGTCTCTCAGTTCTAACAAAAATACCAGCTAAAGCTCGTCTTTAGCGGTGTAGTTTTCCACAGAATCCGGTGTCAGACCGTGGAACAAGAGAACAAAACAATGAAGCTCAGAGACGAGAGTCTTTTTGCCCTTTTTCGGCAGGTTTCACACTACATCTCCCATGATGCATTGGCTTAAAGGGACAGAGCACAATGAGGAAAGTCACACCTTGTGAAACGTCTTGAAACCCCAACAAACAGTTTCTAAATCCATTCCAATTTAACTTCTATTTCATCTCTTAGAAAAAACCAGCCGCAACCTCCTGCTGTCAATCAATACAGACCATGAATTTCTGCTATTTTTTTTTTTTTTTTGGGATGCTGGTGTGCCGGGGGATTCTTGTCAAGGTTAAAGTGTGCCATGGCTCAAAAAAAGGTTGAAAAACACTGCAATAGAGTACCATGGTCAGGTGTTTCATGGGAAATGACCCAAACCACTAAATAGATTGCTGTTGTCGAGTGTCTGTTGTGTAGTAAAGTGAGTAACAAAGTAATGTAAAACTCCATGTCAGTGACGCTGCAGCAGATGGAGGATAATACACAATGAGACAACAGATTTACTGCTGTCATCTGCAGGTGGCAGAGACAGAAGCTTTGAGGGGACAGATGCAAACTCCAATCAGGGTCCTGGACAAGGTTCTGACCCAGTTGAAGTCTCAAGTATGAGTAGTGGACAAAAGAAAAAGACAGTGAGTTTGAGGGGATAAAGCCACAGCGACCTTTCCTTTGGGTTTATTTTCATCACAGATGCAACAGCATCGAGTCCGTTATGGTTGGTATGTGGTGACGGCGCCATGGTGCCAAACAAACTTAAATTGCAAACGGAACAGCTGTCCTTTCTATAGAAAGAGATTTTTTTATTTTACACAGAGAAAAAATAGCAATTTTCTTTTAAAATATCCAACGAGAGGACCCTTAACTTTTCTACAGTAAGGCTTTAACTCTAGTGTTTTCATTCTTTTGACTTCCATTACTTGTCATCCGTTTACGCATTTAAAGCATTTTTAATGGATCCTAGAGTGGACAAAAGCAGCTTTGCGCTGAAATGCTACACTTTGAGTTTTTCTAAAGTCAAATTTCAAAGAGTTGAAGTCGTTCATGGTCCGTTTGTGTGTCAGGTGAGGAGGTAGGGATGCTGGAGGACATGGAAGTGGGCGTGGCCGACCTGAGGAGCGTGGTTTTCAAAGTCACGGAGGCCAAAACGGACCAGCTGAAAGATCTGCTTCCGATTCTCAGAGGAACATGGTGAGTACAAAGAAAGTTGCTGTTCAGGCTCGTAGATTTACCCTTCAGCATAGAATGTGATCTCGTCCAACCAGGGGACGTTTTGTGGTGGAAGTCCCGTTGCCGCCGGAAACCTTCAGTTCGTTGCTGGAGGAACTAAAAGCTGGATGTTTGATACGAGTTGAATCCATTCTTTTCAACATTGGAATCAACCAGCAACAGAGTGTGGCTGAGAGGTAAACGAACACCGATATTCAACACGAAGAAAACCCAAACCTGATTCCCAGCCGAACCCTGAGTTCCAGTCTCTGTTTTGAGGGATGACATAATTTATGATGTCATTTTTCTAAATAAGTCACAAAAAGGTTCATTTGTAAAATCAGTTTGGACAGCGAATGTTTAGTAATGTAACAAAACCCTGAAAAAAGAACAAATATTTAAGCCCCTCCCCCCCCCCTCTTTGCTGTCTGCAGATCTTCAGAATAAAGTCAGATATTTCACAACACACATGTATTCATACTGGAAAAAATACACCTTTTTATTTCATTATGAAACATTTGAGCAAAAAATCTAAACGTGTTATGCATCTTTTTATTTTGGTAACGTCAGATACAACTCCTTTTTTCAAAATAAAAGCTTAGCTGTGAAACGTCAAACATGGGAACGCAGTTTTCACATCAGCTCAGAAGCATCCCTGTTCAGAAGTGATAGTGAGGGCAGTTAAAGAACAAAAAACAGGAAGTTTCTTCTTCTCTGTGTTCTCGAGTGCGAAGACGTAAACAGGAAATTGATGGGGGTGGGGTGGGGTCTTCAGCAGTTTGCCTCTGACTCACTTGTTTCAAGCTATTCTAAATATTTGATGCTTTCTATACAGGGGAGAGGTGTGTGTATGTGTGTGGGGGGTGGGGGAGGGGGGGTGAACCTGGTCCTTCCTGGAGTCCACCCCAGATCAGGACCATCAGTGCATAGACGGATTGGCACCCCCTCCACTCTGTGGTTGGCAGAAATATGTTCACACTTAAGAGAACTGCAACAGTTAGTTTAGAAAGAATTGACCTTTGACCTCTTGAGAAACAGCTTTCTTGTTTGATCTGCACCTGGGTTCAGGTGAGCCTCCGAAGGGGACAAACAAAGCGGACTAACTGTGAAAATGAGGATTTTAGCACCCCCTTGTGGTTAGAGGGAGTTAGGAAAATGAGGAATTGAGTATTTTTAAAATAAAATGACATTTAGCTACAGTTTTTAAAATAATAAATCTATTGAAAATGAATAGATGATTAAAAAAATATTTATATAATCTGAATTCATCCATTTATTTCAAGCTGTCTTCTTAAGAAATCAGATTATTCTCACTAGTTGGGGTTGAGGCTCATGTTAAAGACACAGAAAAGCTCTAGACCTTTAAAAGTCTTCTGTCTTCAGTGCGTATAGTAATCAGTAAATATTTTTTTATAGTCTGAGGCATTACATTATAAATTATTGTTGTGTTTAAGTCAAACAGCAACACTTCTAAAGGAGCTTTTAGGCAAAAATCTCTTTGATTCTGTTTTGTGTCTGTGGTTAATGAAACAACCTCTTCAGTCTGAACTCTTATTTTCATTTTCTAGTCCTGCAGAAATGACTGTGGCTGTTTTCTGACAGGTTTGGAGACAGTTCCCTGCAGGACAGCATGAATCTGCAGAGCTGCGAGCGTCTCAGAGCTTACTGCGACGCGTTGAGGGACGCTCTGCCTCGTATGGGTAAGGCCAGTGTTTCTGAGATTCTGCTGAGACGGCAGAAAAGAGAGAAAACCTCCGGTTCTACCGCTTGACTGCAGCAGCTTCTCTCCTCAGCTGGTATCCAGTCGCTGTCAGAGTCTTTGTCGTCTCTGGATCGGAGCTTGGAGGCCAAGAAACGGAAGAACGTGGAGGTTCTGTGGATCGCAGCGTCGGTCAGTGATGCTACAGGCCTTAATCAAGGATTCAAGGAGTGTTTATTGCCATTTTCACTGAACAGGAGGAACAGTTTCACACAATAGGAATTAGCTCCAGTGCTAATGTGCGACATAAAACACTTAAGAATAGAAAAAATGAACAACAGTAAGCAAAATTTAAAAAATGAGAATGGTCAGAACAATAAATATAAATAAATAGTGCAACAGTGCAAACTGAGGATGATCAAGGAGGTGGTGGACTGGTGACTGGACATATAAGTGAAAAGGTTTAAGGGGGAGGAGTTAAAAGGTTTTTATGAGTCTGACTGCAGAGGGAAAGAAACTGTTCTTATGACTCGAGGTTCTGGTCCTGATGGACCTTAGCCTCCTGTCCGAAGGGAGTGGCTCTAGTAGACCATGTCTACGGTGAGAAAAGTTGGCTGCTATCTGACCTGCACGTCTCCGGGTTCTGGAGGCGTAAAGGTCCTGGACAGATGGAAGGCTGCAGCCAATCACATTCTCAGCCGAGTGCACAATACGCTGCAATCTTTTTATGTCACTGGTTGTAGCTCCAGCGTACCACACGGGGATGGAGGTGATGATGGATTCAACAATGGTCATTTAGAACTGCACCACCATCTGGGCCGGCAGCTTGGCTTTCTTCAACTGCCGCAGGAAGTACAACCTCTGCTGGGCCTCTTTGAGCAGAGAGCAGATGGACGGCTCCCACTTGAGGTCCTGCGTGATGGTGGTGCCGAGGAAACAGAGTCCACAATGGTGATGGGAGAGTCTGTCAGGATGAGAGGGGGTGAGGAAGGTGTGACTTTCCTGAAGTCCACTATCATCTACACTGTCTTCTGGGTGTTCAGCTCCAGGTTGTTGATGCTGCACCACAACACCAGCCGGTCCACCTCCTGTAGGCAGACTCATCGTCGTTAGAGATGAGCCCGATGAGGGTGGTGTCATCTGCAAACCTGATCAATTTGACAGAGTCATGGCTGGAGGTGCAGCAGTTGGTGTACAGGGAGAAGAGCAGAGGAGAAAGTACACAGAAAGTACACAGCCCTGTGGAGATCCTGTGCTGATATGTTGGGTGGTGGAGACATTCTTCCCCAGCCGCACACACTGCCTCCGGTCCGTTAGGAAGTCAGTGATCCACCTGCAGGTGGAGTCAGGCACGTTGGAGAAGCTTTTTACTGGAGCCGAGGGGGAGGATGGCAGACAGGGGTGTTGAACGCTGAGCTGAAGACCACGAACAGGATCCTAGTATAGGTTCCTGGCTAGTCCAGATGCTGCAGGATGAGGTGGAGGGCCAGGTTGATAGCGTCGTCTACAGACCTGTTGGATCTGTAGACGAACTATAGAGAGTCCAGGAGGGGTTAGGTGAAGAACCTGAGGTGGGGGGAGGACCAAGCGCTCGAATGAATTCATGACTACAGACGTAAGTGCCAAAGGCCTGTAGTTGTTACAGGCCTTGGGGACAGGGTCTATGGTGGCCAGCTTGAAGCAGGCCAGGATGCGGCAGGACTTTGGGGAGGTTTTAAAAATGGGAGGTGTTAAAAATGTCTGTGAAGACCGCTGCCAGTTCGCCTGCGCACGACTGCCCTTATGGAGCGCGCTCTTTGCATCCAGCCTTACTCTTGTGCGACGTTCACACCGAGCTCGGAAATGGACGTTCAAGTGACCACTTCCAATGAAAAGTCAATGTAAACATGTGTATATGTGTGTTTCACACTTCCACATTCAAAACTCTCATGGACATGCGTCGCTACGCAAGTTTCCAAGTCAGTTTTCTGGGCTCTACGTAGAAAACATGCTGCCGTTGAACGCACATTGAAAGTTAAACTAGTTGAAGTTTGACCTATGGATGGTGTCTCTTTCAATTCACAGAAGTACCAAGTGTTTGAAAATTGATCATGGAGGATAATAATAATAATAATAATAAGCTTTATTTGTATAGCACCTTTCAAGATATAGAATCACAAAGTGCTTTACAGTAAACATAAAAGCAAGAAACACACAATGCAAAACACATATAGAAATAAGACAAGGTTAAGAGAACGCCATTTTAAAAAGATATGTTTTAAGCTGCTTTTTAAAAGAAAAAACTGAGTCCACAGATCTGAGGCTAAGGGGGAGGGAATTCCAGAGAGATGGAGCGACTGCTGCGAAGGCTCTATCACCTTTTGTTTTCAGCCGAGTTCTTGGAATGACCAGCAGACCCTGGTCACAAGATCTCAGGGACCTGGTTGGAGTGTAAGGCTGTAGGAGGTTTGTTAGGTAAACCGGTGCTTGGCTCTTCAAAGCTCTGTATGTTAGCACCATGATTTTAAAATGCACTCGGTAACGGATGGGGAGCCAATGAAGCTGGTTCAGCAAAGGGGAGACGTGTGAATACTTAGAGGATTTTGTTAAGAGCCTAGCAGCAGCGTTCTGGACAACTTGAAGCCGTTCCAGAGATTTTTCATTCAAACATGTGAAAATGGAGTTGCAATAGTCGAGGCGTGTTGAAATAAAAGCATGGATGAGCATCTCCATTTCTGAGCGTGAGAGAATAGGACTCAGTTTAGCAATATTCTTCAAATGATAAAAACAGGAACGAACAAGTGAATTAATATGAGAGTCGAGGGATAATACAGGATCTAAAATAACACCTAATAACACCAAATAACATAAATTACTGTTCGCGGTTTGTGCCTAGCTGGAATTTTATGACACTAAGTCCTTCATGTATCGGAATAGAGCTGTGAAAAGAAAATGTCTGGAGCAAAGTTCACCAAAGTTGCCCCGCCTCGTCATTTTACACCAAGACCCGTGCAACTAGAAGGACTAACTACTGTAGCGTAAGGACACCATATCCATCCATCATAATGTGTGTACCTTCCATTATCCTTAGGAATATTTCACCATGCACTTATCAAACATACAACAATGGTGCGTTCCATTTACGTGGTTCTATGAGCCTTAAGGGAACAGCACGACACACCGGTACGCCCCTTGAGAGGCCGCCGCTCCTCTCTATGACCCTCCGCAGAGCCAATCCAAAAACCCAGAGAACCCAAGCGGTTCAACCCCTCATACAGGAGGATGTGACTGAGGCTTTACCTTAGTCTGCAGCTCATGTTGAAGCCATGATGGCTGATCCTCATGGAAGGCTTGTCTAGCATGTGGTTCATCTTTGGTGAAGTCATTTTTAGTGTTAAAAAGGTTCTCAATGTACTTCCTGTGAGAGAAACATTTAATCTTTAAAATACTCATCCTTTGTAATGAACACACACAAAAATGTATTTACTTTCATGAACCTTTTTTTGTAAAACCTGGATTAAGTGTTTTTTTTTTTTTTCAAATAAAAGCACTAAACGAAAACGAGTTTATTCTGCAGATTTTGAAGATTTTCTGCAGGAAAACCGTATTTGTATGCTTAGGACGCCCCCTAGTGCCGGCTTGGCTTATTCTTGAAGATTTGTATTACAGTCATCCCAATCCTTTCCTGATCTCAGTTCGACCCTTTTAACAACAGCGCTTTAGCTTCAGCATTGACACTCTTTCAACTACCGTAATTGAACATCAACAATGCAACAGATTCTGAAGCGCAGAAAGTGGATTTGACTAACGTGAAGTGGTGCATATCTGCACAAAACCACCTCTTTCTACGTCAGAATCTGTTGGAGCTCAAACTGTCATAAAGAATTGACATGAAATGAGGATTTTAACTAAACCCTCTGACATGTCCTGACGGTTTGTGGAGTTTGGGGTTAGTCAGTATGTGTTTTTTCTGCAGGTGTGTCGCTCGCTGAACGGTGTGCGTCTGACGTGCTGTAAGAGCGCGAAGGACCGCACGGCGATGTCGGTGACTCTGGAGCAGTGTCAGATCCTGAGAGAGCACCACTCCCTCAGCCAGCAGCACTTCAGCACCTCCCTGGACTGCATGAGGAGGTGGGTCTCTGTTTCTGCTCGTGTGCCTCCATCCTCCTCGTTTTCTGCATCCTTTGCTTCATCCCCCCGTTCCTTCAGTTTGATGTTTGGCTTTTCTTTCTTCATTTGTTTCCTTTCTTTGTCTCCTCGTTTCTCACTTGCATGCAAACGCTCCTCCAGATCTCGTCTGTCCTGGGGGCAGATGCTGGGCTGCTACGCCCACTCAGGGTTCACTCTTTCTGGCTTAGATCCGGGCGAGCAGCCCTCTGGTCTCCAGGGCTCCTGGCCGCCTCTGTGTTTGGCCCCCAAGGCGCCCAGACGGCACCTTTACCCGGTGGCCTTCCTCCTGGTGACCTCCCACCTGCTGGTTCTTTGGCTCATCTTCAGCTTGGTGATTCTGCTGGCTAAATACCAGTAGACTGGAGAGACTGGACCTTACCGATGACACCGATGTTTGTGCGACTGACGAGAGCTCAAGAGTTTAACCAGCAACCTTCTGGTTGAAGGACAACTGCCCTGGTAGCTGCTTGAGGAACAACTAGACTAATGTGCTTATTAGAAAACGTCAGTGAGCTTCGGGTTTACTTCTACACAAAAAGCTGAAAATGACCATGTGGAATCTTCCAGGGATACACGGGTGTAAAAACTCTCTATAGTTCATTTACTGTGACCACCAAAGGACCAACATGGATGGAGAAAAGGAAAAGAAATTCCAGCTCATGCAAAGTTACAGCTAGCGGTTAGGAATTTCTCCATCCAATCAAATCAGAATCGGATGTTGCATCCTGGTCAGGGATCGGATATTTATTTTATTCTGAGTGGGAGGGGCCATTCGGTCCAGTTCTCATATACAGTCAAGTGTCAACATTTTAGATGACGATGTGAACATTGTAACCAGAGACAACTCATCTTATTTTGTTCACATGCTGCCCCAGTGAAACCATAACTTATTTAATCTAGAATATTTAAAAAAAAAACAGAATTCTACATTTGATGTGATAAATGTGAGTAAAACTCTGATTTTTGCAACATTTCTTCCCATTTGTTTCTTCTCTTTGCTTATTTTCCATATTTGTTCTTCTGTTTTTCTCCAAACTTCCAACGCTTTTTCGGCAAATCTGGTCATGACATTAAAAATGTTTATCGTTGGATACATACAAAGAAGCAGTCTCTTTATTACTTTAAGCCATTTTCTTTAGAGTTCATTAAATTTTGTGTCTCAAAAACTGTGTATTTGTGCGATGCTGCCTGTGTGCAGGAACGGCTGCAGGATGGATAACGTGCAGAAGAATGTGGGCAACCGGAGGTTTGCATTCAGCGCCGTTCAGCTCCTCACCTTCCCCAAACTCTACAGGCCTCCAGACGGCAGCTACGGATGATTTTGCAGACTTTTGCGTCATGATATCACTTTAATTTATTTATTTACCACATTTTTGAGTTCTGTACAGTAAGACAGGCAATCACCGCCGTAGAAATAGGAAAACATCATGAAACAAGGAGAGAAAAACAATCCCATTAGAATAATAAAAGCAACAATGCTATAAAAACACAAAAATAAAAGTATACTTACGGAAGATAAATGTTTGACCGAGTCTGAAAGCCAGTGAAGTGAAGCTTTAAAACGTGAAAATGTGGAGTTTGCTTCATAAGCTATGGGTGGAGCTACTGGAAATGCTCCATCACCTCAGGATTTGAGTCCAGTTTGAGAAAATGTTGATCCTGAAAAGATGATCAGAAAACCCTAAACTTCTGCCTGGATCGTTTGGCTGCAGAAGCTCGTAAAGGTATGATGGAGCCTCAGCTGTTGACTGTGTTTGATTATGAACATATTTATGCAATTACACACTGGAGTCACACAACTTGAAAATGTACAATAAGCACATGGAGGCGTCCTGAACTGATCCAACCAAAGTTCACTCACAGAACGATGACACCAAACTGGGCTAGCAAGGCTGGTAGAAGACATCCCACACTGTTTCAGCAGCTGATGGACGGTAGCATCTCACGGACGGATCCAGAAACAATTACAATGGGAAACATCCCAGCTAGAGCCTCACAAACGATGAACTAAAAAACCACCAGGCTCCAACTATCTGGACTGCAAATAGACAGAACCAACGGTTAACTGCTGACAAAATGGAAAATTCTAAAAAGTTCCAACAAATCTCAAAAAGGTTCGAGTCCTTTCCAAATTCTACCAATAGCCTGCCTCTGGTATGTGGAGATCTTGACAGCTGAGGTGAGTTATGGGGCATATTAATCAAAACATGTGACGTTCATAGAAAAGAAGTGCTTGGAATGTTCCAGGAGTTGAAAGAGAAAGCAGACAAACCAACCTCTGTATTGCCTAGACTGGTAACCAGAATTTATGACACACTTCATCACTCATTGATCCAGGAGTTATTGTTCTTGAACTTAACACCAAGATCCTTCTTTGATAACTAGCCAAAACTGTGAAAGGTGAATTTGAAGGCCAACCCAGCCAAGCGCATAAATCTTCAATAGTTGCATCAACCGATTCCCATCAAATGTTATGCTAAGGTGAGGCCTTAATTGCATGTACCCCTATGGGTGTTGCAGGTTTTTGGGTTGTCCAGTCCGTGAAGGGTCCTAGAAAGGAGTGGCATCTTAAGGGGAGTGCAAATGTGTCTTGCAGTTCCCTTGTAGGTTATTTGACCACCTCAAGGGACATCATGAAATTTGCTGTGCGTGTGGTCAGTGGATTGTGATGTATTTGTGAGGATAATGGAAGTTGCACGCCCTCATGACGTACCGTTGATGATGTCATACAGTGTCCTTACACCACTAACACTTACTAGTCCAGGGGTGTCAAACTCATTTTCACTGAGGACACCATCAGCATCGTGGCTGTCCTCAAAGGGTCGGATATAACTTATACATGTATCTAAATGTAATGAAAAATAAATAATAAAAATAAATAAATGAATTATCTCATTTGTAAAAGTCAGGCTGGGAACAAGGGGCACAGCCCTTTAGGGGCCCTTAGGATTTAGGGGTTGAAAATCATACAAGTACCTTGACTTTTCATAGGCAAAATGTAACCAGAAAGAAGTAACCAGGAAGGCTACAGCTGTCCTCAGAAGTAGGGCAGGTTTAAGGAAGTCATTCTAAAAACAAGAGCCAGCCTGCAGACAGAAATAGGGTTAGGTTGATATGTGCAACCAAAATCATTTAGCCTTGGAGGCACCTAAAATATATCTAGTTAATGAGCGACCTTAGTCGCCTTTCAGGCAGACTACTCTAGCAGTGCTTTACTCGGTTACTCCCCTAGGGCGGTTCAGTTAATCAACTCACCTGTTCAACGTCCTATTTAAGTCCAGGTGTGCAAGTTGTTCATTCTCTTCCTTTACCGCAAGCGCTGCGTTCGTCGTCCCACCTTCCTCCCCGGCTTTCACCTGTGAGCTCCGTTTGGGGTAGTTATATTACCCTAACGTTTTATGGAAATCTTATCTCATGGAATTGTACGGAGCCTTATGCCAAACGAAGAATGTGAAAATAAATATTTTCTATTGCATGAGTTGTCTGACTGAAATGCAGCAAAGTGCATCTTGGTCGCACTTAAATATGTGCAAATAACATCAGCCATAGATAAATGTTATTCCTGAACTTTCTGAAGGTCTGCCTCCTCCGTACTACGGGACCCTTTGGTTATACTTCACTGTGAGGTACTAGGAAACATGAAGAACTCACAGAGGAGCTGGAAAAGACGTGGGGGGTGAAGGCAAGGTACTGGAGCATTTGGAGATATGACCCCCAAACCTGGAAGAGCAGAGCTTTAGTGGTAATAACTGAACCTCCAGAAATGTGAGGTTTTCCAGCCAACATCTCTTAAGCATTCTGCTTTAAAATTAGAGATCTTTCCTTTTTTAGCAGTCGCTCCTCGCCTTTGGCACTGGCTTGAATACTTGCTGCGTCAGATTGACTCTGTTGAGTGTCTTAAATCCCAGGTCAAGACGTTTTTATTCAGAAGAGCTTCTAGTTGATCCTTCTTTTACTATGTTTTCAACTTTCCTTTTGACTTTTAGTAGGCCTAGTTAACATTGGATTTTACTACGTCACTTCTGTTCTATTCAGTCACTGAATCAGTAAAGTCCGCTGACTGAATCTGGCTCAAAAACATCACACACAGATTCAATTTTCACAGATTCTTGCTTGGTTTTATTCCCGTTATCATTTTCTGTACATTTAAAGAGCAAACCAGGATCTGATTGATGTTTGACAGAATTATTGTTTACAGACTTCATGGATCAAAGCAGAACAATTTCTTCTGACATATCAATAAATGTAAAAGTTAGATTAGATGAATCAAAGTGCTTTATGACTGACCAAGAGAGAGTTTATGTGAGAATTCCTATGGGTTTTTACCAGTGTAAAGACCCTAGAGTCCACTTCTAACAATACATATGTTATTACAAGAATTTTGAGTAAATGTGTCAACACATCGCCATTTTCTTTACAGGTATGTAAATTCCAAAGGTTAAAGAAACAGAAGAGGCAAAAGAGAAACCAGTTATGTAATTTAAGGTATGATTGACTTCTTCCATTTAGCTTTAAACTGCTAAATTCACACTTTATTTCTGACTCAGATGCCGTCCATGAAAGAAGACAGTCAAACAGAACATACAAAAAGAAAACTATAGGGAGGTTTACCTGTTTGTCGTCTTTGGTGCTAAAAATCATTATTTTGCTTTTAGAAGGATTATAATTAATATCAAACTCTCCGCTATAGTCAGAGCAAACTTTTAAATGTTTTTGCATCCCAGCACTGTATGGGCAAAAAATGACAAGGTCATCAGCATACATTTATTGCTGTAACCATTTATTGCCATTTCTGAGACAAAGGAAGAGTAAAACTAACATTTGAGCCTCTTCCTGTGTTAAAATCATGTCTTCTAAAAGTGGTCAATACATTTTCAAGCAAGCTCAAAGGTCTGGACATTGTCCAGATTTTGTGTACAGACAGAACTAAACTAAACACACGTCTGTCCTAGACTTTCATCAATGACAGACTTTGATGGATCCAGTTGATAATTGTCTAAAAAGCCAGTACCAGTCTAGCTGCCCTTCTTGTACCACCTGAAGTTTGATAAGGTAAACATTCTACGGTCAAATGTCTTTGCCAAATTAAGTAACAAAATATTTAACTTTTTGTCTTTTCTGACAGAATGCTTTTAGCCCAACAACAATTAGACTTGGTTTTCAAACCATTCCCTTTTAACTTGTTCTCTACCACCCATTCTAAAATAGTTCTCAACAAACAAACTCAAGCACCAACAAGACATCAACACATGGACGGCAATAGTGAGTTCTCAATAAAACTAAGAACCTCAGTCTATTTCAGTTTGATCAATTCAGCAGAATCTCCAGCAGAGAAAAACCTGAATCCGGCGTGGAGCGGCTGAGTGAAGGTGGTCTGGACTCTGTGTAGAGGGGTCATGGTTTCAGAGACGCTGTAGAAGGCCAGAACACCTGCTCCGTGGTCCAGGTACACTCCTACCCTGGTGGAACTGGGACCCGAGAGGGGAGTAAGCACTTTGTTGCAGCAGAATTGGTAAACGTTGATCCCGCAGTACAGTGCCCAGGATCTGTCGTTCCATCCAAACAAGCAGTCACCTGATCTGGGTGTGTCTTTGTAAGCGACTGTTACATAAAGTGCTTGTCCTCCCCACTCCACCTCCCAGTAACAGCGTCCAGTCAGACGTTCTCTGCTCAGAACTTGAGGACAAACAGTAAATCTGTCTGGATGTCTGGAATAATAAAGTTTTTGTTTCATCACTTCTGCTTTTCGGTTCCCTTCAGATAATGACAGATGCACGTTTGCTGTGTTTGGATCCAGTGTGACGTCTCTTGAATATTTCAAGAAGTCCTCCCTGGTCTTTGGTTCTGGTTTTGGTGGTAACACATCCACAGTCAGGGTGATGTTTGTCCAGCTGTCCCTCAGGAGCTCCTGTAGTTTGTCTCTGGTGTCTGCCACAACATCTGTCACCTCCTCAAAGTACCTCAGAGGACTAAGGTGGAAGCTGGATGAGTGTGTGGACTCACTGAGTGCAGACAGTGAGGGGTATCTGTGCAGGAACTGGCTGTGGTCCTCTGTGTGAGAGAGCTGCTCCATCTCTCTGTCTTTGCTCTTCAGATCTATGATCTCCTGCTCCAGCTTCTCCTGAAGATCCAGGACTCGATTCACTTCGTCCTCCTGCTGGGATCTGATCTGCTGCTTCACCTCAGAGCTTCTGTTCTGGAGGAGACGGATCATCTCAGAGAAGATCTCCTCACTGTCCTCCACTGCTTTGTCAGCAGCAGTGTTGATGTCCTCCACTTCCTGCTGGAACAGCCTCATGTCTTTCTCTCTGTACTTGATCTTCTGCTGGATTTGTTGTTGAGTCTCCTGGAGCTTCTTCTGCTTCTCAGTTCCTTCTGTTGCTGCTGAAACCGTCTCATGACCTTTGTGTTCGTCCATCAGACAGAGATAACAGATACTCTGCTGATCAGTACGACAGTAGATCTTCATCACCTCATCATGCAGAGAGCAGATGTTCTGCTTTAGATTCCTGGAGGGGTCGACCAGCTTGTGTTTCTGTAAAGCAGGAGCAACAGAGTGAGGTTGGAGATGTTCCTCACAGTAAGAAGCCAGACAGTCCAGACAGGACTTGACGGCTTTCATCTTCATTCCAGAGCAGACGTCACAGGACACGTCTTCAGGTCCAGCGTAGCAGTGATCAGATCTGAGTTCAGTCTTCTTAAGCTCCTCCACTAACTCTGCTAACATGATGTTTTTCTCCAGAACCGGCCTGGGAAAGAAGGTCTTCCTGCACTGAGGACAGCTGTGGGTTCTCCTCTGATCGTCGTCATCCCAGTGGGTCTTGATACAGTCCATGCAGTAGCTGTGTCCACAGGGAACAGTCACTGGTTCCTTCAGAACATCCAGACAGATAGAACAGGAGAAGTTCTCTTGGTCCAGGAGAAGACCTCGCTGTGCCATTTCAGCTCTGAAACTACGAACTAGGGAGAGTCTTTGATATCGCATTTGGAATGATGAACTTTGGTCCAAGCAATTGCATTGGAGCCACACCCACCTTCAAACGTTTAGCTATGGTGTTTATAGAACATGGATCCCTGTAAAAACAATGCGTCAGGGTTTGTCGGGGCAGGAAGTAGTCAAGATAAGAGTCTGGAATTGTCAGCATGTCTGAAAACGAGTCTCAGTTTATTTGTTGTAAAGTCTTCTGAAGGCTACAATTCACTTTCTTTAACAATACTGTAAATCATTTCATTGTTTGATTGCTTAGATCGGGGGTGTCAAACTCATTTTCACTAAGGGCCACATCAGTGCAGCGGTTGTCCTCAAAGGGCCAGATGTAACTTATACATGTAACTAAATGTAATGAAGAATAAATGTAACTACTTCTTAATGTTAAATAACTCATTTATTTATTATAACATTTTGAAGTGACAATTACAGTTGCATAGTAAACATGTGTTTGCTTGTTATTCTAGCATAAATCCTTTTACATTGATTCTGTCAGGTTAGGTTATATGGACAGTGTTTAAGTCCTAATGTTGCCCAATCCCATATTTCAAGTCAAATTCCCCCTAGATATGAATAAATAAACACCAATTTTTAGTTTTATTTTAAGAAATGAAAAACTTTTATGCTCTCGTGGACCACATAAAATGACATGGCACACGTGTCTTAGAGCATTCAGAGTATTTTATCCTACAAAAGTATTTCACCCTTATTGTTGGCGCCAAAAACTATTTTAATTTTATATGAATATTTTTGTATTTTGTTCCCATGAGGAATGAATGGTGCCATGATTTCCCATGATTCCTAAAAACCACGAGGCAAGTGTCTGTTTCTTTTTATATATAAGGCTGTTTTTTTTTGGTAGTTTTATATGTTCCTTCCACCATTCAATGACTCAATCTATGTGGTTATACCTGTATTTCCCTTGTGCCATCTTTGGACCAGCGGTAACCAGGTGGTAACACTTCTTTGGTGAACTAATTTACTGGTTTATTTACTTATTTGAAAACTTAAATTATGGGATGTGGCAACTAACTTTACAGTCCTCCAACTCTTAAGCTTCATTCACACCGACTGCGTCAAATCAGGCCACTTCCAGTGAAAAGTCCATGCAAACGCACATTTTCGGGCTTCCCCGCACAGAACTCTTGCGTTTACTCGTCGCTATACAAGTTCTTAAAGGGCCTTTATCATGCTTTTCTTAAACCTTTATATATATATACACACACAAATGCAATCCCCTCTTTGCATTTTCATTTTAATTATGACACAGAATAAGCGGTTATAAGTATAAAATGAATAAGCATTTTGAAATATTGCTTTTTCATTTGAATTTTGAGTCATTTGATGCAGCTACATTTTGAAAATTAAAAAGCATTTCAATTTTCCATTTTAAACGTCAAATTAGATATTTCTAAATGAATTTTGCTACACATTTGCCAGAGAACGTCTTGAAAATGAAATGTCAAATACCATTTTCATTTTAATTTTAATTAAGTGACAGAATAAGCTGTGTTGAGGAAGGAAATGAAAAAGCATTTTGGTGGATTTCTTTTTCATTTTATTTTTGAGTCAGAAAATGCAGCTTCATTTTAAAAATGAAAAAGCATTTCTGGTTTTGACTTTGCTTTTTATTTCTGCTACAGAATCGCTTCCATATATTAATCACTTGTTGTGCCCGTGTAACACTAACCAACCCTTCCCCACAAAATATGCAGTTTCTTGTTGTTTTAAGATAAAAAAATACACTTAAAATGTTTTTAAGGTGGTAATTGTTATGTATGTACTTACAAATATTTAGGTCTTGGATGACAAAATAGAACGCAAAACAAATGCATTTTTTAAGATCAGAATGTTGTTGTTATTTGTGTGGCCACTAGGTGTCAGTATCAATAAAGGGAGTTGAGTTGAAGTTACCGGAAAGAGAACTATTGCAGACTTCTCAGTAAAACATTTATCTAGTTTCTTTTCTAAAACTATTTTTTAAAACAGTTAAATATTCAAACACATTTTTTTAGATATGCGCATAAAATATGCTTGTTGAAATGTTTTTAAACGGATGTTGAAGAATGCAGATCTCCAAAGAAGTGGGAGAACTCTTATTTTTACGGGCCCACACCGGAAGTGGAATGTCTCCCTCTCTTTAACGGTGGACGTTGGCCGAGTCAAAACAATGCAGGTTAGCTAGCTTTTGCTGCGCACAATTCGGGTTTAAAGAGCAAATAAACGACCAAAGTCCGTCTGAGCGGCGCGTTGAGGTCCTGCCTGTGCTTTTCTTCGTTTGGGCTCGGTCACGCCGTCCTCGTGGATGAGTTGATGCCCGCGCTTTCCCGTGTTTCGGACTCCGCTGTGGGTGTTTTTGTTTGGACCACCGCTGCAGATGGAGGCAGAGGCGGCTAGCATGATGCTGTTCGGGAGCCCGACGCCAGCGGAAGGGAGGGGCTGAAAACATAGAGGCAGACACGGGAGGGTGTGCGGGAATATTCACGTGTTAACATAAGATAAGATCGCGTTTAGTCTCGGCATGGTGGAGTAGACGTCCACGGCGCTGACGCTGCCGCGTTCCTCCGATCCACCGAGGAACGGCCCGCGCTCACCGGGGGAGGACCGCCATGGCCCCGGGCTCGCTGGTGGCGGCCTGCCGCAGCCTGGCGCTCTCCACCTGGCTGCTGTCCTTCTGCTTCGTCCACCTGCTGTGCCTGGACTTCACGGTGGCCGAGCGGGAGGAGTGGTACACCGCCTTCGTCAACATCACCTACGTGGACCCGGCCACGTCCGAGCTGCGCACCGACAAGACGGAGTGCGGCCGGTACGGGGAGCACTCCGTCAAGCGGGAGGCCAGGGGGGTGGTGGTCCTGCCGGCGACCCCGCTGGACCGCCAGGCCTGCGACCCCCACACGCGCTTCGCCGTGCCCGCGCAGGCCGTGCCCTGGATCGCGCTGATCGCCCGGGGCAACTGCACCTACAAGGACAAGATCCGGCACGCGGCCGCGCACAACGCCTCCGCGGTGGTCATCTTCAACGTGGGCTCCGCCAACGCCAACGACACCCTCACCATGCCCCACCAAGGTAGGCTGACCCCCCACCACCGCACCCCCACACACCCCATCGATGAACCGCACGTTCACGCTGCTGCCATGGTGGAGGCACGCGGCTCTGTTCTGGAACTGCAGACCAACTTTTGGGTAGAGATGTCACTCCAAACCTCACAGCCCCACTTCAATCTGTGTTTTATGATGATAGAGGACATGTTTTAAAAAGAATTTAAATTTTGCGTTTCTTAGTATTTTTTTATTCAGATCGTTGTGAATCAGGAGCAGACACAAAGATGACGTTTGAAGAAGCTTTTATCGGTGACGTAGCTACTAGGATACAGTCTTCCTGCTCCACTCCATTCTGATCATCCGCCTGCAGACCAATAGATCCATCAGCGTCTTTGTTTTCCTGGTCTGGAGCTGCTGAATCTGGCTGGGGAACTGGGAGTGGGCGATAGCTCCATTGTTGCTCACCAGCTTTGCTGGAACCGCCAATGTTAGCTTTGGGGGGTGGGGCAGAGTGTAAACAGGGGGATGACGGTAAGGGGAGCGGGCTTGCTCACAACTCGCCAACAAAAAGACAGCATTGAGTCGAACCAGACGTTCACTCACACACACCCTCCCCGCTCTCCACCCCCCATTTTGGTCCAGATACACCCTTTTGGATGAAAAGGACCACTTGAACAGGCGGGCTTAATGGTTCCGTTTTTGTTTATTTTAAGCTTTAAACGGTCTGTGGAAACCTCTGCTGCCCGTTGACCTGCTGTTACCGCTACGCCATCGTCAGCTGATTCTCAGAGAAAAGCGGTTTTTCACCGACGTGCAACACCTTTCTAATATAAAGTATTGCAGACCGGGGCAAAGCGGCTTGGCTTCGTGACAGAACGAGTCCGTTCACGTTAAAAAGTTGGGGTAGTTGTACAGATCTGAACTCTTGTTAGTGTCCTTTTTCAAAGGAATCAAACCATTACAGTTTCGCAAGCCATAATAAGCTCCAGCGGTGTTGCACCTCTGAACCGCTTATACAATAAGGAAAAAGACTTCAAAAACTTTCCACTTCCTGCTTTCACCCATGTCCGGACGCCATCTTGTCTGCGGCCCGTCCAGCTGAGGTGAATTTCTGATGAAGTCCCGCCGCTCTGCAGAAACTGTGTCCTAAAAAATGACGGGGGTTTCTTTATTTTGGCTAAAAGCGTCAATAGATCAAAACATGATTGGAGGGGGACTTTAATCTCACCGCGAAACTAAACCTTGTGTTTGCGGATTTATTTGTGGCTTAACTAAGCATCAGTGTGTCGAAACTGACACCCAAACTTTGGTCATCAATAGTTCATCTTGTCTGTTGTCTACTCCATCCAGCGGATTTTAATAAAATCAATACGCTAAGCCTTTGTTTTTTCTTGAATCACATCGCGACATTTGACCTTTATAAATAGAGATCAATAGATTTTGTCTTCAGAAAGGTCTTGTAATCTGTTGTAGGGTGAAAACATGGTTTCAAAGGATTTGTGGGGGCGTGTCCTGTTTTGGTTGATCTCCCAATCAGGGTAAACACAGCTCTGCAGTCGAGAAAAACACGAGTAACTTTCATGTTAGAATAGGGAAACTAAAAACTGTCGTGTGTTGGTTTCATCTTCAGGGCTCCAGACTAACTTCTTTTTCACTAGGAGCACTGTGTTCTGCAATGAAAATTTTAGGGCACAACCTGAAAATTTAGGGGCGATACCGTAAATCAACATGCTAACCAAATCTACTAATTTCCACTGTATTATAAATACACTAATTAAAATAAATAAAGTAAATAAATACTTTAATTATAGATGCAAAATTACAATGTGTTGTTTCAAATTCAGTGTCAGGATTTATTCTGCAATTTTTGAAGATGCAACAAGAAGGTAAACTGGTAGCAATCTATCGCTTCGTCACACAGTACAGATAGCAAACAAAATACCATAGATTTAGAATAAAAAAAAAGTTTTAGTAATATGGATACCGTAGTAACCATTCGTCATTTCACAGTTTCAAACAATACTTAAAAATGTACGTAAACATTAGATGAAAATCATGCTGGCGACACCAAACAGGTGCAGCCAAGATGCACACAATTTGAGATCACCCAGATGGACGCAACGCTGTTCAATGTTTGAGCCCCCGTTAGCTGTCACGCATGTGGTGTGGGACATTTATTCTCCTCAGCTGACCATCTCGGAGCCGAGCCATGCCGCATGTCGCGGCGAGACGTGGTTTGCTTCGCGAGTTTGAGACCCCTGCTGTACACTCTGGCACTGGTACACTAGCTGCAGGTCGGAAGAACGAATCAATAGTTCGCTAGCTGCTCATAGCCTGTGTGATGCCATTATTGGTCAGGCGTGATGATTTGTCTCGCTTCCTTCCCACAGATGTTTACGCTGAACATCTTGAGCCCGCTTCTCCACATGGCTTTTAGCGCCACTTGCAGTGACTTTCTATTCTTTCTCATTAATGCTACTGGCCGTCTTCAGGCATCACCAATGAGACATATGAAAGGCGCCGCGTGCTCCAGTCTCACGAGTGTGTGTGTGTCTGTCTGCGTGCGTGTGCGCTCGCGTCTCATTGTTAATTTCTTGCTCATTTCATTGATCACCGACGGCCACGCCCCACGCTTAATGAACAAAAATACGGAGGGTGGGGGAGGCAATATATTCGGAGTCGCAATATGTGTAGACTGGATGTAAAATTCAGTCGCACACTCTCAAATTTTGTCGCAAAATGCGACCAAATGGTCGCAGTCTGGAGCCCTGATAGATTCTGTGGAAACGCATTTGAGATGCAAACAAATTCAAAGTTCACTTTGAATTTGTTTATGCTCGTCATTTCAGAGCAGGGCCAGTCTGATTATCCAGACCAGAGTCAAAAGTCACATCTTTGTTCACGAACGGATCTCTATGTCAGTCTGAAACCAAGAAAAGGTCCGTTTGTGTTTCTTCTAATGTCAACAGCAAAAGTTGTGTTTTCAATGATCTTCACCAAAAACACATGAGGCAGAGTGTGTTAGGGTTACAGTGTTATAGGGATCTAGTACTGTGTCAGTGTTGCAGTATCTTTGTTATTGTTGCAGTATAGTATCACTGTACGTATTAAAGACTTTTTCTTTTAATGTACTGACATTTTTAGTATTGTAGTATTGGTATTGTGATCTTGTGTTAGTATTGCAGTATCAGTGCAGTATTGTTGTGTCCGTGTTAGCATTGTAGTATTGTGTGAGTATTGTAGTATTGTGTGAGTATTGCAGTAATGTGTGAGTATTGCAGTAATGTGTTAGTATTGCAGTACTTGGGTTTGCATTGCAGTACTTGGGTTTGCATTGCAGTACTTGTGTTAGTACTGTACTTGTCATAGTATTGTAGTATTCTGTTAGTATTGCAGTATTGTGTTAGTATTGCAGTATTGTTTTAGTATTGTACTATTGTGTTAGTATTGTAGTATTGTGTTAGTATTGCATAATTCTGTGAGTATTGCAGTAATATGTCTTAGTATTGCAGTACTTGTGAGTATTGCAGTACTTGTGTGAGTATTGCAGTAATATGTTAGATTGCAGTCCTTGTGTTTGCATTGCAGTACTTATTATAGTATTCCAGTATATTGTTATTGTAGCCAGTTAACTAGAATCCACCAGACTCTAGTTAAAACTAGTCATAAGGGCCAAAGTTTGTTTCAGAGGAAGTGCTAATGATGACAAGCAACATTAAGATGCAGAAAGTATATATGTATTCATTTGATTTAAGGTCAGAAAATAAACAAGCAAAACATAAATCAGCGTCTACTGCAGTATCTGCTTTCCATCCTCCAATAATGTCTATAAATCCAGTCCAAGAAGTTCACTGCAAGCAAAGTTCATCGCATAATCCATCATATCCACATATGGGGGTGTAGGTGTTTCCTACCGCCCAGTCCAATGTTTCCAGCTTGGAAGGCTCTGACTTCAAGGTCGAACAGCTCTATCCTCGTGGAACTCAGTTCCCCACGCTACTCGTCCGCATAGCACGCTTCTCATCACCCGCCTGCGTCTCATGCCTGCAGTGACAGCCCCTTTGTCCGACTTCCGTCAACAAAACTGACTGCGCATGCCCCTTTATAAAGCCTAGTGCGACACTCGCACAAATCCTCGCGACCTTCATGTCAAGGTTGTGATGGGCTAGCCCAAAGCATGCTAGGTTACATTATCAGCCGTACTTGTGTGAGTATTGCAGTACTTGTCATAGTATTGCAGTCTTCTGTGAGTATTGCAGTATTCTGTGAGTATTGCAGTACTTGTGTGAGTATTGTAGCACTTGTATTCTGTGAGTATTGCAGTATTCTGTGAGTATTGCAGTACTTGTGTGAGTATTGCAGTACTTGTCATATTGCAGTATTCTGTTAGTATTGCAGTACTTCTTGTGTGAGTATTGCAGTAATATGTTCCTCTGTAAGTAATCATATCAGGGATCGTCTTGTTCTTGGTCTCGTGATAAACCAGAGTTGTAGTCTTGGATCGTCTGGTTTTTTTGGTCGTGTGAAGCTCACCTGAACTCTGATCCACCTGGAATCTACTTGATCTCCTGAAGTGAATCTGCTATGATCCAGTATGTGAGCAGATCTACCAGTAAATGACTTACGGGGGTTCTTGCAGTACCCTACTACTCCCTAGTTATGATACTGTCACTCTTGCAGTCTCATTGTTTCATGGATCTTTAGTGACACTGTGGACGGTGGACTCAGCTATGTTCTTTTTGCTCCTGTGGGTTTGAGGTTATTACAGTCTGAAGGGAATTGAACCATTGTTCATTTGTTCAGAGTAAACAGAGCGTTTGTTTGTTTCAGAATAAACACACAGACATTTCTTTAACCTTTGAACTGCAGGTCAAAAAGAAACCGATGATGGGGAAACATCTGTGTGACAAACATTAGAACGTTTCATCGCCTCTCATGCTGAGTTAAAGCTCTGAACCTTCAGTCAGCCCTCCGCTTTCTTGAAGCTCCAGCTGAGGTTTCAAATCCCCTTTGGGGTAGTTTTCTCATCTTTGGGGTAACATGAGGTCCCATTTATGCTGAGTCACATGAAGACCTCAGATCTGAATCCAAACCCGCTGTGATGGGGAGCCGCAGATTCACTGAACGCTCCGAGCTCAAGCCCTGATTTACTCCAGGAGGAGGTCTACGGGGGACAGATCATGGAGAGAGGAGGTCTGTGGGGTGGATGGATGATGGAGGGAGGAGTCTACGGGGACACTGCTGAGAGAGTGGGAGGTCATGGGAACATCATGGAGAGAGAGGTCTGTGGGGAGCAGACTGTGGGAGAGAGGAGGTCTACGGGGGACAGATCATGGAGAGAGGAGGCTGCTGGGGACAGATCATGGAGAGAGGAGGTCTACGGGGGACAGATCATGGAGAGAGGTCTACGGGGGACAGATCATGGAGAGAGGAGGTCTGCGGGGACAGGATCATGGAGAGAGGGAGGCTCACGGGGACAGACTGCGGAGAGGTCTCCAGGAAACAGGACTGCGGAGAGAGGAGGCTCACGGGGACAGATCATGGAGAGGAGGTTCACGGGGACAGATCATGGAGAGAGGTGAGGTGCACGGGGACAGATCTCAGATCCCACAGCTTTACGCTCCTAGTGCTGCAGTTAGATCAGCCCATGCTGAGGTCATGTTTGTGCCACAGCTCCTCCAGCACAGTGCTGCAGGTCAAAGGTCACGCCAGCGTTCAGCCGGTTCAGGTTCTACTCCGCTGCCATCCACAAGTTCCTGCCTTCGATTTGATAGATTGATGCGTAACAGATGAGAAGATCAGATTTATGCAGACGACGTGTTTTTGCAGGAAGTCGACGACGTCAAAGTTATTGATGACGGGAAAAACTCACAAACAGATGTCAAAGTGTGTGTTCACACACGTAACTTGCTTGGTGCATTTCTTATGTGTAAAAGGTATGTGCGCGTTTTTGTGTGTGTGTGTTTCTGTGTGCATACTCCGTAGACATGGGCGATTTGTGTGTGTGTGTGTGTGTGTGTGTAGATGTATTTGTGTGTGTGTTGAACATCAGAGTTGCGTCTCAGAGTCAGAATGAATCTGTTGGTTTGTCAGTAAATCCTGTGGGATTATAATAATCCAGGATCTCTCCTCTGTTTACATAATCTACGCTGCACAGCGGCAGACGCTGTATTTTTAGACTCAGGTTTTTGGTGGGAGGGTAAACAGCTGGTTGCTATGGCGATGAGTGATGTGGTTTTTGATGGTTTTATCCTTTTACAGGTGGATTTAGACCAGGGATGGGGGAGGGCAAGGCCCACATAGAGAGTAGCCTGACGGGGTCTCTCTTCTTCAGGTACGGGGGACGTGGTCGCCATCATGATCCCTGAGCCCAAAGGCCGTGAAGTTGTGTCCTTGCTGGAGCGCAACGTCTCGGTCACCATGACGATCACCATTGGAACCAGGAACCTGCAGAAGTACGCGAGCAGGACGCCGGTGGTGTTCGTGGTCCATCTCTTCATCGTGCTGATGATCATCTCCCGCTTCGGCTCGTCTTCTACTACATCCAGAGGTTCCGCTACGCCAATGCGCGGGACCGGAACCAGGTACCAAACGCATGAAAAACCCGAGAGACAAAAAGAGAGACTTTTGAGTGATTGTCCCTTTCAGAGCGTTAGCGTAAAGTTTCTGCTGATCAGTAAATGGCCAATTCAAAAGAATGAAATCCTGTTCCGTCGTTTTCAGCGTCGTCTTGGCGACGCGGCCAAGAAAGCCATCAGCAAGCTGCAGGTTCTACCCATCAAAGGGGGCGACCAGGAGACGGAGGCCGACTTTGACAACTGCGCCGTCTGCATCGAGGGCTACAAGGCCAACGACGTGGTCCGCGTCCTGCCCTGCAGGTATCTGCCCCGCACAAAGCCACACCACACCCAGAAACCTCCACCTGCATCTGATGGTCCAAACAGACGGAACTCCAGGTCCACAGACTCCACCAGACCCGGTCCACATCCAGCAGAACTTCCAGTAGTCCTGATTTAATGTGGAGGTGTAGAGAAGACCTCTCCAGTTCTTCCAGAGCAGACGTTCTCCACCTACTTTCCTGAGCCTCTTACTAGAACTATTGGATCAGAACCATTCCATGAGAACTTTTCGATTATAACGATCCTACAAGAACTATTTAACCAGAACTTTTATACTAGATGTATTTTACTAGAACTATTTTATTAGAACTACTCTATTTAAACTACTCTAATAGAACTTTTCTATTAGAAGTATTCTACTATAACTACTCCTTTAGACGATTAGATTTATTCTACTAGATCTTTCTACTAGAACTGTTCTACCAATACAGAAACAGTAAAACAAAGCACAGCACTAAACCAGAAAAGTAAGATATACTAATATTTTATCAGATAAAAGTTTTATCTGGAACTTTTTGGGATTAAATACAAACAAATACTGTCTTGAAAAAATTGACTCCATTGCTATAAAACTTCAGATTAAGAAAATCATCAGGTTATGATTCAGTTGTTGGAATAAAAACTCAATTTCTGATCTAATCCAGTAAAATATTAGATAAATGATGAAGTATTCCTGGAAACTGTAATTTCTACAGCTGTTAGAAAAGACGTTCTGGTCCCAGTCCGGTATAAACGTCCCGCCTCTCACACCTGATCCAGGTAAACGGAGGCAGGCGGGGAACATCAACCAGAAGGTTCTTTATCCTCCTGGGTTCTCCAGAGCTTTGACCCAGATCAAGCAGATTAACTGCTGGAATCCAGTGGTGATCAGAACTTAGACCTGTTCTCTGTTATCTTCCTGAGGTGGATTCCGGTAAATCCACCGGACTCAGACTCTGATAGAAGCTCATTAAGGAGTGAACAGGTTCTGTTCTGCGGTTCTTCTGTGGTTCTGTAGTCGGTCAGGGTTCTTCTGTGGTTCTTCCACAGACATTTGTTCCATAAGAGCTGTGTGGATCCCTGGCTGCTGGACCACCGCACGTGTCCCAGTGTATGTGCAACAAGATGATCTGGAAGGCTCTGGGCATCGCGGTAAGTGTCGGGCGCGCTGCTGGGCCGGGCTGATGGGAGGTGCTGAGTTGATGGTTGTGGCTCCGCCTCCTTCCTTCCAGCTGAACGCCGACTGTCTGGACGACTTGCCTCTGGACTACGACCTCGCCCTGGGCGGCGGGCGGGTCGCAAGCGGGTCAGTTCTGGCCTGAGGCGTGAGGTCTGGGGCGCCCAGCGATGGGACGCTTACGGTTGCGGTCGCCGGTGGTGCTGGACCCCGGCGTGAGGCGGGTGGGGCTCCCGCAGGATTACCCAGACTCTGACGTGCTGAGAGACAGTCCTGTGACCGCCACGACCGACACGCACACAGGTGACCACTCACACTGCTTCTCCAAAGTTCTGGTGTCTCTGACCCTCTGCCCTGGCTGGAGTACAGCTCCCTCCTCCAGGTGAACATCCAGCGAATGGGGGGCAGCGCCTCCGTGGCGTCTTTCGTAATCGCCGTAGAGACTGGTTTGTCCGACGAAGAGGGGTCCATGGAACCACCTCAGATGGGAGAAAAGTCCTGAGAGAAGAACAACCAACCAAACCAGAACCGGCCCAAAAATAGACCAAAATCAGGGTCTGTGTCCCTTTTTTCTCTGAGGCATTTCAGGGGCCTGATAACCCGACTGAAAACCTTCTGAACCAAACCTGACTGCACTTGACCCCGTTACACCCATCACCTGCTTCTGACGGGGACCGGGTTGGAATCAAAGGTAATCCCAGAACCACCGCCAAGGGTCGCTGGGGTTTTACCTTTGGAGAACGCCAAACTCAAGTGAACTTTGGGAGATGGACTTGAAGATCCTTCAGATCTGAACCCCATCTAGCGGCTTGCCCGGCTGATGCCTGGTGTCACCTCATTTTAAGCTGACCTCAGTGACGGTTCTGCAGTGACTCAACACAGCCCTCATGTTTGATCCGGTTGAACTTTTCTCTTGAGTTATCAGAGAGGCCCCGCCCCCAAATCTAAATGGTCTGGACCCTGTTTGATTCTCTGGTGCATTCGATTGCCCATTTGTTCTAGGTCTAAAAGTAGAACCACTTCACGCTCACTTCCTGTCTTTGTTCTTGGGCTTTGGTTGCCCAGAGACAAGTCAGGCGCCAGTTCTGAACGTGTTTCTGGACGTTTGGCAAACCCATGAGTCCGCCGCTGGGCCACAGTATCGTGTCTTGTCCCGCTGGGCCTCCAGAATCCCGTCGCTTCTCTCACTGCTTTGGTGGTTCTGTTGTTCAGAACCAAGTTGACTTGAAGAGCGGAGGAAGGCCGCTGCAGAGTGAGACGGGCTGAACACCCACTGCCGGTGAAGCAATGACGCTTCTCAACAGATCCAGAACTTTGTTGGTTTCCAGACTCCAGTGAAATGGCGCCGCAGCAGACACTGTGGGGCCATCAGTCGCCTCAGAACCAGACCTTCTGTCGCTTTCATCCTTATTAAGAGACTCACCGTTTGACGCGGTCCGGCCATCTGGGGACCGACCCCAAACGATCCGGACGATATCGCGCCTCTCTTCCTGCAGAGAACGCCTGAAGTTCTTTTTGGCTTTTTAGCTACATTTATTGAGTTTTCCCCAAAAATTTGAGCCATCTTAGTGAGAACCCCTCCCCCCATTTTAAGTATGATAATTTGTTCAAAAGGCTTAGAAAGTTTTAGAACCAACCCCTCCCTACACACACACACCTAACACACACACACACACCTACACACACTGGACCGTCGGGCAGAGAAAAGGCCTCAAATGAACCATGAAGTGTTATGAACCCTGAGAACCCTACGGGACTGTCGGGTCCAAAAGTCTTCATTTACACTGCCCCCCATCCCCCGCTCTCGGCTGTTACCGTGTGATGCTGCCTTTTCTCACCGTCCCCTCCCCCCATGACAATCTAAGGTGCCAGCGTTCACCTGAGCCTCACCTCTAAACTGGAACCAGCTTTCCACGGCCCACGCACCTCGAACAGAAGCTGTGAAGAAGACGTCTGCCCGCCAACATGTACATGCGTGCAGCGCGCCATCGCTCCCGCCTCCACTCCACGCCGGACGGTCGCGGGTGCAAACCCTCCCTGGAGAGATTCAGATTGTCGTCTATTTTGATACCAGAGGAGAGTTTATTTTTGTAACAGAGATCCTGCAGCACAGACTGACCCCCCCCACCCCGCCTGCAGGACTCCGGGCGTTTTTGAGGATCCAGCAGCGTGATTACCGATCGTTTGTGTAGATGAGGAGAAGCACTGGAGGCGGGATGAAAGGGTGAAGATCAGCCAAAGCTTTGTGTTTCCTCTGTATATTGAAACCATGGTGGTTCTGGAGGAACCCCTCTCTCCTCCTCCTCCTCCTGAGCTTCCTCGGTCCTCCTGACAGAAGCTTCTCATTGCCTCCTTTGTTGTAACAAAAGGTCCAAACTCGTATGATGAAGGTGCTCGGATGACGCATTTGTACGTTTTATTGTTGAACGATGTTTTAATTAAAGATGTTTTGTGTCGTGAGCTTTAATGAAATCCAAGTCATGTCATGTTTTCATCGTCTGAGCCTCATCGTCATCAGCTGCGTTTCCATGACGCACGCGCAAAACTTTATCGAAATTCTCAAAGTGTTGATCAATTTCACTGTTTCCACTAAATCCTAATTATGCGGATAAACACAAATCAACTCACGCGATAAGTCGATCAAAAACACGGCGACAGGTGTGACCAATACTTCGATTGACAACAGATGCATTCACATTTCTTCCACAGCACTAGCGCTCATCATCATCTATCAAAGGAGACGTTGGCGACTTCTTCAGGCCGTGGAGCAACGAGCTCTGTACATGTGGGCGGGACTACGGGTGAAGGCATTATGGGAAGTGATGGTTTGTGATTTTCCAGAGGAGCTGTGGACAATTCCATGTGACACGCTAAACGTTTGATAAGGTGTGTGACGCTGTGGGACCTCTGGTTGCGGTGCAGCAACCAATGCAGCGAGTTCCCACCAAGAAGCACGTCGCAGTCCGGTTGATGGTCACATGATTCATTTAACTGCCAAGAACTGTTTTTATTGCAGTTTTGTCTAATATGTCAGTTTTGATATGCCTCAACAACCAAATCCTCCAAGCACAGAAACTTTTTTTCGATAAATGATTTTTTTTTTATACTCATGTTTCCATTGGGTGAATTTACAATCACAAATCCAGTTTGCGCATTTTCATAGTTACTGACTGTAAAAGAGAAGTGGAGCAAGTGGGTGTGCCGTCATTCAAAGAAAGTGACTATTGACTGTAAATAAGAACTGGACACGGTGGCCCCTCCCCTCTCACATTCCAAACAGGAAGTGGCTCCAAGAAGCCAAAACCCCACAGACTTCTATAGAAAGATAAAAAGCTGTCATTCTAGCTCTGATACTTTTTTTAACATGTTCTTGGAAATCCTCTTTTATTTGTTTGTATTTCTTTCATTGGTAGGGGTTCCAACAAACCCACTCCTGATTGGCAACAGTAGTTGCTAAAGAAATGTTGACTCAGACGGACTCGGACCAATCACTGCTTACCGTCATCAATTGGCTCTAAATGGCAAGGAAAAAAAAGGTATCTAATCGAGAACGGTTATAAGGTCATGAGGTACTTCCTGTTTGGAACTACACAAGGGGAGGGGTCACCCAGCCCAGTTTTAACACCTGTAAAGCCGGTAAAGCGTGGCGGAGGAATAATACTACGATCTTCAGCTGTCACAGTCCTCTGAGAAATGATCCATTTAGTTTCAGCAAACCAGAAGAAGAACCCGTTCATCCCCACACTGTTGTTGGGATTAAAGGTAATCTGTGACCTTAGAGGTTTGTGTGAAAGTAAAATCTCACCGTCATTGATAATCTGGATTATTTGCATCCCTAAAGGCATCAGATCCTTTTGCTGCGTCTCAGATGGAGATCACGATGAGTTGAAGTGTTTTTCCTGCTGATCCTTCTGATGATGAAGATGCTTAAACTCATCATTGCTCCGTACAGCCTCAGTGTTCCTGACGGCCTTAAGCCTTCCTCACCAACAAGCCTCACACCAAATGGGATTCTGGTCCTTTTTCCTTTTCAACAGTGAATATTCTACATTCATGTGGTTCTAGTAATTAATGAATTAGAATGTGACTCACGTAGATGAATCAAATCCAGGTCAGTAGTAAGGTGGTTTCCGTGGTAACATTAGAGACACGGGGTAATGGTCTGGTTCAGACAGGGGGCTGCTCTGGGGCTTGAGCGGCCACAGGGGGGCAGTGCTGCATCAGCAAGCTGCTCTGGTCCCCCAGCATCTCTTCTCTGCACACAGTCAGGTTTCTGACATTTACGGCTGTCTCTAGAGAAAAGTGTTTCCTCAAGGTTGTTTATCTACAATCATCTGTGGGCCTGACCCCTTAAAAATGATGGAAGTCAGTCTTTTTTTTTTAACCTGAACAGAGCCGAACGTTTCATTTGTGTCTTACAAAATCGACAAATTTGTTTTAGAACAGTTTATTAAAGCTCCTCTGACCAAACCTCGCAGTCCGTCACTTTACATCCACAAGAGGAGTCTGAGAAGGAAGCCGCTCTCAGTCCATCTGTTAAAGGTGGAGATTGGATCAGACCATGGATAAAACCATATATCGGACCATTCAATGGATCATGGATCTGACTGTAGATCAGACTGTGGTTCAGATCGTGGATCAGTTCCAGGATTAGCCACAAAAACTGAGAGTCTTAATAGAAGCAAGTTAAGGCAGAAGAGCAAGATCACAACAGAATTTAGAAGTTTAACTCGAGAGGACCTGGTTGCAGTCGTCACCAAAGTCCAAAGCCGGAAGTCCCCACATATTGCTCAAATTCACTGTTACTAACTGTTTACCTTAAGTTACAGTTTTTCCTGTTTCAAGCTTTTAGTACAAATTCTGAACCCTTTTAGGTTAGGATTAGGGTAAATTGTATAATTTCTGCTTCTGGCCGATGGCTTCAGGTGCCATATTGTCTTCTTCCAGGTCCCTGTCGTTTAACTCAGAGATGATTGAGAGCAAACTAGACTCCTTAGTAGAAACCACAAAACCAAATCTCCTCCTGTGTTTTAAGTCTATTAGTGCTTTCTGTGAGGCTGGGGTCCTGCTCTCTGCAGCCTGAAGTCCTCCATACAGGATCCAATCTCAAGATGAACATTTGATGGTTTGAATCCCAACAATTACTGACCAGTTTCCAAGCTGGCTTTTTTATTATTGACTCATTTTTTAACACAAATTCTCAAAAAGGTTCATTCCAGTTTCAGTTCTGATCGTTAAAATGCATCTGATGTCTTTCACAGCAGCGCGTAGTTTCAGTTATTACTGTCAACGCACTGAACTTTAGAGTTCTCCCGTCAGCGTGGCCCGCTGCAAGAGTCAGGAGGCTCCCGGATTTCAGCTGTAAATGTTGGGCCAAGAGCCCTGCTGATAGTCTTCAGCCGCAGGTCTGATCCGTTTTTAACCCTCAGCAGATCCTTCTACCTTCCTGCACAGAACTCTGTTCGTGTGAAGGTTTGGTGTCCATCACAAGCTCCAAAAAGACAGAAAAGAGAGGAAACAAAGAGAAGGAGGGCGAAACTATGAGGTGAACGTAGTTTATGGGGGAGGAGCTTAAGAAGGCGTTCTGCCAGAGAGAAGTGAGGAGCGTGGGTCCTCTCTTTATTCTTGATGAATCTATCAGGCTGAGTGTTCGTGAGGCCGACAACTGGAGGACGGAGCAGCTGAGGAAGCTGACCTGGGCGCCGCTTAAAGGTAACGCGCGCTGCCTTCTGGTCAGCCTGAGAATAGATAAGATGAAGGCATGAAAACATTGGCAGAAAGTGCAGCTTTACAGCAATCTAGCTTCCATCTGAGCACAAATGACCTGGAAATGTCAGATAAAGACGACAAACAGAGAAGATCCCAGAAGACTTGATGTTTCTGCTGGGATGGACCGACTCTCCTTTGTGTTTATCCAATAGGAGTTTAGAAGCAGATCCATCTGAGTGACCTTAAGTCATTTGTACCTAAAATGAAGGTCAGGATAAACACTTGTCCTAAAGATACAATTAATATAAATTGGAATTTTTCTATTTTTTCTCTTTGTTTCCTGAATTTTTATCAGAACTTTTTGTCTTTTTTTCCCTACAAATAAAGCAAAAACTGACATTTTGTGACAGTAAGTTTATCTTTAATCTGTTGCCGTCTAACGCTGAAGATGAAAAGCATTTGTTTTTTAATGGTTCTGCATGACAGGGAAGCTCTAAAATGACAAAAGGTCGCCCCCTGTAGGTGAGACCGGAACCTGGGTGTTCCAGTTTGGTTCTGTTCTGATCAAACCAGCAGGTAACTACTAAGATTAAACGTTTTACTGTCTGATTAATTGTAAATTTCAATTGAGCAAAACTTAGTTTACCGTTTCAGCACAAAGAAAGTAATTCTCTCTGCACAGTTACAGCTGAAGTTATTGTCATTTTAAAAGGTTACTTTGACTCTAAAGCCAAATAGGGTTGGTAAAAACGTAACATTGAGAGTTTTAAGCTGCGCTCACATCAGGTGCATTTTGCTTGCCAGGTCAGTTTAGTTTGTGCTGAATCACGCGCCTAGCGGTACTGCAGTGGTTTTGAGCGTCAGGCTTGGGCACCTTCCTAATCCCGAATTTCCACTGGTGCATCTGCGTTGTGTGGGGAATCGTCAGTTAGTTTACATTGTCTCCGTTGTGGATGTGGCATTAGAATGAACTTACAGACTAAATGATTTCTTATTTTTGCTAAACAGGTCGATCTTATCACCATGGCATCTGCCTCAGGCATTCTGAAACGAAGAAAGCATGCAGTCCAAGTTGAGGGCTCATTGCCAGAGGAGGAGGGATTTTCCAACATTCCAACCCTGATGGCCTCCCTGGGGGTTGAGCCACCCCAACCTTAACCTGACTCTAACGTCTCCAAGCAATCCTAGGAGCTTTTCAAAGCTCCAGTTCGGTAAGAAAAGGGATGAAAGCAACAAAGAAGGTGGTAAACGAGTGGTAAGAGGAACCGCTGCAGAATCCAGAACTGTGCTTTCACAAGATGAAAGACAGAAAAGCAGAATTCCAACGTTATCACCAGCACCTGAGGTGAAGGTGAACACAGAAGGGAACCTGTTCAAACCTCCATGTGTGAAGCCCATCCAAACCCTCAGTCCTGTGGCACATGGACGGCAACACACGCCTGGCAATCTCCTGAGTCAGCAATCCTAACCAGTGGAACAGATAACAAATGATCCAACCGCAGACCCGACTCTACCATCCAACGCGTGACATCAGCTTAAATCCGAACATGATACTGACACTGACTGACATTTGACCTGGAATGCAATCAAACGCAAAGAACAGGAAGGAAGATGTCAGCATCAAAGACTCAAACACAAACTCTGTGTGTTCCCATAAGTCCAAAAAGACACATCAAAGCAGGAGAGGCTAACAGGATCAGCCCAAAATTGGCCTCAAGGAACATCATAGGGTCAATTGGAACCAAAAAGACAGACAAAGATACAATCACTAAAATAATAAATCCCAAAACAAGCTCAGAAATATCTTTTATAGGTCAAAATCCGCAGACTCAGAGAATAGAATCAGCACTTCTCTGCACCAAAATACTTGGTAGTATCTTCTAGTCCCCATCCATGACTCAGAACAACCACTAACATTACAGCTGGTGTTGTCACGACCTTGAGTGATGTTGGGGAATCAAATTCTCTGACCAAAACTACGACAAGTTTTAAACTTTAAAGGTACAGAGGTCTCCAAAGCCTGTAGGGAGTCGATATCCGACCACAGCTCTAAATCTCTGATGGGATCGAGAGATACTCTGGACTCCGGGCACTTGACTCAAAACCCAGGCTCAGAACCAGTCCCAGAATCAACGCCACACAAAACATCCAAGGAAATGAAAACTGATGTGAGATCAAAGGTTGTCCAGGATCCAGAATCTCCTCCAGACTTAGAATCTGGTTTGACTTTCATGACAAGTGTTAAACCCCTCTGAAGGACCCCTCACTGTGTCCTAGACCTTTGTGAATCTGTTTCCCCATCCACCCCACTAAGAAGTGGCCTGAAGTGCATCTGTGCTTCTGCTAAGCCCAGTTCTAGTCTCAAGGCTGAACAAGAAACCTCTACATCTGCACTAGTGCGTTACTGCTGAGTCAATCCTCTCTGCAAAGACGTCTCCCAGAGATGCTTTCTTGGCTGGTGTCAAAGTATAAACTTGGATCAACTCTGAAAGAGGTTCTGGTGTTAGTTCACCAGGACCACAGGAAGGAGGACAAGAAGAACACCTGCTTTGATCCAGGTAACTTCTGCTGGGTTTGTTCACAACATCAGTTGAGACCACTCTGAGACTTGGATAATAAAACATGGGAGTTTAGATAATGGTCTGATCTCATATCATTGCCATATTGTTGGGTTCTGCTGGATTTCCTGTTGCATATCTCTGGTGCCTTGGCCACCTGAGCCCCAAAAACCACAACGAGGATTTCCTTAAAAGTCAAGGATGGCTCCAAATTTGAGTCCATGACGGGCGTTTCTCTCAGAACAAACTCCAGCAAGTCCCCAGGTCCAACTCAGGGTCTCACTATCCTCAAAACATTTATTAGAAAGGAACATTTGAAAACACAGCAAAGCAAAGTCAAAGCTTCAGGAGGTCCATCATTGTGTCCAGAGGCAGAGAATTGTTCAGGAGACACGAGGACAACGTCCTTCACCACTCAGAAGTTGATGTCTGGGACCGGCGAGTCGTAATCTCTGGAGGCACATCCTCACTGTCAGGAAACTAAGAGTGCAGGAGGTGAGAAAGGAAGGAAGAAGGGTGCAGGTAGTTTTCACAGCTTCTGGTCCTTCTTACTCACTCTCTTTGTATCCCAACTCTAAGAAGGTGAAGGAGACTGACCATGACTGACTTACGGGTGGGGAGGTCTCAGGTCAGGATCAAAAAGAGGTGGAAACTGTGGGAGTGGAGACGGCTGAACGCTACACCTCCACAAGTCCAGACTCAATGTTAGGCGGCATCCCGGCCGATCGGTGGGCCCTCAAGCACGTCTGTAAGATTGATACTGAGCTGCGCGCAAAGTCTGTTTCTCTGTCATACCTGGATTTAATGTCATTCCCGCCGGCGGTTCATGCATATACACCTTCCAGGAAGAGCCTCCTGCCTCATGGCGCCGCTTCGACAGAACTGGGACAAAGACGCCAGCTGGAAAGAGTTGGATGAGGACTTAAAAGGAATATGAGGAGAAGGAGAAGGCGTGGAGAAAGCAGAGAAGCCGCAGAAGGTGGCGTGGGACGAGCGGGGGATGACGTGGGAGGTGTACGGCGCCTCAGTGGACCTGGAGTCTCTGGGAACCGCCATCCAGTCCCACCTAGAGTCAAAGATACGGGACCAGGAGCAGCACATCAGGACTCTGAGGAAATCCATCTGCGCTGAAGGAAACCTGCTCAGCAAGAAACGGAAAAAGGTACGAGGGGGGGCTCTGGTGTGCTGTGGGGGGGCACCAGCAGCATCAGACTGATTTCACCGCCATGCCGTCACCATGCAGAGCAGGCCTTCTGGACTCTGTATGCAAATGAGGATTACCAAACACGTCTGAATGACTTCAACGCTAAATACTTTTCTGCATTTCGTGAAACGTCTGCATCAGCTAAGGTCCTCCTAGCTAAACCAGTCCAGATCCCTCACAGCCATGATGGACCCAGGAGGAGCCACCAACCACTGATTGGACTACAAGGACCAACATTTTCTCCTGTGTTTGCTGTCTCATCTTCCGTACTTTTTGAAAAATCTGCTTTTTACACAGGTTTCTGTATCAGCACATGACCAATCAGAAGTTGATCAGAAATGGAATCAAACCAGGATCTCTCTCTGTGGTTAGTGCACCTATGCGCCATCTGCCACTTCTTAGAGGTCTTGAATCTACAATTTGGAAAATCCAGTGCCAAGGAAAATGTTTCAGGTTCAGGAATTTTGATGCTAAAATTAATGCAAATTAATTTAGCATCAATCATCCAAGTTTTCACATTATCAGAACACAAATGGATTCACAAAATAGCCTTTATAAACATTGCTTTATTAGGTGTTTGTTTGTGGTAAAATGTTTTAAAAAAGTAAGCACGTGGTCCAAAGAAAGGCCCAAATCCAAGGCACTGGATAGTTCTTTGCGGGCTGAGCTCTCCTAACCCTTTGACGTTCTTTGGATTATCGTAGCTCTTTAATCGTTTATGCAATTGTTTTATGGCGTAAGAAGCTGCGCAGCATCCGTTTAATTTGTTAAATGCGTTAACAGTCAAACAGTTACTGTAATTGTTGTAAAAGTGTTGTATTTTGCTGTCGCTGGTGACGGCTCTGCTGTTAAAAGGTTGAGAGATGTTTGATCAAAATACAAACGCTCAAAGTTTCACATATCAGATGGATAGCCAGACATAAACACGCAGTCGCTTGTGCTTGAATAATGTTCAGAACAGTGAATTGACAATTACGCGAAACAACGTGAGAAGGCAAAAAAGCTGAGAAAAAGTCTTCTCAAAGAGCCACAGATTCATGTTTGACTGGGAAAGTCAAAACAGAGAAAATGCTTCATGATTCTGAGCTGACGAATCTGACGCTCTATGTTGCATGATCAGAGTTTGAACAGCCGAACAGATCTTAGATTCTTTTCTGTCTGTCAGCTGGAGATGTGAAGGTGTTTCAGTGTTTGGTGCGCGGCGGCGGCGGCGGCAGCAGCAGCAGCAGCAGCAGCAGCAGCAGCAGGGCAGCAGCAGCAGCAGCAGCAGCAGCAGCAGTGGCAGCAGCAGCAGCAGCAGCAGGCAGCAGCAGCAGCAGCAGCAGCAGTGGCAGCAGTTAGCTTCATTCTGAAGCTGCTGGTGTGGAGCAGAAGCTGGTAAATATTTCATCTAGCCTGTTTCCTCTGAAAGTCTGGAGCCAACGATTGTGTGCTTTCCTGTCCAGTTTTCACCTCTTCCCCTTTAGGCTGCTCTTCTCGCTTTTTCTCCTACCCATTTTTCAAAGGCCTTTTCTTTCTTTCTTTCTGAGATCTATAGTGCTTTCTTTTGGAGTTTTAAAATCTGTTTTTCATTCTTTTTCTCTGGTTTTCCTCTTGATTCTGTGCTTTTCTTCTTCCTCATCTTCCTCCTTTGTTCTGAACTCCTGTCTTTCTTTTTCTCTCTCACGTGGACACGTCTCTCTTCTTTCTCTCCTTTTCTTTTTCCAGCTGTCTTCTGTTGACGGAGCCGGATTTGAATTATTCATCAGCATTAAAGTCGTGTTCATGTTAATGACATCTGCCATACATGATCCAGACCAACTCCATCGAGCATTACAAACAGCCCCCCCCCCACCCCCACCGCTGCTCCCCCAGGAGTAAAAAAAAGTACAGAACAGGGACAAGAGTAGGAAGAAATTTAATGCAAAAAAAACAAAAATTCTCTATGAAACATCCAAAAACGGCATCCAGATGTTGGTGGCTAAGAGAACGACTTAGAGACCTGCCTGCTGCCTACCTCAGAGTTCATAAATGTTTTAGAAACATTATTTACAAACTTTTTCTTCCTTTCTATAGTTTGTGGTCTAGGCCTAAGCTTGAATTGTCCTTACGGGTGGATTCAGGCTGTCTGTGGGTAAGAAAATGGTCACACCTGTAATGCAAGTACGGATCTTTAGACTGATCTGTGAACCTGTGAAGAGAAATGCCTAGGAACATTTTTCTACAGGCGGCTGGAGTCGAGGAACACTTATACAACACGTAAGGTCAGCCCAGTGCGCCACCTCTGACATCATAAGTGTGGACAACTTCCATTATCCTTATACTTCACAATACACTTACTCCTGTGGATGATAAATGGTATGTCCACTTTTGTGGCGTTTAAGGAGGCCAAAGAGGCCTCTCGAGGGAACTGTAGAGCTACAGTCATGCCGCCTCAGCAGCACATGTTCAATCAACCTCTTCCACGAGTCCATGTGACCATGGAATGTGCACGCGCTTCCAGGCTTCGCGCTCAAAATTTAGGTTCACGTGTCGCCATGCAAGTTCTAAGTCCGCTTTTAGCCCTATGTGTGGCCAACACATATGCAGCCATTGGAATGAGTTTGAAAGTTACAGCACTTGACCCAATCCAGGGAACTCGGATTTGCAATGACTCAATGGGTGGACCTTTTGATTGATTTGACTCTGGGGTTTGCTAAGTAACTGAACATGAAAGATAGCGGAACAACTGCAGTTTGTGTCCAGCCAGAATTCTATGAAACCAAATCTTTCATATATCGGAATGGAGCTCTTGAAAAGGAAAAGCTCGATGATTTACACCGATATGACACAATACCAAGTCTCTTCCAATTTGAGTTTGTGCGCTGGGTATTGATAGCAACAGTCCAGTGTACCACTGAATGCTAAAAATGTGTTCAACGTGACATTCTTCAACGCATCCTATAGCTGGTGCAAACAAGCACAAGGAACAGTATCCTGGCCTGAACGAATTCCTTCCAATGATCCCAGACAACCAAACACCAACAGCACCTGTACGGGTCAACCCTTCACGTGGGCGCAGGTAAGAAGCTACATTTACAAGATGCTTCCTCTAAAATATCTTCATTTTATTCTTAAGAACTTTCTTACTATTTGAGTAGAACCTATTTTTATGATTTAATCTACTAAACGTATCAAACTATTTTTTTACCCTTTAGTATAGTAGTAGTTTTTGGTTGAACATTCTCTCTGTTGTTTTGTATCCATTGACAAACAGCTGTGATTTGAGTTCTGCCCTGACGCCAGGCTCTGTCTCTCCTGATTGGCACTGCCTCTGTTAACTCTTCTGCGCCCAGCCCATAGGCCCGGTGACGCCTGAGGCAGCTGGTGGAGCCTACCAGACACCTGCAGCCGAGGAAACTGGAACGATGAAACCAAAGTGAGTTTTTGTAGAAGCTTTTGTTGAAATGGGCTTTTAACTTTCTCTTAAATGTATCCTTGCTGTGGCTGTAGCCTTGTGTTTTTATGCTGCAGTAGACCAATAATATAGTATTAAACATCTTACAGTGGAAAAATAATTGAGCTTAAGACTGTGACATTTCTCTGTCCTTCCTGCAGCTGCTTCCCATACTCTACAACCATTAAAACACGATCCTTCCTGAAGTGCTGCTGTTTTCTGTTAACCTTTTTAGTCTGAATCATTGTCATTTATTTAGGAAAGAATCTATGGATTAGCGCACAGCATTTTGTCAAACAACTGGTCACGGACTTTCGTCCTGAAATGCCAGTTAGAGGTCAGAGTTGGAGTTAAAGCTCTCAGGACGACTTTCAGTCTGGAAAATGGACCGGCCTGATGGTAATAGTAGGACTTTTTGACACCAAATGGGGATTGATGAGGAACGACAGATAAACACCCTTTTGGGATAGTTTTGCAGGTTTCCGGTACGTTTAGCTTTGTTGTTAAATAAACGTTCATTGGGGTTCTGACTTGGTCTGTTTGTTGTCTCTGGTCACTCTGTGTATTTTCTTCTGGGTCTCATGTGACCGACTTGTAATGGTGTGGAAACTGAGAGGTCCAGAATGCAGAGTTGCAGGTCTAATTGTGGAGCTCCATCAGAGAGAAAGGAGTGACGAAGAACCAATTCAGCTGGGCTTACTGTGAGTCTTTTAATGGACACAGAGTTTCAAAACTTCAGGCTCAACGGAGCTTGAAGTCAAAATATTGAAGAATTTGACACAAAAAACTGAAAATCTTAAGACATTTCTGAGATGAAGCAGAAAAAAACAGCCTTCGATCTTAGGGACACTGCAGCCCATCACATTTACAGGTAATCATGTGTGTTAATATGTACTTATTTTCTCTCCGATCATCTTTGATCCACTGTTAGTGTTCCCAGTGGTCTTTTAATTATCCTTGTGCTGTTTTTAGCCAAAATTTAAAAAACTCTCATTTTCTATGACATAATTACTGCAGAGCGGCAGCAGTTTAGTAGAAATTCACCTCAAATTGTATGGACTTTTGGCACAGAGCAATTCTAGCCCCCCCCCCTCCCTCCCCCCAACCTGAGAGCTCTCAGCTAGCTAGCTAGCTTGCAGCCCCTCGCACTTACAACCTAACATTAGCTGTGCAGCGAAAATGGCATGGTTTTGTTTCTTGTGTTTCAGGAAGTAGACCGTCTGTCCAGGTGGTTCCTATTCTTGGGAAGTCTCCACAGCTGCTAAAGACACAGTCATGTCACCTGCAGTGTTGATGAACCTTCTGCGCTGGCAGGTCGTGGGTTCTGTCTCTCCCCCAGACACGGCGCCTCCTCTCCGCTCGCTCTTCCCGACACCTCCACACCATCTGGGCAGGTAACAACTCCAAGTCTTTTCATTTGCTGACTAACAGTTTGGAAAAGAATCCTGAATTGTTTGCTGTTCCACATCGATATGAAGCCATGAACTGGTTCCTGTGGTGTTCCTACAGATGGGCAGAGCCATGTTGGGGATCATGGGGGTGCGTCAGGCCAGTGGATCCACCCGATTTGATCCATCCAGACAACAGTGGACGACCGCTGACATGGGACTCCTTTGGAATTTGGGACGATCGCATAGAAGAACCAATTCTGCTGCCCTCCAGTATCAAATATGGAAGACCTATTCCACAGGTGTGGTACAAAGGGTTGAAGGGGTGGATGACATTAAGAGAGTATTCAGACTGGAAAAGTCCATTGGTCTGGATCAAGTCCACTGACTTTGGCCCGAATCAAGTCCTGAACCTTGCGTTTGGTCTGTAATCAGACTGCTATCAAGTGGACTTTCCTGTTCCGAACCAAAGCTTGTAAACAAAACCTCATGACTAAAGATCTATTCACTCATTCTTCAAGAATTATGAGGGCGGGGGAAATCAACTAGAGGCAGACACTGTGGAAGTCCTTTTGCAATCCTAGTTCTGTTAATCAAACTTTATATTTCGCAGACCAATTTTGAAGGTCTGTATCAACACCAGGTTCAACACCTTTTACTTGCTACTATGGTAGTACGATTGGAAACAAACCAAGATCTCCTTGAAAGATAGGTCCGAGAGCGGTTCTGGGTCCACTGTGGGTGAATTTAAACTGAAAATTTGTTTTGGTTCACTTTAAGCGACCCAAATGTGACCAGTCTGAAGACAGAAATCTATCAGAGAGGAATGTGGGTAGTGTGAATCAGCTGTCCTCCTTCTGCAGGTCAGTCTGTCTCGGGTCGGCAGCACGTCTGTTGTTGGCCTCAGGAAGCAGAACGAGGACAGGCTCCGCATCGCCCGTTTCCATGACAGCCTGCTGTACTTTTCTGTGTTTGACGGTCATGGTGGCTCATACGTGGCAGACTACTGCCAGACTTACATGGAGAAATTCATCAGGTCAGACATGGTTTGGGTTCCACTAGAAAATGTTTTCTGTAGTGGCTTCCTTCACAAACCGCTGACTGTTTTACCACAGAAATGCTTTGGAAGAGGATGATGACCTGGAAAAAGTCTTAAAGAAAGCCTTCTTAGATGTTGATAAGGCTCTTCACACCCACCTCTGCCTCTTCAATGATGGTAAGACAGAAAAAAAAGCCCTCCTTTTTCAGTTCAAACCAACCAGATACTCTAGCAGTACTGTAACACAGTATTATTATAAAGACAAAAAATTAACGATGCTTCCCATTATCCTCAGCTTCTTTCTTGACCGCCGGAACCACAGCAACAGTTGCTATGCTACGTGACAGCCACGAGCTGGTGGTGGGCAGTGTTGGTGACAGTCGGGCTGTGCTTTGCAGGAAGGGACGAGCCAAAAAGCTCACGAGAGACCACACACCCGACCGCAAAGATGAGAGACAACGGTACTAGAACTGTGACGTCCAACCCGAAACCATAAGAATCCCCAGTACTGTAAAAAAAAGGTGTTTGGGTAAAACGGACAGTTTATGGATCACACGGGACAGAGGTGTTGGACTCCAAACCTCAAGGGCCACTTTTGACTTTTAAAGTAAACAATCATATCACCAAGATTACTTTCTAATACTCAGTTCCTTAAAGTATTCCTGTAACGTTACCACAGCTTCCAGTGTTATGCTGCATGTGGCGCGTTTAAGAACACGCTATACGTGTTTTCATCAATGCGCATTCAGCCGGTTGTGTTCACACAGCGAACCAGCACTGGACAAGCAGGGAGTGGCAGGGAGGGGATTCTTCCTTTTTTTGTATTTATACTGTTTACTAGCGCCTGTCCTCCACCTACCCGTGGTAGAGGCTTGGTGCACAGAGTCAAAGTGGTGCAAACCACTCAAATCTCGCTCCAGGCTTTTGCTTTCACAGCTTTATTCTTATATATGAAAGACTTGGTGTCATAGAATTCTGGGTGGGCAGAAAAAGGCAAATATTAATTTAACCTCCGTGATATTTACAGCGTTTGACACTTGCGTATTTTGAAAAGGACGCTATCCACACGTCTCTACCAAATCCGAGTCCTTGATTGATCACAGTTTAAAGTTGGCGTGATTTTGTGTCAAACGCTAGCGGTTAAACTTCCAGCGCGCGATCAATGAACGTCCATTTATTACGGGCATTGGAGTATAGACTGGGCTGAAAAACTTGCACAGTGACACATGAACGCGAGGGGGCTGAACACAGAAGCCTGAAATTCAGGTTGATGTGCGTTTTCGTAGACTTTTTATCGAAAGTGGCTGCAGTGTGAATGCAGCTTTGCGCCTTGCCCAGTGCAGGGGTAAACACAGCGTCTCTGTTTGTGAACTGCATGGGGTATAAATAGACTAAACACTGTTTAGGAATAGTGGTTACTCTTGCTCAAGGACCCTCTTGCATTCTTGGTTCTGAGCCTGTAGGGCAGTGGTCCCCAACCTTTTTGTCTCCGCGGACCGGTACAACGCAAGACACGTTTACCGCGGACCGGTGGGGGGGGGGAGGGGTTGAGGTGCAACGCAAGGCACGTTTAACGCTGCCTATTAAAGGCACATATCCCTTTTTTAGCGGGTGCAGGTTCCTCTTCTGTCCCTTCATTGGACCGTTTCCCCTTGTCAAAGCAACTTTCTAAAGAAGTTTGTATTTTGCTCATTTTGGTTGTTTGGGTTTAATTTTAGCGGAGTGTATCACGTGATGTTTGGTGTCGCGACTTTGACGTGCGTTAAGTGTGATAGATGTAACAGAGAGAATCCGGTCACTTTTCAAAATAAAACGTTTTTTTTCGGGGGGAAAAACAATAAAATGGAAATTATTTTTTCTTTCTGCTCGTCCGGGTGCCAAAATTTCCCGCGGCCCGGCCCCGTGCCAAGTGTCCCGCGGCCCGGTACCGGTCCACGTCCCAGTGGTTGGGGACCACTGTTGTAGGGGAAACCTGAGCAGAGCAGCATTTAGACTGGTTTGGGATTCCCTAAACAGCTGCTGTTATATAACAGCAGGGCAAGTCCACTTTTACCACCGGGTCTTCTGCATAGACTTCCTTATACAAAGTGGTACATTCACACCCGACAGTCCTCATGAAACATGAGTACATTTGAGTCCAAAATAAAGTTTGTTTGGCTCACACAGTTCTGTGCCCTGGAACGATTAAGTGAATGGTGTCAAGACTACAAAGATGGACCAAAGCCTGCGTCAATGGACTCACTTTCGCGACATCCTTTGTGGAATCTCAATAACTGAATGACTCAGCATTAATCCACAATGTTAACCGAAAAAAATACTTTTTCCCTGTAAAACAGAACTGCCTACTTGCTACTTGCTAACAAAATAAGTGTGAAGTGTTCCCTACTGCAGTACCAGCCTCTGTGCTCAGGTTCAGATCAGTAATCTAAATGCTGATGGAACTGGAAAAATTGTACTGAAGCATAATTCCACGCAAACTGTCTGGTGTAAATGGACTCTTCGTCTTCAGGACATCAAAGAGCATCCTAAAAACTTGACCCTTAAGGTTGTGCATTTGTTTTGTCCAGGATCCAGAGGTCTGGGGGGTTCGTAACATGGAATAGTGTAGGCCAAGCCAATGTTAATGGACGTCTTGCTATGACACGCAGCATTGGAGACTTCCACCTTAAATCCATTGGAGTCATTGCAGAGCCGGAAACACAAAGACTCGACGTGAGTAAGATCACATTTTCAGTTAACTGATAACCAGTAGTACACACAGGCCCGATAGCCTGAACTTTCTCTTTACAGATCCACCATACCAGCGACTCCTTTTTAGCTTTGACCACGGATGGAATCAACTTCCTGTTGAGTGACCAAGAAATCTGTGATATCATCAGTCAGTGCCACGACCCAACAGAGGCTGCAGATGTCATTGCTCAGCAGGCAAATAAACACTTTTTTTATCCCGTCTCAATTCAGCAAGTCATAAAATGGAGCCACAAAGGGACACAATATGCTTTCAAGTGCCAGTCCCAAGTCTGGGTAAATGCCAAATCCGTGTCAGGAAGGTTATCCAATGTAAAACAAAGGCAAACCTTAGGCTTTAATTTCAGGCATTTAGAGGCAAATGATTGGCTGTGGTGACTTCTGAAAGGAGCAGACAGAAAAAAAGATTCAACGAGTCATAAAACAAATTTACACTGAGGTGAAGTTAGATGGAAGCAGTGATCATTTCTTTCCTATAGTACCTTGATCAGGTGATGGAGGCTTAAACTTCAACCCTTTAACATCTGAGCTTTAGTGTTTACTACCGTAACTCTTCAACTGTTTACACAATTAACGTTTCCATATCAGAAACCCAGGAACTGGTTAAACCAGATTTAGGTCCCTATCAGACTGTAGAAGTTCCTTAAATGCCAGGGCAATGTTGGGTTGCCTTAATGTCAACATAGTATCAACCAGATAGAGAGATAGATAGATAGATATAAACTTTATTAATCTCCCAAAGGAGAAATTCAGGTGTCCAGTAGCAAAACACACAACCACACACAACAAACAACAGTAAAAAGACAGTTCACAAAATATTATCAGTTCATATCAGGCAGGTTCATTAAACAGCCTGATAGCTGTAGGGACAAATGAGTTCTTAAAGCGCTCTGTCCTGCAGCGCAGTGAAAGGAGCCTATTACTCCGTGAGCTCCTCTGACCACACATCGTGTTAGATAGTATAACCCTCCCACGCAAAAATGATGTTCCTTTTTTACACATGGAGTAATGTTGATTATTTTTTCCCCAGCTGGATAGCTCAGTTAATTAAACGACTGGCACATGGTAAATCAGGGTTCAATTCCCAGGGGCCGCAATGAGCTTATTCAATGTTGGCCCTTAGGAAAGACCCTTTGCCCTACTGTACTACTATGAAGCCACAAGGGGGCCCCAAGTCTGGGTCCCCCTGTGCCGCTCCCCAGCCCAGATAAAACTGCAGAGTTGTGTCAGGAAGGGCATCCGGCGTTAAACTCTCTCCCAAACCACCTGTGCAAATCAGTGAAAGCTGATATACTGTGACGACCCCTGAAGGGATATAACGAAAGGTGAACAACGTTCCCAACATAAATTTAAGTGTACACATATGTACTTATATATACATGGTTTGGCTAGTATTTTAATGAGATTAGCATCTGTGCAGTGCTAAGATGCGTTAAACAAATATAAAATAAATTCCAAGTTGAGAACCTTGAGGAACGCCTTTATCCTGCTTTTCTGGTTCAAACAAGAACATGAAAGACAAAATGTAAGCTGTCTTTTTTTTTGCTTTGATAAAAATGTGATTTATATTTTTTAAACGGTTGTTAAAATGGTTCACTATAATGATAAATGATAAAAAACCTTACCGAAGATCATGTTTGTCCATTCTTGAGAAAAAATCCTGAGGCTAATGTGTTTATGCTAGCAGCACTCAGGTCTTGTGGCTCCGGTTCTTCGCATTAACGATGGACTTTAGCATGACTGAACTTCAGCTCTGGTTTATTTCAGGCGCTGCAGTACGGCTCAGAGGACAACGCCACCATCGTCATCGTTCCACTGGGGGCCTGGGGCAAACACAAAAGCTCCACCGCCATCTACAGCATGAGCAGGAACTTTGCCTCCAGCGGGAGATGGGCGTGAAGACAACGCTGTTACGACAGGAGCAGCTAACGGGCTTAAAGTCAACCACAAACCACAGCTACTTCCTTCATGTCGCCCCTCTGAAGCACGTAGAGATGCTTCACTGCTGTTGGATCGGTCAACAGTGTAAATAGTGTATTATAATAATCCATGCTGTACATAGAGATTTGCTGCCGTGTTTGTTCACTGTGTCGTCTGTATGTTTGCTTGTTGATAAAACACTTCAACATTTCCCCAAAACTAAGAAGCTCAATGACTTCAAAGGGTCTAAAATCTTCTTAAAACACAGATTTATCAAATATGTAAATATTCCTAAAGAAAGCTTAATGTCAGACCAACTGTCCAGACTTCTGACTTAATGCACACAGGAAGAAAATAGTTTCCCTTCTATATTTTTATAAGTACCGGTAGTTTATTTTCATATTTTTGTAGGTCTTGATTTGGATTGATGTAGATGTCGGTTCACACAGCAGAAACCAACCAGGATCCATTAGTTTACGTCCGTTTTCTCCTTTTACTTTCATTTGGTTTCAGCTGTAAACCAACCAACTACTAAAGCCCACACAAAGGGAAACACACAACCAGGATGTTACACACATCAACATTAAGGTGGAAGGTTTGACGCCGTCTGCAAACAGGTACAGAGAACATGCAGATGGTCTGTAACTGTAGCATCAGTCATGAAAGACTGGTTTCAAAGCCAGTTTGTCCGAGCGGTTTATCGAGAGAAAGTCATGGCAGAGATGTGTCGGCTGTGGAAATAAAGCTACGATTCCTGAGCATCCACACAGAGTCTGTGTTCCTTCAATCAGGTTGGAGTTCTTTCAGGACTTAAATGTTAAGGCAAAGCTGGCTGCTGCTCCACCGGACAGTAAACGGCAGAGACGTTTCTGGAGACGCATCCAATGCAGAGAGAAGAGGAGGAAAATGTTGGAATAGGATTAAAGTGCGCGTTCCAGCCTACCGCATTCAAAACATTTACGTTTACGTGTTGCTACAAACGTTTTTGAGTCCATTTTCAGGCCCTACGTACGCTGATAGTTTTCTACCAAAGAGAGTCAGTTTGGGCTCCAGTCCAAACAAATGAAAGACGTTTTAAGGGCGTTCAAAATAAAAGCCTCACTAATCAAGTCCTTTCAGATTAAAGCCTTTTCTTGACATTCTTCAATAAAGAAGGTGATGTTTTCGTTGGCTTACAGCGCATGTTGAGTTCCTCGCGCTCAGCACAGGAATCTCTGCCCTCACTGATGTAATCAGATTTGTCTTCCATTACCTCCCGTCTGACTGACGGCTGGTTCCTGCTGCCGACGTCAGATCTTAAAGGAATCAGCAGAGAGGCCCTCAGATGCCAGAGGCTAAATTTAGAAACCATCAGATGAGATCACACGACCAGGAGGCGACGCTGAAGAACAGAACGCGGTGAGTAGACGCAGATCTTCTTCTAAAGGAGCTGACCTTCACAGAACGCCGCTGTGCGAGGAGCTGACATCTGTTTGACTGAAGATGGCCACGTTTGAGGAAGAGTGTAAATATTTACATTCCAACATCGCTTAACAGAATGTTTGGTTGTTCCTATTGAGTTTTAAGGGGAACAGGATATAATAAATTCACTGTACTTCAAAACAACCGAACATCTGAGGAATATTCTGACATCCATAACAGCTTCATTTAGAAAATAAGACAAATTTAAAATGATACTTTACAAATATTCATTATTTTGTTTATACTTTGCTTGAAAAGTTCTTATGAAAGTAAAATGTATTTCTTAGCACCCCAAACGTTGTGCTGACAAATGTTGGTCAACTTAAATCTCCTGGGATTTTGAGTGTATTTGCTGTCATTATCCATCAGATAGTATTTTCAACTACACTGCATTCAATAAATATTCATTTGGATTCAATGATGCTTTAGTTTAGCAGTTGGAACGAGTTATCAATTCGGTTTTACTGTTCAGATGACTTTAACCAGCAGGGGGCGCTGCTGCAGCATAATGGAACATTTCTACCAGATGAAAATAAATAAAATAGTGTTATATATTAGTTTTATTTCTGAAATTGAAAATGCTTGAAAAGGAAAAAAAAACTTCATTTTGTTCATATTAACTTCTAGAGAAGATGGGAAGATCATTAAAAACCAACATAAACCTTGAATTTTTGACAATGAAATAAAATTAACCAAAGTAAATTAGTATTTCTTTTTTCTACTTTTTTGGCATAAAACATAAAAAGACATGAAAAAATATTATGAAAATGATTTCATAATTTGCTTTTTCAAAATTTTCATCTTTCTTAGATCATTAGGATGTATTTATTTAGTATTTTTGCATATTATCTTAATCCCTTTTTTAATTATAAAGCAAACATGTCTTGATGCTGTCAATGAAAAAAACATTTTAAATAAATATTAAATGTTTTTCTGATGAAGGTTGTGTGTAGTTATAATCACTACTTTTGACATTTAGTAGAGAAATTCTGAAAAAAAACACATTTGCTCAAGAAGACAATAAAAAAGGAGGAAAACAGAAAATGAAGATGTTTGTTTTTTAGACGCATCTTATTTCTTAAAATGAATACATATTTTTTAATGCTTTTTTGATTTTTGTAGAGATGTTTTTGAGAAAAGTCTACAAACAGGGAAATATGTTATTTATATTAATTTAAAATAGAATAAAACACGCTTTTGGTGGATCGTGACTTTAAGTTTTTAATTAATCATTTAGATGTAAATACTTAATAAAACGATGGTTCATTTTTCTGTTTGGATCATCACATTTTTTAAAAATAGATTCCTGTTATGAAAACAGAAGGCGCGCGGGAGCTCACGTGCCCTGCAGCGCCCCCTACCGGCGCCGGTGCCTCTGAACATGATAGCGACCGGACGTCCTGACGCCGAGCTGCGGTTCGGTTCGGTTCAGAGCCGGTTCGTCTCCGTGAGCGGGTCTGCCGCCGTCAGGTCGATGCGTCCGCGGACGTTCTGGAAGTTTCTGCCGTCTGTGGCTGCGGAGAAGTGCGCGTGCGCGAGCCACACACAGTGAGAGATTCGCGCGCGTGGAAAATCCGTTGGGTAACGTTTTAACGTTCATGTTTGTTTCTGCGTCAGTTTTCAGCATTTACGTCACATTGACGGTTCTTTCTCTAGGCGGGAATGACACGGAAAGGGAAAAGCGGTTCCGTTTTCCTCCATATTTCTGGATTTCTTCCTACATTTCTGACCATTTAGGCACAATTATATCATTAAGATGAGAAAACCGTTTTCATACAATTGTCTCTTTGAATTCATGTAACTGCAGTCTTTTTTTAGGTCTCAGGAATTACACGAAGTTTTAAAAAAGACGTTAATTATGACAAAACAGCAGTAGTGTTGATATTTAATGTGTAGTTGTAGAGGTCTGCTGCATTCTACAGGACAAAATCAAAACTATGGGGCTCAGAGACGAGGTCAATGGGGGGTTTACACAGGAATGATAAATAATACTAAAATGGAAGTACATTTTTAAAATGGATTATGTTATTTGTACTTTTTTTTACGTGCAACCAAGCACAAGTATTTTAGTTGCACCCAAGGCGTTGTTGGTCGCAGTCACCCAACGCTAACCTTTTCCTTTGGGTCCACGCGGCCAAGAAAAGAGTTGACACTGGTCACATGCATTTAGATAATTTAATGCGAATAGTCACTTTCTATAAAATATAAAATAAAAGTACTACCTATAAAAGGAGTACAGCTGTCCTTCGTTTATCTCTGGAGTTACGTTAAAAACAAAACCCGTGATAAACAAAATCCACAAACTTTAATTTTTACGATATTATAATTGTATCAAAGATTCCGATGAAAATTGTGTTTTTAACGATTTTTCTGATGATGATGAAGACGTATGAGAAAATGAAGCTTAAAATTGTATTTCTGAGTATTAAAATCATTGTGAAACAGGAGCAGATAACAAAAAAAACGATACTGGAAAAAGCTTTTAGCTGTTTTCAGCTGCTCGTAACTGCCTCTTCAGATTCGTCCACTTATAGACAAAAAGCTCCGTGTACGTCTTGGATTTCCTTGTCTTAGCTAGCATCTGGCTCAAAACTGTATGACTGGACAGCTCAGATATTGCTCGGCATTTCTGTTGCACCGATGATGTTGATTAGGGGTTGTGAGTGGCTATAAGCTAGCAGAGGAGTGTGTACACAGATGGATGTCGGGAAACAGGGCTGGGCTTACTCCGCATCAACAGTTCCGCCCACAACTCAAGTGAATTTCTGATTATTTCCTGCCGCTCTGCAGAAGCTATGTCCTAGAAAACAACACAGGTTTGTAGACTTTGGCTAAAAACGTCAAAATCATTATTAAAAGACCACTAGTAACGCTTTGACAACAGATCGAAAGATGATTGGAGTGGAACTTGAGGCTGTGAAACTCCTCGCTACACACTTTCTACACATTTTAATATAATAATTTTCACACTTTTGTTTATACTCTCAAAGTTCAAACATTCGTAAAAAAAAACAAGTTCAGTATCTTTAAATGAAACTGAAGATTAGATGAGAATATACTGTACTGTACCGGAGATTGATTGACGATGGTCAATAGCCTATCCTGACGTTAAACACTTATGTGCTTTAAAAAAAAGTCAAAGCATGCAAAGTTGCACACAAAAAAAGTGATAAAGGTGAACCACAATAGTGCATGGGACTGCTGTAAATTTCCTTCAAGTTCATAGAGTCACATTGGGTGTTGCCTTCCATTGTCCATTATTTATTTTCGTATTTAAGATCAAATGGATGAAAAGTGTCGCCTAATCTCTTTGATCTGTCAGTTTGGTCTGAAACAGGAAGCCATCCAAAAGCAGCGCTCCTCGTCTCATCCACCGTAGAACACAATGCTGTCTTATGATAAACAACACTACTGGGTAGCGTTGGTGTCCAGGATCTGGGTTCCAACACCTTTAATAATCGCATCAGATGTATATAGCTGTCGCACACAAGAAGACGTCCTCGTAATTTTGGCCCGCCTTACTACAATAATCCCGCCCACTTTGAGGTCAGATTCTAAGGAAACCATTAGCTAGCTTTAACCGAGGCGTTTTGTGCAGAGTGGGACCGCATTATGGAAAACCATCAGTAGTCGTAGCATAGCCCAAAACGGAGCCATCGCAGATGCAAAACCAATGCAAAACATATTCAGGTACAATACAGAATGTGTCCTCAGGTGAAATGTTTGAGTGGTTCTAAAACCGGTTATGGATGCTTGACCTGAACGCTGACAGTAAAGTCATGCTCTCATAACTGACACGTAGAGTCACTATATAAACACATCGTACATATTACCTTCTGTTTCTCAAAAGGGTAATTCATTTACCTTAAATATTTTACTAGTTGTTTATGCTCGTCCTTATTTCCAAGTCCATTTTTGCATCGTTTTGTTATTTCGTGTTCTAGATTCCTACTCAGATTCCTAGGTGTGGTTGTATCCATGACACTTTTTTAATAGAGGTGGACACCTTTAAAGCAGTTTGCTTTCGCCGTTGGGTCAGAGGGATGAAGCCTGCGGTAGACGTCTACAGACGCCTAATGAGACGCAGAGAAGTCTTCTACAAATGTCCAGCATTTGTTTTGAAACAAATTTGGAAAATACAACAAAATGTTTCCTGTTGATTAAATCTACAAATGTGTTGTCAAAGGGACGTAAAGTTCTGGAGATTACCAGGATAGTAAAAAACTTTACGGTGCTGTCGAGGTTTTACGAGGCGTCACCCTCAGCTGCTGCCCTCTGCTCTGATTCTGACGTTGCCATAAAGCTGCTCTCTCACTGTATATCTAACAGGCTGTGCAGCAGCGGTTACACAGGCGGGGTTAGGGCACAGTCGGGTCGCGCTCACTCAGCTTTGGACGCTTTCTGACTCCGTCAGGTGAGAGATCTTCTACACGCTGAAACGTTTACTTTCTCAGATCTGAGCTTCACTTTTGACGTTTGACTTGTTCTTGATGTTTTGTGGTTCAGAAAAGGAAGTTGGGTTTTGGCTGAATTTGGGTTTGACTTGAGCGGAAGGAAAGCTGAGGATTCAAAGGGCAGATGTTACTGATATCAGCTCCAAACACACTGTACTCCTGTCAGATGGACACAGATGTTAAAACTCATCAGGAAACCTGCTTTAAAGCTGCAAAACAATGAATAATAATCCACATAATGTTAAACAGCTTTCAGCTCAAAGTATTTTAGAAAAATAACAAAACTGAAACAACTGAAAGCTGAAAAATGAGATTTAAAAACATAAAAAAGCTTTAAAACTCCGTGGAATGAATATTTGATTAAAAACCTGGAATTGGTTTTATTCTGAAAAGTTTGTGCTGACGCTGTTTTATCTGTTCTGCTGCACTTTGGATGGAATTCTGGCTTTTAATGAATAACTTGGATGTTTGCCTGCAATGGCATTGATGTCGTTAAGCTATGGACACTAATTGTGGCTTCAGGTTAATTTCTTCTGATGCTTTGAAAATATTTAATTGATAAAGCTTTGTTTTGATTGCTGGATTGCTCAGATTTCTTTGATTATATGATAAAGTACATTTAAATACTGTTTCTTTCCTTGAAAAATGCTGAATTTTTGGGGGCTATTATTGGAATTGGCTATTGTATAAACAAGACCAGTTGACTTCTTTTTACCTTTCACTTTGATAGAATCAACCTGGATGAATGTCTAGTCTTTCACACTGGGGGAGCGTGGCTGTAGATCCAGTTAGATTTGCTGGTTTTTGGTTATCTTTTGCATCCTAAAACAGGAAAAACATTTTGTACTGTACTGTACTACTTTCAATTACTGCTTAACTTCCCTTATTTGGTCCGTTAAATAGTCCAGTTGTATTCACACTGTAATGAACCACACCAGAGTTCATCTGCAGGTGCAGAGTTTAGATGAACTATAACTGTTTCTAAACAAAGTAGAGCATCTAAGGGAAATAAAAGCTAAAGCTCTTTAACGTCTTGGCCAGTTAAAGCAGGTTATTGTTTCTGGGAAAGAAAAGAGTCTAATTGTTTGCTGATGATGTTTAGTTTTTTTTTAGAAGAGCCTGGAAATGTTTATACAGACTTTACAGCATTGTTGACCGAAACTGACAATTTAAACATTTATAAAAACAAAGATGAAGACTTTTCCTTCTCACAGGTCAAATGTAATCGGAGTGGGGGAGCAAATATTCAGCACAAACCCTGAAAGAAGATCTTTCTAAATGTTCTTAAACTTTAAATCCTGTCCTTAAATATCAATTCAGATTTGCACATATAAACATTTGACGAAGACTATTTATGAATCCACTGTGCTCTGATGATGAAAACTTGCATAATTTATTTAAAAAACACTTAATTTACATTTTTTAAATTGATAAATTGTGCAAAAGATTATAAAAAAAAAGGTAAAAATTCAGAATTTTGACAAATGTTTCTATTTGGAAATATTACAGAGGCAAAGGTGAAAGATGGCGAGCCAGGAGATGACAAACGTGGGGGCGAACGGCACCCCCAAACACAAGGTACTGGGGGGTTACTTATGTTCACAGGCAGCTTCACCAGGACAGGCCTGGGTTGTGAGTTCAATTCCTTCTTTCTGCAGTCTAAGGTGTCGCGGAATCAGCTGCACGGCGCCACCGTCAGCTTCCACAACATCCACTACAAAGTCAGGCTGGGAGGAGGCTGCCTGTGCTGGAAGAAAGGCCCCAGCAAAGACATCCTGGTCGACCTGAAGTAAGTCAGAGTCGCCGCGTTCTCGCTTTCCACTCATGACGGGCCCCAGCTGGACACTCAACGGGAATGAAGGGGGATGTTTTTCAGAGTAAAATAGTTTCTTTATATTTTCATTTTCATCTGAATGAGGTTTCTGCTGCGGCTTAAAGCAAAGACAATTGTTAAATGTGTTAGAAGCCGTCAGCCTGTAGGATGAAGCCTGGTTTCAGGATCTGCTCCTCTTCCTCCCGTCTCCTGCTGGGGGTCTTTGTGTTTGCTGAATGATCTTCATCTGCCACTCTTCCTGTTTAAACATGACCATCACAGCAGCTCACATCGATTCCTGAAATCGTTTTGAAAAAAATTAAAATGACACATTTTTTCCCAAAATGAGTTCATAAAACAAGTGTTAATTTAGGAAATAATCCAGTTTTTTAATTTAGAAATAGAAATTCACACTTTGATGTTGTAAAAGTATACATTTTTAATTTTTTTAGAGTTTTTTTCTTTATAATATTGATTAAATTGATTTGAACACATAAGATTGATTAATCAAATCCATAAAATGTTTTTCTGAAGCTTTTCATGTATTTTTCAGGCAGAAAGCAGATTTTTTTCTACTTATAAAAGAAAAAAACGTACATAATATTAGATACTTTTTTTAATACGTTAATATGTATAATATTGTAATTTTTTTATTTGTAAAATAGATTTTTAATATAAAAATCAAGTCAAATAAAATCCCTAAAATGTTTTTGCTTTGAACCAAATCTTCATAGATATTTTTAGCTAGAAATCAGCTTTTTTTTGTTAGTTTTATACAGAAATCAGCTTTTTTTTGTTAGTTTTATACATAAACATTCCTAATTTCGTTAATGAAAACTCCTCTACAGTCGGGTTTACGTCACTGCTTTTGCCCGACGGTCTTTTCAGAAGCAAATAACGTTGGGAGTTCTAGCTGTTGGAGTCTACAGGCCTTCAGGGAGCTCGCCTGAATGCAGTTTTTATGTTGGATATTATTGAGATCTTTATTTTAAGAATAGAATTTCACATTTTGGTGTTACAACAAATACCATTTATTGATCTATTTGCCTTTTTTTATTTACCCAGATATTTATCAAATCAATCTTTACTTAAAAAATCAATCCATCAAATCCAAAAAGATTTTCTGTAAAACTCATTTTCTGTAAAAGATTTTTGCAGCTTTTTTGTTCGTTTCTTTGTAGAAATTCGTCATTTGGTTGATGAATATTTCACCTCAGATCAGTTCAGGAGGACGAACGTGTTTTCGTAAACAAAGAACGTTGGAAGTTGGAAGGCCTTCAGGGAGCTCAGCTACATTTTTCACATTTCCTTGTTTGTTTTTTTACTAATATTTTGATGCTGATATTTATTGAATTGATGTTTTCGTAGAACCTCAGTTCATCAAATTTATGAAGCGGTTTTGCTATAAACTCATCTCTTGATCATTTATCATTGATCATTTATCCTTCCAGAAAACAGATTTTTGTTGCTTTTTAATGTAAAAACTCATGAAAACGTCTCCTCGGTTTGGTTCGCATCCCTCCTCATGGAAGAGGCTCTTTTCGTAGCCAAAGGCCTCAGGATGGAGGTTCTTGTTTCTGGAGTCCACGTGCCTTCAGGGGCCTCACCTGTGGGGCAAACGTGACCCCGGCAGGCGTCCCGGGCCGGACCGGACCGGCTGAAGGTGCAGGAAGGAAGCCCTGCAGGATGCAGAGGCTCGTTCCAGAGGACAATGAGGCCCAGCCTGAAGCAACAAACGGCAGGATGCCTTCAGGCCCCAGAGCTCCACGGCAGGAACAAACACTGAGGATGAAATCCTGGGAGCTGAAGAACGTTCCCAGCCTTCAGGGTCAACGAAGACCCTCCTCCAAGGCTCAGTTTGACAGATAAACATTTAGTCTTTGTTCATCAGTAAGATCCAACCGCAGATGAACCTTTGATGGGGGGGGGCTGCCGTCCCGCTCTGTCCTGCTGGTGGAGCACGTGTCTGTTATGTGATCTTTTATTCTGTCTTATCAAAGCCTCACGGGGTCAAAGGTTCCCGCTCTTCTCTTAAAGGACGCTTTTATTATTTGATGTTTGGGATGATTGACAGGCTGGAAGGCGGGGCCTCTGTTGTTCTGAGCTGAGGAGAGGTTTTAGCAGAAGATGGAGAACGTCTGAATGAGTGAAAAGAGGAATCCGATTGATCAGAATCAGCAGAAACGTTGATGTTTCCATGACGGAGTCCGGAGGTTCTGCCATGTCATCCTTTCAGAAACGGTTGGGGAGTTCCTCCTTGGGGGGTTTCACAGTGAAACCTTGTTCTCTGCAGGAAACCTGCCGGCTCAACGGCCTGCTTCGTCTTTCTAGCTGGAGCTCAGATCGGGGTTAAAAAGGTCCGTCAGCCGCTGCTCCACAGCAGTTTCAGTTCCTCAGAATTCATCTCTCTCACACAGATGCAGAAGCAGAACCGCTGAGTCACTGTTTGCCAAATCCTTCTGCCCACTGAACGATTACTCGGCACTTTTCCCTTGATGTGTGAAAGATTATGAATGAGGGTCCATCATTCAGAGACAGAAGGTTTCTCTTTTGTCCCAACATTCGGGGAAGATGACTTTGCTTCTGGAGGTTTGAGTGGATGATTGTTGGTTTTTTAGGCTTTAGCCATTCTTATGGGGGGGGTTGGGTTGTCCGGGTCCGTGGAGGGTCATAGAGAGGAGCGGCGGCATCTGAAGGGGAGCGCAGGTGTGTCTATCAGTTCTGTTGAGGCTCGTACGACCCCCTCAAGGGTCGTCATGAAAATGGAAGGTACCTTTATCGTGCATGTGGTCAGTGTATCATGACGTATTCATGAGCATCTGACCAGACTGAGTGACCCCTCCCCCCTGGCGTTTCAAACAGGAAATACCCATAGACTTCTGTAGAGAAATAAACAGCTGTTCTCAGTCATTCTGATACGTTTATTTACATCGTTTTGATGATCCTCCATTTTTTATCATGTTTTTTTCTGTTGTTGAAGTTATAAACTGACCAATCAGATGCCTCAATAAAAGTAGGAGGAGCTTGTTGGCCCTACGCCCAACATTCAGAACACTTGGTGGATTTTGTGTATGCATCTTTCAAGCGGTAGGGGTGTGGCTTTCCAAGAAGCTCACTCCTGATTGGCCAGAGTTGTTGCCACAGAAACACTGACTCACACTGACTCTGGCTCCAACATGGCGGCGTCCGTATCCGGAAAACAGTTGGCGGCTGAATTGACTTGATTTGGTTGGAGCCAAAAGGAAACCATTTTTTTTATGGCTGACGTCACACTAGAATGAAATCAAGAGAATCCGTCCATGACCTTGATATTTGGTTCAGGCCACCTGCCTGACCTGAACAGGTGTGTCCATTTCTTACCCACAACCACCCGTAAGGACAGACGTAGGGTTGACATCTTCAGTTTTTGGGAATATTGGATTAATACGCTCTGAACTCCAACCTAAAGTCTTCATTTCTTTCTAAACATGTAGATATTTCTGGCCACCATCTTTTAAATGTAAGCTAATGATGTTGGTTTAAATTCCACGATAACTGATATTAGTGTAAGTCCATAGAAAATCCAGGAACATTTCTGATTAATTTATGTCTTTTTTCCTGCAGCTAATCATGAACTTTCTCAGCCTAATGAGACATTGACGTTTCCTCAAAGTTCAGACCACCTTAACAGAGGAGGACCTTCAACCACTAAAGGTGGAAAGTTCTCTTCACTCACCTGACGTTTGGCTTTCAGGTCTGAGTGTCGGGAACATCCCGGTTAGAATGAGTTTAGCAGCTGTGAGAGGCTACAGGGTTTATCTTTTTATAGTCTCACGTGCTCTCTGGCTTCACGTGCATCTCCCCAGGCTGACATGAGCAGCATTAAAAACAAAACCTTCACCCGCTGAAGGAAAGCCTGAAAATCAGCAGCAGAAACACAAACGGGAAAAACAGCAGGAGGCCATTGTTTGTGTGTCCTTCCTCTGTGTGCTGATGAAGAGGTGTGATGTTGGGTCACGGCGTGACCTGTGTTTGGTAACGTTCTGAAACGTTATGAAAGCGGTCAAAGGGCGCCGCGCTGGCGTGCCAGCGGGGCTGCGCTGTGTGTTTTACAGTGCGGGCGTGTTGTCAGTGTGTAAATGTGCGTTTATGTCCTCGGCTCACCGCCTATTGTTATCAAACTCATGCTGCACCTTAATGATGCTTTTACCATTTTATGTAACAACATTATGCAAAAAATGAATTTGAGATTAAGGGGGGAAAAACTAAAGTTTTGGGGGAAAAGTTAAGATAAAAAGTAAAATTCCTTATTAGAATGTGTAATTTTATTGAGTAAATGCTTTTATTTTGAAAGAAAAAATACATTTCTTTTGAAATAGTCTCTAAAATAACATCCAGTCCTTTATAGAACTAGGATTGTCGTTACAGAAGCATCAGTGACCCTGTTAGCAAACATTAAACACCTTCTATGTGTACGTTGAGTTTTTTAATATATTTTCCTCCATTTCTCAGTGGGATGATGAAGCCGGGTCTGAACGCCATCATGGGAGCAACAGGAAGTGGAAAATCCTCGTGAGTTAGCCTCACTTCCTCCTTTCTTTAGCATAATTTTGCCTTTAGGATAACTTGTTGTCCTTGTTTCTACTCTTATTGTTGCGTCGTAACACAAAGGTTGTTTTTTGTGGATGGCTCTGTAGTAGAATGAATCGCTTTAATTAGTTTCAGCTGCGATACTCCGGTGGGGAGTCGACCACGTCCACTTACGGCTCAACCCTTTAACACTGGAGCTTTGTTGACGTTCTTTGACTTACCGTAGCTCCTCAAGCATTTAAGCAATTGACGTAATTCCAAAGGATTCTGACGCTAAAGCTGTTTTTATCGCACCAATATGCCTCCGTTCACGACTGCAAAGGGTTGCAAATCATCAAAAAGCTGTTCTACTGTCAATCCATTGGAGGTACGTTGATTGTGTAACCAGTCAGAGTTCTGGTATGTGGAAGGCTGCGCGTTATTTCCTGTCATCCACGACATATAAGCCATAAGAGGTTAAAGGCCGTGTCACACAGTCAGTATGTACATTTTCTCATAACACACCGATGACAACTGGTCATACGTGAAAAAGTGAGAAAAGTTGTGGTCTTGACATGAAAGTTTCACTGATGTATCAGGAATGAACCACGTTAAACCACAGAAGAAGTACCAATAAACCACGCAAAGAACATAAATCCACGTAGAGCATGAACTGTGTGCGATTATTGCGCTGTTTACATGCAGTTCCTTAGTGACATGTGCGTCGTATACGCCATAATTTATACTGATGGATAAAAGTTATCCATCAGTGGTCCATGCGTGAGAAGTCCGTAGGACATGCGTGGAACAGTCGTGGAAAGACACAAAGTTGCATCGGGCAGCAATCGCACACAATTGCATAAGATTTACATAATAATTGCATAATCTGTGTAATTCTCAACTGACCCAAAAGTACGTCTCAAAACCGAATTCACGCAAAGACCCGTCGGCGGAAACCTTCGACAGACATCTGCACACATCGACGAATGACGAACACAAGAAACACTTACGGATTATGTAAGCCATGCATGAATGATGGTAATACTGAAGGAACCAACACTTTCAGTCTGTAAATTAAAATCAACGGATTGTTAGGAAAACCTGAAGGTCCATGCAGAAATGGTTGGGTAAAATTAAGCAAAAGATCATCTGCAAACTAAGAACACAACTGTAAAAAAAAAACAGGGAGGGGCCCCAATACAAAGCCCTGAGGTACTAATCCAACCGCAGCTGGTCCATAAAGTGATGTGAGGATGTAAAGGGTGAAATCGGTTTCCCCTACAGTCCTGTGGTTCCCCTCCAGCCTGGCCTCATGACAGATCTGCTCTCCTTCAGGTTTCTGGACATTTTGGCGGCTAGAAAAGACCCCTCAGGTCTCTCGGGAGAAGTCCTGATCGACGGGGCTCCTCAGCCCCCCAACTTCAAGTGTCTGTCTGGATATGTGGTGCAGGTGAGTACAGCGAGCAGGAAGCCTGGGGGGGAGGCCGGGCAGCCCGCTGTGTTTCTGATGAGGGCCGTTTCCTGGACGGGAAAAGAGCCTGAAACAACAAGACTTCTGCCTCTGAAGCAGAGTCTGTTTTAGTCCCAGTCCCGGTTTCATAACACGGCGGTCACGAGTCCCAGCAGCCGTCTCTAAACCGATTTAGATAATGACATTAAGCAAAAAAGATCCGCCAGAATCCAGATTCAATTTGACGTCTTGTTGGCAGGACGATGTGGTGATGGGGACGCTGACGGTCCGGGAAAACCTGCGCTTCTCGGCGGCGCTGCGTCTGCCGTCCTCCGTCAAAGACAAGGAGAAGGACAAGATGGTGGACAGAGTGATCCAGGAGTTGGGCCTGGGCCGAGTGGCCGACTCCAAGGTGAGGAGGGGGGGACTCAAAGACCTCAAATGTTTTCTTTCATTTATGATGTCGCTTGAAAATAAAGACCACATATTTTGAGAACTGCAACCTTTTTACTTTGATAAACGTTCTGTTAGAAGCCAGCCACAGTTTATTGACAATGATGTGAAAAAGGGAAAAGATGAACGAAGAAAGACTAACAGAGAGTTTTCAAATGAGCAGCTGTAACAATTTTAATAGAAGAAAGTCCAGAAAAAAAGCAAGAAGGGATTCGCCTTATAGTCATAAGAACGTAGAATTAGCTACAAAGATTTGTTAAAGGAGAAAAGTAGATTCTTGGATAAATTCCAATAAAATGTCAAAAGGAAAACAGAAGAATTGAATAATCCTAAATATGCTCCCACATAACACGAGGAAACAGGAATAAGGAGATGCTTGGGACACGTTTTGTGCAGGTGGGCACTCAGCTGATCCGCGGCATCTCCGGAGGCGAGAGGAAGAGGACCAACATCGGCATGGAGCTGATCATCGACCCGCCCGTCCTCTTCCTGGACGAGCCCACGACGGGCCTGGATGCCAGCACCGCCAACTCCGTGCTGCTGCTGCTCAAGAGGTGAGCTCTCTGCAAGCGGGTCCAACCGACCCTCCTCTGGTTCGGGTTCAAAAGCCGACTCTCACGGATCCATGTCGTCCTCTGGGGCTGAATCTGAATCCACTCCTGAAAATCCCATGAAAAACTGCTTTTTGAAAATGTTGTCTGTGCGTGAAGGATGGGCAACAACGGACGCAACATCATCCTGTCCATCCATCAGCCGCGCTACTCCATCTACCGGCTCTTCGACAGCCTGACTCTGCTGGTCAACGGCAAACAGGTGGGCGCAGAAGCTCCCCGTGACGCTGGCGATCGGGAAGGTCGTCCCGCCTCACTCTACTGTTTTTATCGTCCAGGTGTATCACGGCCCAGCCCGCAGCGCCCTGGACTACTTCTCAGACATGGGTAAGAACTGCAACCGGATCTTCAATCCATTACATCAATAGGGATGGCTAAAGCTCTGTTTGGAAACTCTGTTTCCCAGGATTCACCTGTGAGGCCCACAACAATCCTGCTGACTTCTTCCTGGATGTCATCAACGGAGACTCCACCGCTGTTGCCCTTAACAACGCCGACTCAGAAGGTGCGTGGACCACAAACCAGTTTGAAAATGAAAGCCGAGAGCAGCACTGCCTGTCCTGCAGGCACCGCCTACATGCCCCTCCCTCTGCCCCCGCCAGCCTGGTCACGTGACAAATTCATCAAAAGGTTTTTTTTTTTTCAAAATGGCGGCTTTCCTGCTGGTTTCATCTCCATAGCAACCATAATGTTTTTTGGTCGTCTGGGGGAGAGGAACAGGTCTATGTCATTTTTAAAAGAATCTACAAAAGTAAACTTTTGGATTTCCTTGGCAACAGAAGTTTTTTTTTGTTAACCACGCCCACATTCCCATAATAGTTTTATGGTTTTGTTCAGCTTGAGGCAGGAAATCCTGGATTACATTTTCAGAATATTTTGGGAAAAAATGTGCGAGCAACAGAGGATGGCGAGCTTCGGGAGCTCGCCAGGCTACCGCCGTCCCTATTGTGTTTCCAACGTTCCCAATGATGCTGGCAGAGTCATGAGGTGATCGACTGACATCCCCAGGAGCAGTTTAAAGGGGTTTGGTTTAAGGTGTTGCCCTCGTCCTCAGGTCATAACGTGGGTTGTGGACGCAGACTTAAGCTGGCGACCTGTGTGTGAAGTTTCATGGAGATCACTTAAACAAGCCGCCGCCCCCCCCCCCATGTTGTGGTTGTTCATTTGTCAGCACATCCCCCCCGGGAGTTAAACCCTGCCTGGTTTCCCAAAAAATGTGGAAATCGACAAAGTCTCCACTTTGCCACAAAACGACTGCCAAGCTGTGGGTCCTGTTTCAAAAACTTTTTTGAATCTTCTAATCCGTTTGTTCCCTTTGGAGGTCACAGGGTTGCTGGAGCCTATCCCAGCCCCTTCCGGGCGTAGGCAGGGGTCATCCTGGACAGGTCGCCAGTCTGTCGCAATTTAGAAACTTCTTCTGGTTTCCCCCCCTTTACGGGTGTTTTGGTTTCACTAGTGGATCAGGGGGGCGCTTGCTATGTCCAGTACCTGGGGGGGGGGGGGGGTGCACATTCAGAGTTATTTGTTGTGTCCTCGTAGTCCAGACAAAACAAGTCTTGAAGAGAATTAATCCAATTTACAACGTTTGTTCTTGATGCTCCGGCTGTGAAATTCAGCCTCGCCGTGTTTCAGTGAACTGTGGGGGGGGTCCACCCAGCTGTCCGGCAGGACCCCCCCACCGTGGAACTTCGGGTCCTCCTGGTTTGGTCTCCACCGCTGCCTGCCTGGTTTCAGTTTTCAGGAACAGCCTCGGTTCACCCAGAAGCCGTTCAAGTCCTGGCATGAGGCTCTGCCGCTGCAGCGTGGGGGGGGCTGCCGCTCACGCCTTCAGTCACATGTTCCAACTTGTGGATGTGGTTTGAGGAGAGGTGTGGGAGGGGTTGATATACCTTTTAGACCTGATTCATCAAACAAACGCCGCAGTTTTACAGTGAATATTTGAGCTCTGCTTCGATCAGGTTCCTGTTTTCCTTGCCGTTCACAGCAACTCAAACTCTCTGAGACATTTTAGGAAGATCCTTTCACTCATAACTGGAACATTTGGAAAAATACTTCAGCTGGTTCACAAATGACTACAACCCAGACCACGCCCACTTCCTTTGATCTTCCTGGTGGATGTTTGGGGAGAACTTTGTGTGTTTTTTCCATGCAGGTTTGTTTTTAATAACACATTCAAGAGTCTTTGGCCACACCCTAAAAAAACACTTTTTGGTTTTTCTATAATTGAACTCTACCACGTCTTTCTTTCTACCCGCTCTGGGGGCATTTTGAGCTGTTTGGACCGCCTGCTGTAGGGTTTGAGGGGTTCAACATTTACTATGAAACTTCAAGACCTTTCCTTTTGTCCAGATCCAGATCCAGATCTCCGCCGTGATCCAGATTCAGTGTCGATGTCCAGAAAAGGGATTGAGGACAAACTGGTGGAGGAGTACAGGAGCAGCCAGCACTACAGACAGACCAAAGCAGAACTGGGTCAGTTCAGAACCAGAACCTGGAGCCTCAGTCAGAGAGTCTCTGAGGCTTCTTTTTAGTTTGCTTTTTAAATTATCCCTCCTTTCTATGATGAATTCATAGACTTTGACTTCCGTTGACTAAGCAGCGTCCGTCTTTTCAGCCAATCTTCTATTGTTTTCTATCTCTGACATCTGGAAAAACCTCAATCTTCTTCTTCTTTTTCTTTCCTCCTCAGACAGGATAGTCCAGGGTAAGCAGGGGATGACGGTGTCCCGCTCCAGAACCATCACCTACAACACCGGCTTCCTGACGCAGTTCAAATGGGTTCTCAAGAGGACGTTCCGCAACCTGGCACTCAACCCTCAGACCTCCGTCGCTCAGGTGAGAAGCAGCTTTGGGTTTGGAGGCGGCGTCTTCAGATCCAACAGAAACCAGAGCCAGACGTCTCCCCTCTTCCTGTTCAGGTGGCGGTGACGCTCTTTCTCGCCCTGATCGTTGGAGCGCTCTTCTTCGACGTCAAAGAAGATCAGAGCGGAATCCAGAACCGGTACCTGCCTGCATCGTCACAAGACGTATTTGCTTTGACCTTTGAGAAAGACCTGATGTTGCTGTGAAGTACAGACAGTGCAGCCATTGGTCAGTTATGGCCGTCAAGGAAATGATTGACAGCTGATTGATTCAACAGTACTAGAGCCAGACTCTACAAGCTTCAGGTTGTTTTATCAAACCACAACATTTGTACAGCACTGTGTGGTGAAAAGACACACAAAGCACGGCGGAGGAGGGTTCATGATGGGGTTTGCTTAACAGCTGCAGCATCTTCAGGTATTTTAGAGTCAACTCTGAGGCAGTAAAAGCTGCAGGTTTTTATCTGATGGTCAGCATGTCTGCTAAATGTGACGTAATGAACAGAAGTTTGCATTAACTTGATCCTAAAACCCTAAGAGGACACCGTAGTTTTCAGTCCATCCGACCTCAGAGCGCTGTGGTGAACTTTTGTTCTGTTTCCGTTTCCTCTTTTGGCACAGAGGCTGATGGTCCTGGATCATGTGACTCAGTGACTGATTGTGTTTTTCAGGGCGGGAGCGTTGTTCTTCATCGTGACAAACCAGTGCTTCAGCTCGCTGTCGGCCGCTGAGCTCTTCATCACAGAGAGGAAGCTCTTCACGTGGGTCTCACACAAACACGCAGTGGAGGTGTTACAGTCTCCCATGGCTTTATCGCAGTTCAACCTTTACAATCTCCCAGTTTCACTGCATTTTCTTTTGTTCTGTTTTGCATCCTTGTGTTTTTTTTACAGTGCATTGTGTTCTGCGTCCTGATTGGCTGTGCCGTGTCTCCTGCACAGAATGCGTTCAGTTTTCCAAACCGACATAAATCTTTGATCCTGATTAGATCTTTGCCTCCATTCTATAAATCTGGACTTATTTTTTATGAAGGTTTGAAGTTTGAGAGTTTAAACAAAAGAAGGTGTAGAAAGTTGGGAGTAATCTGTAGTTATTGTAAAAGTATAACTACTTTGTGGGTTTCGTTTTTAGCGGTTACTTTGAAGTCTTGGGAATAATGAGGGAACGCTGTACTGACGAAAATCTGTTAGACTGACGGAGAATAAATACCAGAATACTCGGTTTAAAAGTTAAATGTATGTAACATCATCGACCCGATTGGACAGAGAGTCTCTACTGCATACCAGCAAGTTTACATTAAGAAGCTGCTCTGCTACATTTCATATATTTAATATTCTGTGACATCACAGCAGACTCAGTGTAAGCTTTTCTTCAATAGCTGCGTTTCCATTGACTATGAAGTTGCACAAATCGGACTGCGATTATAAATTCACCTAATGGAAACATGACAATTTTGAAAAAACTTTACTGAAAATATGTTGTTGTTTTTTCTTGTTGGAGATATTTTTATTGAAATTGACATATTTGACAAAACTCCAATGGAAACAATTCTTTTGACTTAAATGAGTCATGTGACCAAAAACCGGATGGCGGTTGTTGGATCCACAGCTCCTCAGGAAAATCACCAACCAACATTTCCCATAATGCCTTCATCCGTAGCCCCTCCCACATGTACGTAGCTCGCCACTACACGGCCTGGAGAAGACACCTGCGTCTCCTTTGATGGATGATGATGAGCGCTAGTGACAGAGATTTAAATGTATCTGCTGTCAATCAAAGTATTGGTGACATCAATCGCCGTGTTTCTGAACGACTCATCGCCTGAGTCGGTTTGTGTTTATTCACATAATTAGGATTGAATGGAAATAGTATAATTACAAAAATTGTGTCTTATCGACATTTTTAGAATTTCGATAAAGCTTTACGCTTATGTCTGATGGAAACGCAGCTACTGTTATCTCCCTATTAGCTCATTTCTAAAAAGAAATGTTGTGTTTTTGTTTTGTGAAACACAAACGACACATCAAACTGAAACCAAACCAGGACCCAAAAATCACAGTTTGAACCAAATAATGAGGAAAGTGAATCGTTGCATTCCTGTAGAAATGCATTTCAATCAGGTCAAAGTTCATCATTAGGTTGGTTAAATATCAATCGCCCTCTGATCGGGCTGATGTCAGCCACTGCTTTACTGGCTTACAGGCATTATGGGGACGTTTTTATTTCAAATTTACGTCCCCACCATGGGAAGATTATTCCTTTTCTTTGAAAACATTTTGGTGAAACTGCAGTAGGTAAGAAAAGGTCAATAATGTTTCTGCAGACACGTTTTAAGGCGTTGTGGGGACAACCATTGAAAGTCCTGCATCATGTTAAAACAGCGTTTGAGTTGTTTGTTCTGCTTTTGGCAACAACAGGATGGGATAAAGTGGTGAAATAAAACAAATAAAAATGCTATTATATCCCAAAATGATTGACATTTGCTTACACAATGAAAACAACACAAGAACACACTCAACATGCGTAGTGTCTACATTGCTCAACAGTTCCCCCTGCTGGAGATGTCTTAAACATTACAGATTTGTTGTTTTATGGTTTTAATTGTTTATCTTGATACTTACAACAACCCTCCTCTTGAAAGTACTTTACCGTGATCCAGAGAACCATGTTTGGTTCTGTGAACATCCTTTAAAGGGGATCGTCTGTGTGTTTTTCTGTCGTTCACACTTTTACCAATAAAGTTTTCTTGTTTTGTCTCTGCAGGCATGAATACATCAGCGGTTATTACAGAGTTTCCGTCTACTTCCTGTCCAAGATCCTATCGGACATCCTGGTGATGAGGACTATCCCCGCCATCGTCTTCAGCTGCGTCGCCTACTTCATGATCGGTGTGTGGAGCACGCTACCTTTGACGGAACGCCACGCCGCCGCCGTCTTAGCGAGCTTAAACTTTGTTCTCCTGACGCTCCGTCTGCAGGCCTGAAGCCCACAGCCGAGGCCTTCTTCACCTTCTTGTTCTCCGTCGCCATGGTCGCCTACACGGCCACGGCCATGGCCATGGCCATCTCCGCTGACCAGACGGTGGTGGCCATCGCCAACATCTTCATGACCATCGCCTGCGTCTTCATGATGGTGACCACGCAGCGACACACACACAAGCAGAGGCTGAGGTCCAGAGATGTTGTAGACTAGAGAATGGAGGATTCAAAGACCGGACCTGTGGATCAGCTGCAGAACCAGTTCAGGAAGAACGACAAGAACCAGCTCAGACTGTTGATAGTTCAGCTCTTCCTTTGTGAGGAACAGCAGCAGAAGAACAGACCAGAACCGTTCTTCTCTGGATTCCACAAGACTAGAGACTTAAAGTGGAACCACAGGGTTCTGTTGGTAGACGTTCCTTCAGGAATGTTGGAGTTTGGTTCAAAACCATTTAACCATCTGTTGATATAGTTTACTCTAGTTTACACTTAAGTTTAGTTTAGTTTGGTTTGGTTCAGTTTGGTTTAGTTCAGTTCATTTTAGTTTGGTTTGGTTTTGTTTGGTTCGGTTTGGTTTAATTTAATTTAGTTTGGTTTGGTTTGGTTAGTTTGGGTTTGGTTTGGTTGGGTTTGGTATAGTTTGGTTTTGGAACAAACCAGCTGAGAACAGGAGGGGTCAACGGTGTCGGTTGTGTTTGGTTGTGCGGGTCTCCCTGGTGTCAGACGTTTGTCCCAAACTAACCCAGGATTCTCAGCGGGACGTCTTGGTGTCTTCAGTGTTCTGACCCGTTTTCTCTGCAGATCTTTGCGGGTCTGCTGGTGAACCTTCCCTCCATCGCGGGCTGGCTGGCCTGGTTGAAGTACCTCAGCATTCCCAGATACGGCTACAGCGTACGTAAACACAGCATTGCACCGCGGTCCGCGTGGACGGCGGCCGGCTAACAACCGTTTGTCTGTCTGCGTGCCTTCAGGCTCTGCAGGGGAACGAGTTCACCGGGCTGAACTTCTGTCAGGGCTTGAACAGCTCCGTCGCTCCTCCGGGACTCGCGTAAGAAACACAAAAACACACAATTGGAACACAAAGCTCCTGATCTGTGAGAAACCGTGACCTTCATCGTCTGCAGCTGCACGGGGGAGGAGTTTCTGGACCAGCAGGGGGTGCTGCACGACTCCTGGGGGCTCTGGCAGAACCACCTGGCTCTGGGCGTCATGACCCTCGTCTTCCTCGCCATTGCTTACCTTAAACTGCGCTTCATCCGGAAGTTCACTTAGCTCCTCCTCCTGGTCTGAGTTTTGCTTCCGGTCGTCTCGATCGATAAAGTTGGATTTGTTTACGGTTTGTTGTTGAGGTAAACAGAACCGACACTGATTGTTTTTTCACTCCTTATGAACACTGTAACCTGAAACTGTATTCTGATTTTTGCACTTTAACCATAAAACCAAAGAAAAGCGGCATCATTTTGTATTTATAAATTTGTACAAAATAAAACTGAATTTACTTTGTGAACGAGTCTTTACTGCTTATTATTGTTGGGAAAACGTTCTTTAGGGAAGGATTGTTCTCCATCAATGAAAGAACTTTCTTTCACTCCTGCATGTGAGGCACACACACACATGCATGTGAGGCACACACTATCACACACTCCTGCATGTGAGGCACACACTCCTGCATGTCAGGCACACACACTCCTGCCTGTGAGGCACACACACTCCTGCATGTGAGGCACACACTATCACACACTCCTGCCTGTGAGGCACACACACTCCTGCATGTGAGGCACACACACTCCTGCATGTGAGGCACACACACTCCTGCATGTGAGGCACACACATTCATGCATGTGAGGCACACACTAACACACACTCCTGCCTGCAGCGGTGCAGTAGTTGTGTTTGCAGACGCCGCTCCCCCTCTGTAAACAGTGACGTTAGGAAATCGTCTGTAATGGGATCCAGGTGAGGAGCTGCTTTGTGTACTTCAATACTTGAAGTTGGTTTTGATCAATAATGATTTACAGAACATTTTGGACAGTGAAATAACAGAGAAAATAGAAATTAAAATGTTTAAAAGAACAAATAATGGAGGAAAATATTGAGCGGCACAAGTACTTTTTTTTTATCATACTTTAATTATCGATTTTTCACTACATGTTTTTCATTTTTTTCCTCTGTCCAGTTTGGAAGCAACCATAGAAATGAGGTTTCTAACACATGAAGCTGCAAATGTGGAGGTATTTTTCCTTCAGGCTTCTGTCCTTGGAAACGCTCCTGATGACAGAGTTTCCTCTTATCGGATAAAGTCGATAATTGACTTTTCTCAAAAATGATTTAAAGGATCATGAACAAGCACGACCTCTAGTGTGGAACACTGGTATTGCAGCTCAAACTCAAAGCCCTGACTAACTGGTTTCCTCTTGTATTTCCCTATAAAAGTATCATCAACAGATGGAGAATGTTTCATCTAGGATTTTTGAAGTATCTATGTTGTCATTACAAAAAACACAATTTTACAGTAGTCTGCTGGGAACCAGATTTTAGCCGGTAGGAAAAGCTTCTACCTTTATTAGGATGGCTGCTCCAGAGATTTTCCCATTCCTCATTGTTATCACTTGGAGAGAATCGCACATACCGTTAAAATGATACACATCCTTAGTGTTACATATAGTTAAAATCTTACATATAGAATTCAACTACATGTAACACTAACAATACTTTATTTTTTAGTGTTACATATCGTTAAAATGATGCACAATGGGAAAGTGTCACATATTCTTGAAGTTTTTCTCATCATTAAACTCTTGCACACTATTTAAAAATTGCATAAAGTTCAATTGTTGCAAATCATTGAATTATTGCACATATAAAGCTTCTTTTCTCTGTCAGAATGTTTGTATTTCAGTTCTTTAAAGACTGTGCCTTACTTTGATGTCGCCAATGACAACTCTGGTGTTAAAGAGTAAAAACAAAAGGATTTTCTTGCAGTTATGGTACTTAGACAAGTATTTAATCATCTAAAGGTTTGTAACCAAAAGGTTAAAACAGAAACTTGAGAAATCAGCTGTAACTGTAGACAGGACTGTGAACATGCATCAGGGTGGTTTCAGTCGCTCTTCAGTCTGTTTTTCTTAAACTTTGACAGAAAGCTGCTGGGATTTATGGGCTTTTATTCTTTTGCGACACTAAACCACAGAGCTGCTCTGAGTAAACTAAAGTCTAGACCGTTTTCCGTCTTTTCTCCTCCCTCACTGCCTTTCCTTATTCTTCATCACATTGTCTTCCTCCTCTTCTCATTTCTCATCGTTCTGTCTGGGTCCGTCTGGTTCTGATGGCAGTCATGTCTTTTACTTGGACATTTCAGAACCCGGTTCTCCTCTTCTGCCTCCTCTGCGTTCTCAGCCTCCACCGGATCCACGGTGAGTCCAGAAGCTTCTTTGTGTTTTCAGGTGAACTCCAGCAGCTCGTCTTCACAGCAAACAAAGACAGACAGACGAAGAACACACCTTGGAGGTGTTCTTCATGAAAAATGCAGCAGAGACGGCGGGCTCGGGTTCCTGCAGAGACGCCGTCACACAAACGGCGTTTGACCTTCAAACCCATGAAGTTCCATGTTGACTACGGAGTCCTGACAGGAGTCCCGTGTCGCCTTGACTATATTTATATAACAGCTCCTGATCTTAGGGCACTAACTGTCAAAATAAATGTCGCTGTCACTTTGACAGTTTTGCTCCGTCAAAATAAAAGAGTAGTTTTCATGACAGACGGAAAATACTTTTTGAAATACTAAATAAACACACTTCAACTGTAGAGAAAAATGGATTTTACAAATAATTTACATTAGCAAGCTACACAGATAAATGCAGGAAGCTAGCAGAACTTTGTCTGCATGAAAAGCATTAAATGATTAAAGGTTAGACGCCTTTGGATGGACAGCGATGTGTAACATCATGACTTAATGCCAATTTTCCTGAACTGTCTTAACTTTGTAGAGTCTTTGATAAATATTACCAAAAACAGCTGTTGGAACTCTTTTGAGGAGGTGGATGAAGCTGGAAGGACACGTTCAAAGGCCACGCCCCCAAGTGTTTTATTTATTTTTAAATAATGGAAAATGAGAATTAACCTTTCAACTCTTTAACTTTGGATTTTAGCTCCGGGGTTGACGCTCTTTGATCTCTGACGCAGCGTTCATGCTAACATGCAACACTTGATGGTAATGACGTTTGAACAGCGTAAACCAGACAGAGAGTTACGTGTTGCATATCGGTGCTAATTGGATAAGGGAAGGTGCTTTTCACTGCGGTAGAATCAGCTGATTCACGTAAACGGTCAAAGAGTTACGGTAGTTAAAATGGCACGTGTGTTATTTTGGTGTCACTGGGAACAATACACATTAACTGTCATCAGCGTTGATTTGATCAAACGACCGATTCAGATTCCGACGCTGGTCCGGACTGATTTACGTTAAAGGAGTAAAGGATTGAAGAGTTACGGACGTTCAAAGATCAACACTGATTGAGAATTAGACACCTAGAGGTCACCAGATGAACTGACCCGGCTCCAGCAGCGTTTGTTTTTTTGAACCGACAGTTTTTTTGCATCATTTTGTTCCTCTGGTTTCCCTTCCTCAGCTCCGTTTGTCTCCCCCCAGTGGGGGTTCGAGCCCCCACAGATTGATGGTTCCGCGGTGGAGAACAACTGCAGGGTTTTCCTGGACGCCACCCCCCTCACAGCAGAACCAGCAACTCCAGCCGCCACCAGAATGGTAAGTCCGGCATGCAGCTGTGGTTTCCATGGAGACACAGCAGAACGAGTCGTGTTGTTCTAGTTAGTCTGAAGATCTTTGGACCAGTTTAATAGATTTCAAGAAAAACATTTGATACTATGTTCCCTCCGCCTTCTGTGACACTTAACGTGACCACTTTCAATGAAAAGTCAATGCAAATGCAGGCTGTGGTAGAGTGTCTGCCCTGTAACTGGAAGGTCGTGGGTTTAAACCCAAAGACTTGAAAGATGCTGCCTGACACTCAGCATTAAGCGTTTGGACTGCGGGGTTAAACCACCAAATGGTTCTGGAGCGCGGCTTTGTCTGCAGCCCACCCCTCCCCTGGGGGAGGGGTCAAATGCGGAGAACAAATTTCACACACCTAGATGTGACGGATAGTGGGACTTTGACTGTAACTTTTATTTTGGGCTTCTGCATTCAAACCAAATTGGAGTCCTTTGACCAATCAGGGACTCTAGTCTGGTGGTGATGTAGGAATGACGTTCTTTTTCATTTACGGAAGTAGATTTACAACTTTTCACCCCAAGACTCTTCCAACTGTAGGCGGCGGACGTGCGCCAGCATACAGTAAAAGAAGGAGAAGCCCCTCCCTGCTCGTCCAGTGTGAACACCATAAGCGTCATGCGCGGTGTGAACGTGGTTTGACTTTTCAAAGCGGAGCTTCGTTTCTTCTAACCCTTTCTGTGTGCAGCAGCTGATGAAAACCACGTCAAAACCAGCCACCAGGTCTCCACGGAAACCAGAACCTAAGGCGCCAATCAGAACCCAGCCAGCTGCTCTCAGACTCCTCCACCTCCTTCTGGCCAACAGCAGAGGAGGCGGAGCTCGTTCTCCACAGACGGGTGGTGTCTCCTCCAGCAGTGAGGAGTCAGTAGAGGCCTGGAAAGTCCAAACCTTTCCCTCAAAAGACTCCAGTGAGGAATCCTAAAACCTCAACCGTGCAAAATGATGAACTTTTTGGAGACGTTTCTTTTTAGCTTCAGAAGAAGCCATGAGGGCGAGTTAGGAGAGGAGCGAGTTAGGAGAGGAGCGAGTTAGGAGAGGAGCGAGTTAGGAGAGGAGCTCAGGGATGATACACAAATCCCAGAAGGGTTTTCAGTCCAAGCACGGGACGGGAAGTGTTAAGACCCAGAAACATCAAATCTCTCGGTAATTTTTACCAAATTTCTAGATTAAACATTTTTAACACCTAATTTATGGCAAAACTAAATGGCGTGTGGTGCTTTTCTACCTTCCATTCACACACTGCTCGCAGTGTGTCTGCTGCCGAACGCTGGTGCCAACCTTCCACCGGGGGCATGGCGGGGTTCAGTGTCTTGCTTAACCCTTGTGCTACCCTAGGCACTTTACCATTGGGAGTTGGGTCATCTAGACCCACTAGACAGTGCTCTGAACCTTTTTTCTTCAATGATTTGTGATCCTCACTGGTGTCCATGGATTACATGAAATCTTTCCACCTTTATCCACCTTTGTCATGGTAGGGAGAACACGTCAATGGAAGGGGGGGGTCATCTAGGATAGCACAAGGGTTAAGGACACTATGACATATGGGCGGGCCATAGCATACCATTTTTGGACCCCAGTTGTTTGTTGCTCTCTAAAAAAAATGGAATGGACCGGTTAGGGCGGAGCCACCATTGAGGCTACTTGATTGGCTGAAAGTCACTGCGACAAAAGAAAGCAGCTGTTTTTCTTCATCGCCTCCAAGCCAAGAAGAAAATGAGCCGCTGGATGACCTCCATGGATTCTCCTTCATACACTTTGAGTGGAAACGCCCACCTGGACCATTCCAAACTGGACCGGACCGAGGCTTAAGGGATAAAATGTCAAAAAATATGATCAAGATGATTTTCATTGATTCAAATTGAGACTGTGAGGTTCTGATTGTGGTTCTCTTTTTTACTAATCTTTAAATAAAAAATTTGAATTAATTTTGAAGTTTTGCAGTCAGAAATATGTTTAAAAAATTAAACATTGTCGCCCAGCAATAGTAGAACTTTTAGCCAAATAAAAACAGGATTTGAATAATTTTAATATTCATGCAAAACCGAAGAAAACGAGACAAACATAAACATTTAATAGAAAATCTTTTATTTTTGAGTCGTCGACAAACGTAGAAATGTGAAATAGCTTATTTAAGACATTTAAATCAATGTTTTAATTCAAAATAATTATTTTATATGAATAAAACAGCTTGTGTGTCCCAGACGTCCAGGAAGGATGCTGCTGCAGAGCAGGAGTGGGAAGAGACATCCGACTGTGTTGACATGACAACTGCTAGCATGTCAGAGAGAAAACAGCACTTCCTGTTCTGTCAGGAATCCTGCAGGCTTCTGATGATGCAACTGTGCTTAGTTCTTCCATGGTTCCTTAGCCAGGCTTTGACTGTGTTTTCCTGAGAAAACATCACATTCACAGTTAGCCTCCTTTAGATGTAGTTTCAAACAGTGATGTTATGGAATGAAGGTTACTGTTCTTTATGTTCTTTAAGTTAAAAAAACTTCAAATAATCTCTGATTGTTCAAACAGTCAAAGGAAGCATGTTTTATGTTGTTCATCTAGTCTAGTTGTTCATCTTCAGAGTATGGCTGAAACCATTTGATGCTTTAACCATGCTGCCCCCCCCCCCCCCGAGGGGGATGGGTCAAACAGTTTTAAAGAACCTAGGTGTGCAACAACTAATAGGACTTTAACTTCCATTCCCTAAAGGAAAGCAGATACCGTCTCTTCCTCGAAGCTCCGGCAGCGTTGAGCTTCTAAGTTCTGGAAAATTCACTTGTGATTGGTTCCTGGCCAGAGTGGCGCTGCAGTTACCAAGGTTACAGTGGTTGGATGGGAAGTCTTCTGGCGCCTGAGAGGACAAATGAAGGTCAAACTGAAGGAGTGGTGCTTCAGGATGCTTCTCATGGAGAGACTCCAGCTTGAATCCTCACCTGATGGATGAAGGATGCTGTGGTGTAGCTCAACAAATATTGATCAGCTTGTTGAATTTGAACGCTGCTGTGATGCCGTGGAACGTCTGCAGACCTGTAAAGCATGGAGGAACTCAGTTACCCTCAAACCAAACTGAATAGGTCCAGTGTCAGTAAATATAATGGTGCTCAAAGTAAAAACACCCAATGAACACAGCAGCTATCTACTGTAATTGTCTACTGCTGTTTACAATTATCTACAGTTTTCTACTGCTGTCTACTGTGGTTGTCTACCATTGATTGCAGTGTGCAGTAAAGAACATTGCAATCAACCAAACACCTCCTACAAACATTGGAACTACCATAAGTCTTTGTCCGTTTATGCAATTAATGACATTTCAATGGTTTCTGAAGCTGAAGTGTTTCCATAATTAACGTAAACCAACTGGTCTATACCACTGTAAAATGTTACATGTTGACTCAAAGCTACTTTTCTCTGCTTCACAATCTGTTGGACATACATGAATTCCATGAACGGTCAACGAGTTACTGAAGTTGAAAGAGCAAGCTCTATTTCCTGTCTGTGGGGACAGATCTGGTGTTAAAGGGTTAATGAGGTGGTGCTTAGTTCACGCCAGTTCATACTACAGTCACATTATGAGAAGATTGATGACTGAAAGTACAAAGTACTATTTTTTATTTTTTTAAACAGGACACTGAAAATGATTTGTCCTAAACAGTAATAAAAAGCCTGTTGGACTGTGATCTAATTCTGTCCAAAAATGGTTCCAAATATCTGAGGATACATTTTTGGGGGGGGGGTTAGGGCTCGGAGAAATATTCCTTCAAATGAAATATTCCTTCAAATTATCATAGAGCAATAAAGCTGTTTCTGCATTATATTCATCAGTTTGGTAAACTACCTCAGATTGCAGATTCCAGGATGGAGGTGATCCCTGTCTGTGGTGTTGCTGGTTCCAAGGACAGAGGCGGGGCACGTGGGGGGTGGAGGTAGCAGCAGAGGAGTGGACAAGAGCGTCGGTGGAGGAGTTTGAATAAAATGAAAGTCTGTTAAAGTTTTGGGGTCTACAGGAAAGATGGAGGCCACGTCTCCAGCTGTGGATGCTGATGTTGTCTCCACTTTATCTCCGTTGCTGCTTCTCAGCGTGATTTTCTGAAAGCTGGGGGTCACAGTGGACCTCATGTGGTTACAAGTAGGTATTGTTTGGTTTGGTTTAGGATGAGGAACGCTGTAGGATTTTATGTCGGATCCGAACTCACTGTCCTTTTTCCTGTTGCCATTTTCTGCATTTCCGGAGGTTTCATAGGTTTGGTTGTTTGAAAGCTTAGTGTCTGACTGTGTGGACACTGGGAGTTCTCTATTGTCTTGTTTATCTGAGACTTTTGGTGCCATGATTCCAGATGAAAAGTTTGCATTTGGCTCTGAACTTCCACCGTCTTTTGTGGTGGCTTCTGAAAATGTGGGACCAGAGGAAGACCACATCGGACTCAAGTGTGAAGGTTGATTCCTGTCCGCGCCATGACTGTCCTCTTTATGTTCCCTGACTGAAGACAGGGTCTTTGAAGAGACGCCTGTTTTGCTCGTGGCTGGGGCTGAGATTCTTTTGGATGGGACAGTAGAGTGGTGAATTCCGTCTGGAACCAAAACATTTGAGGATAACTGCTCTGAAAACTCTGAACTTGCATTCTTTGAAGACTGAGAGCTCTTTAAAGTACTGTCAGATGTAGTCTTTGATAGCTGGAGGTTTGGCTGTAGGACCTTTGGACATTCAGACTTGCTTTGATCTAAGTGGACTGTCAGTTTGTCTGAGAGGTGTTGGTTCGACTGGTACCAGGCTTTGCTTGGCTTGGTGCCTGAAGGCGCTGACAGGGCAGAGTCACAGTTTGACAACAGTAAGGGCTTGAGTGAAATTCTTGTGTTTGTCTCATTAACGGCAGAAGCTATTGGGGTTCTTGGAGATGAAGGTGTGAACAATTGTGGTACTTTAAAGCTCATGTTGCTCCAGCTCTTTGCGAACTCTTGACTTGACTCAGATTTGGAAAACGTCCTGATGCTTACCAGGTGTTTATCGGGGGCTGACCCACAGTTGTCTTTTGCATGTTGCAGATGCTCTTGTCTTGGGTGTACAACAAGTTTTGGTGTTGGTACGTCTGGATTTTTATTCTTCAGGCTTGATGGGGTCTTGGTTGCATCTCCAGACTCAAAAATCTGTATTTTGACCAACTTGGAACTCTCTGAAGGCTTGCTGAACTCTCCTCCGTGAGCTTTTCCATGTTTGCTCTTCATGACAAAAGGATGGATTCCCTTGCTGCCTGCTTTGGACTGTTTGGACATCTGAGATTCTGAGGTATTTCGTGACGTTTTAAAAATCTTCAAAAGTGGCTTTCCTTTGGTCTTCTCCATCCTTTCCTTACTTGTTTTCTCGTCCATGTCCTTAGTCTGTTTCTTGTCCTTGCCAGTGTTGCGTTTTTCATCTCTTTCACTTCTTGGAGTTTTAGTGATCTTTGGAAGGGTGGAGGTCTCTCTCTGCTCTTTTTGGATGTTAACATTTAGCTCTTCTAAAAACCTGCTCATACAGACATAAAGATGACAGTAAACTTTTGTAGTTTACAGTATTTCTGTAACACTGCAAAAGAAAAACAAACCTGATGTGGAAAGAGTCTTCTGTGAAAAGAGGATTCTGTAAAAGCTCAGAGCACGATGCTCTTCTCTCTGGATCCATTTCAAGACATCTCTAAGAAAACACACAGAGGTTATGTTTTCAATATTTTTTTTCCATTTTAGCTCACATATGTACCAAAATACAGTTCAAGGGACTTCGTCCCATGCGGAAAATTGACTGTTTCTTAGTGTTCCTTCAAAACTTTTAAAAAAGACGGAGAATGACAAAATAACGCAGTAATGGACGTAACTCCATCCAAGATAATCAGGCTCTTAAATTTATTGTCTGCTTTGTTTGACGTTCTGCTGTTGTACTTGTATCTAAAATGTTCCAATCTAAGTTAACTTTACTTATAAAACACTTTCAAAAAATAAGTATTATGTGATGTGTATATTTTCAAAATATATTTACTGCATATGTACAAAGGGATATAAGGAGTTAAAAAAAACTAAATTAAAACACGACTGGATTCACACGATGATTAAATACAAAAACAGATAAATGAATTTAAAGGATAAAAATAAAACGGCAAAGAAAATGAATGATTAGAATTTCAGCTGTGGGTATTTTATTTTGAAATGAAACAACACTGCTATGGTCACACTGGGCTCAAAAATGCCCCTATGTGCAGCCCTTACAGCTGTCAATCTATGTAAACGTGCCTTTCAGGTTTCCACATTCATACATCGCTGTGCAAGTTTTTAAATTCGTTTTCAGGCTCTACGTACCAAACCTGTGGCTATTGAACATGTGCTGAGAGTTAAACCAGCTGGACTTTGAACAACCAGGGACTCTGACTTTTCAAACATGGAAGTACCAACCGTTTGAAAATCGATTATGTGGGAGAAATGAATTATAGCCATTTGTGCTCGGCGGGAGTTATGACCCCAAGTCTTTCACATTGTAGAAAATAGCTGTGAAGGAAAAAGCCTGCAGCAAAATTCACAAGATTGACACCGCTTTGACATTCTACACAAAGCCTCTTCCAATTATGAGAGTTTACATGTTTACACATCTCTGTAAACACTGCATGCTAAAAGCATGTTCAAGAATGCCTGTAGTGCCTTTTTGGACATGCCTGGTGTGTATGTAGCTTAAGTCACATGCACCCGTACGGGTTCAGTGCATTTTTGGGTTGTCCATACCCGTGGAGGAGGAGGGACACAAACGTGTCTTGCAGTTCCCTTAAGACTCATACAGCCACATCAAGGGACATCATGAAAAATGGTACGTATGATTGTAAGCATATCGAGACATATTTGTAAGGCTAATGTAAGATACACGCACATACAGGTGATGCTGTAGTGTGCTGTCCGTAATCTGGATGAAGTTAAGCTGTACCTTGGCTAGATTGATTCCTGCTACTGGGATTGTGGGGAATCGCTGTTGCAGTGAGACACTTCCTGAAAACTCTGGTAGTTTGACTCCAGAAAAGACAGGATTTCTGTAGAAGAGCTCCTGGTGATGAGTCATCAGGTTACCTACAACAAGGATCATTTCAGAAAAGAGAAGAACGGAGAAGGCGGGACAATCTTTCTTCAGGTGCTCACCAAAGCATCGGACAATGTGGTGTATTTGGTCGAGGTCGGACTCTCCCGGAAACAGAGGCTGACTTGTAAGCATCTCTATTATCAGACAGCCGACAGCCCAAACATCTACCGGTCTCCACACACAAAGACACGTTAACCTTTTGCTCAAAACAACCTTCAGCTGATGTCCATACTTACTTGCCATACTTGAAGTCTCCCACCAACAATTCAGGAGCTCTGTACCAACGGGTAGCGACATAGTCGGTGTAGACAGCACTTTCAGGAGGGGAAGTCATGGTGCGGGCAAAGCCAAAGTCACATAGTTTGACCACGCCCATGTGAGAAATGAGGAAGTTTTCTGGTTTGATGTCCCGGTGGATGACCTGTAGGGGGCAGAGGAGTGAAGCTCCAAATCGTCCATTACCGAGTGTACGGAAGCCACATGGACCTTTAAGCCAGTGTTTTTCAACCAGTGTGCCGTGGGAGATGGTCAAGTGTGCCGTGGGAAATTGCCCTCATTAACTTTTAAAAAACATTTCCCATCTCCAGGAAATCAGCTCTTTGTTCATCCAAACAGGCCCTGATAAAACACTGAGTAGTTAGGAATATAAAAGATCTTAAAATTACTTTCTCTTTGTTTATTTAATTCTATTGAAGACATTTTGATAAGAATGACGGTACTGCGATTTAGCTTCAGCTTTTTTAGGAAAAGTCCCGCCCCTTTAACTGTCTCCACCAATCATTCTTGAAGGCTAAATCACATCTCATCAGTCTGACCAATCAGAAGTGGTTAAAGTCTTCACTTCCTTGTTCTTAATTCTGCTCATAAAGTCGCTCAGTTCTAACAAAAATACCAGCTAAAGCTCGTCTATAGCGGTGTAGCTTTCCACAGAATCCGGTGTCAGACTGTGGAAAAAGTGAACAAAACATTGAAGCTCAGAGACACGAGTCTTTCTGCCCTTTTCCGGCAGTTTTCACACTACATCTCCCATGATGCATTGGCTTAAAGGGCCAGTGTCCCAGCGCACAATGAGTCGTCCTTGTGAAACGTCTTGAAACCACAACAAACAAACAAACAGTCTCTAAATTTTCTAATTTAACTTTTATTTCATCTCTTAGATAAAACAGCCGCAACTTCCTGCTTTTTCGGCCACGATTATCACAAAAATGCACGTGAGATTGCGGGGGGGGGGGGGGGGGGCTGTCGATCAATACAGACCATGAATTTCTGCCTTTTTTTTGGGATGCTGGTGTGCCGCGGGATTTTTGTCATGGTTAAAGTGTGCCGTGGCCCAAAAAAGGTTGAAAAACACTGCTTTAAGCTATGGACACACACCAGGGATGTGACACGCATTCTCCATTTAGCCAATGGTGTTCACACTGGACAAGCAGGGAAGGGCTTCTTCTTTTTGTACTGCTTACTAGCGCATGCCCGCTATCTACAGTCGGAAGAGTCTTGGTGCTAAATGTTGAAGCTGTGTAAATCTTGTGAATCTTGCTCCAGGCTTTTTCTTTCACAGCTCTATTCCGATAAATGAAAGACTTGGTGTCATAGAATTCCGGCTGAAAACAGATCGCATTTATTAATTTCTCCTTCATGATCGATTTTCTAACAGTTCCATGAATTAAGAGGGGCGCCATCCATACGTCTCTACCAAGTCCAAGTCCCCGATTGGTCAAAGTTTGACCTGGTTTAACTTGCAACGTGCAATCAGTGGACACACATTCTTTGAATTAATGAAAGGGTTTGTTCCAGTTCCATCTGGAGCAAAACATTTCATAAAACCGACACCATCAACATGGTGGTGGCACTGAAAGGGTGTGGGTCTGCCTGGAAGCTTTGGAACTTTGATGACTTGCTGTGATGGATGGAACCTTCAGCCAAACATAGTGACGTAGACACATTTGGACAGAGACAAACACACCGGTCCGGTAATATTTACCAATCTCAGAGTTTATCAGCACTTGTCCTCACGTTTTGCTGGTGGCAGAAGTCAGTAGCTCTCAGTATCTGATACAGGTACTGGCGGGCGGTGTCCAGGTTCAGCCCGCCTGGATTTTGTTCCAGATCATTCAGAAGGGTCCGGTCCACAAACTCAAACACCAGATACCAGCGGCGGCGGCGTTTCCACACCTCTAGGAGGTTCACCAGGTTGTCATGACGGAGTTGCTGGTTTGAGATAAACAAAGGTGATGGTTTCTCTATAAAACACCACAGAACATTACATTACTACAACACAGTACACTACAGTACTACACTACATCAACAGCACCAAAGCATGGTGTCCTGTGACGCTGCTTTGTACAATTTGAGCATGCTTGAATGTTTGCGTCACCCTTGGGTGACTTCAAGGCTGCATGTGAGAATTTGACCCCATGCTGTTTTCTCTGCTTTGTGAGGGGCAAGTTGTGTCCGTGTTTTGTTTCAAAGAAGCCTCAGTGTCAGTAACTCACCGACTGAACACCTGGACACCTACCCTGAGCAGCTTGATCTCCCTGAGGGCAATCTTCCTCACCGTCTTGTCATCGTCGGAGTCTATGAACTTCTTGATGGCAACGAGACGGCCAGATTCCCTGTGGCGACACTTGAGCACCGTGCCGTAACTGCCCTCCCCGACTGGACCCAAAGACTCGAATCGCTCCATCATGTTTTTTTATTCTGGGGGGAACAGGAAAACCCCTTCAACCTTTATTCACACATTAACAATTATTGATAATGTGTTTATTTTATCATCAATACAAAAATGAAGAGATAAATAACAAAAAATAAAATAAAATTTTACCAAGTTATTTATCATCCCCCCAAACTGTTTTATTTTGGTTTATATATATTAATATTACCTCACTTTATAAAAAATGTTTTTAAGTTTACTCACCTGCTGACTTTAACTATGAAAAGATTCAGGAATGTTACGTTTTCCCGTGATGAATTTATTTTTCTTTAACTCGAACCAAAAAGAGAAAAAAAAACATCAGAGCGCAAACACTACAAACTACAACCTGCACCGCACATGCGCACTTGCTTTGCATTCGCTTTATGGCCTCCACGCGCGTGCCCCTTCCGAGAATTCACGCCGAACACCAAAGCTCGGGCGTTTCTACTACGTTTGTGTCATCGAACGCGTTGCTATAGTGACGTGGCCCCGCCCCTCCCCCCCGAGCTCACTGCCTGCCTGTTGCTAGGGAAGTTTTACTTTTTCCCCTCTTCGTGTTTCTCTTTTGGCCGTGAAAGATTTTTCTTTTCAAAGAGGTAAGGTTTACACATTTATATATATTTTTAAGTTTCCCTCCTTTTTAAAAAATAAATTAATTTGTTGCTGTAAAAAAAAGTGAACTTCAGTTTTGATCCCAGAACGCGCAGAATCTACAGAGAAAAACGTTGAAATGTGTTCAAACGAAAAAAACAACACAAAACCTTAATAATTCAGAAATATTTGAACTAAATCTGACTTTTACCACAGTGTTCACGTTTGGCAAACTGTGACATGTATGTGTTAAAACACACGTAACATGTTAAAGGACAATTTTGGATTGTTTTGGTTAAAATTGTATCTGTTGTTTTCTTTAGAAACACTTGAAGTGTATTGTGATAAGTAGAGCCTACCTAAAGAGTTGCTTCAATGAAAATTGTGGTTTTTCTGATGATGGAGGACATATATAATGTACATTAAGCGTGAATCTGCATTTCTGGGTATTCCTTCATTCGAATGGTTGTGAATCAGGAGCAGAAGAAACAAAGATCGTCTTTACCACAGCCTCCCTGCTCCGCTCCATTCTGATGCATCCACTTGTAAACAAACAGATCCATGAATGTCTTTGTTTTCCTGGTCAGAGCTGGAATCTGGATCTAAACCGGACGGCGGATAGCTCCATTATTGCTCAGGGTTATTGGCTTCTGACTAACAGTCCCGCCCACAACTCAGAGGTGAATAATGCTGCCACTCTACAGAAACTAGGAAGAAAACGACTCCGGTCATTTTCATTAGATTATATTTGCTTCTATTGTCATACAATGAATTGAAGGTACAATGAAATTGTACAGTGAAAATGGCTTCATTATAATTTGATAATTATGCGTTTGTTTTCATGACGTTATAACTCGGATCTCATATCCTTCAGCCTAAACCCAGAGGTGACCTTATATATGCCTGTTGTCATCTCTGTCTTTATCTTTCATCGTTTTCTTCAAAACTTTCAGAAGTCACGACAGCAGGACCAAAGGAGTTCCCGGGTTCCTCCAGGAGATGGCAGCACAGACCTCACACAGAACCTGGAGATGGAGCAGAACCTCCAGCCGTCATTCCTGTGATTGATCTGTTGGAGCTTCGGTTTACAGGTGTGCCAGCATGAACTCACATTGTGGGAAGAGAGAGACGTCAAAAATGGATCAACACGTTTACACGTTAACCTTGGAAGTTCAAATATTTACAGTTAAGTTATTTTCATGACTTCTGCCGCTGGAGATTGTTTGTGCAGGAAAGTACATGTAACTTAGTGGGTGAAGGTCAAAGTCATGCAAAACAGACAAACACTTATTGAGCAATCTGATGACATCGTTTAAATCAGAGTGGCACAGCAGCAGAAATGTTCAGTGGAGGTCAGTGGACCGAAACCTTCCTCGGCTCATGACTTGATGTTGCAGCAGGAATCTTTGGATGTTTCTTGATCCTTAAGGCCACTTAGTTCTCCTGAAAATGTCGAGATCTCCGGTAAAAAACTCCGGAACCTTGTCTGTATTTGTAGTTACTGATGTCTCACTAATGGTTACTACTGGGTCTACTGCTATTAAAATTCACAATGGATGCATTTTTCATAGAAAAATAGATTTATTTACATAATTAAAATGTAAAAGAAAGGAAGACAGTTTGACAGACAGCAAATGAATCATGGATGTGTTATTCTGTTTTTTCTGCTAGTTTTTTGATGTCCTCCAGGAGATCTGAGAAGGATGGACGACCCTGAGCCGTCTGCAGTAAGGTAAAAGAGAGTACATTTAGATTCTGTGTTCATGTGAATAATAGTGGAGCTTTCTTTAAAAGCGATGTGTTGAGTGATCTGCGCACCTCGTGCCAGCAGCGGTACATGATGGTGTACAGCTGTTTGGACGCTCGGTGCGGCCGGTACAGCCGGATCCCTCTGGTGATGTCGTTCACCACCTCCATGTTGGAGCGGTTCTCGAATGGAGTCCGACCCTCCGAGAAGATCTCCCACATCACCACACCTGAACTCACACAGTAGCCCCCGTCAGTGATCCCACCGATGCTCAGGCCTGTGCTTGGAGCGTGTCTCCTCACCGTAGGACCAGACGTCCGACTTGCTGCTGTATTTACTGTAGTGAAGAACTTCTGGGGGAGACCACTTCACCGGGAACTTAGCTCCACTTGAACTGGTGTACTGGTTGTCCAGAACATATCTGGGAACAAAGTGGTAATATCGCCAAGAAAAAATGTCAGTTTTCTTAAAGAAATGTTAGCTAAGTTTAGCATAAATTTAGCACATAGTCAATAAAAAGTTAGCATGTGGCAATGCTACAGCTAATCACAACTCGTGTATCTCGGCTGTCCGGTCATTCAGAACGTTTTTTTAGCCTTTAGCTTCAATTTTGAAGCAACATTTTTTTTTATTCTGTGTTGATGTGAAAATAATGTTTGCTAGGTTTAGCACAAATTTAGCACAGAGTGAAAATAAAATAAAAAGCTAGCGTGTGGCTACACGACAGCTAATTCCAGTACATAGCTCAGTTGTTCGGTCAGTGTATTTATGTCAAAGTTTCAATGAGTTTTTAGCCTTCAGTTTAATTCTAAAGCATAATTTTTATTGTTTTCATTCCATGTTGATTTTAAAACAGTGTTTGCTATGTTTAGCATAAACTTAGCACAGAGTAAAAACAGTAGCGAAGCCACACGCTACAGCTGATTACAACTCGCATGGCTCAGTTGTTCGATCAATGTACTAGTGTACAGGTTTCAGGTTGTTTTGCTTTTAGATTTTATTTTAAAGCAGAATTGTGTTGTTTTCCTGCTGTGTTGATTAGAAATGATGCTAACTCAACCCTAGATCTTCCCCCAAAAGTGACATATTGCCAAATGAAACAATCATAAATGAGAAATGGTTGACTGTACCTGGTCATTCCAAAGTCACTGACTTTAACCACATTGTGCTCATTAACCAGGCAGTTTCTTGCTGCCTGAGTGACAAAAATATACAAATATTTAGCAAATGGGTCAAGGCACAGTTCTCACTTGACTGCAGATTCTTGTAATTAGATCAACTAAAAATGACAGAAACACAGAAAATACCAAAAGTTTTACAGGGATTGACAGGAAATTTGCATTAGACATCAGAATTTGGGCTAAAGTTCTCTCCCAAGTTACTTCAAAGTTTTCCTCAAATTTCTCATATTTATGGTTCAAGGAGACTCAACCAAGAACTATTTCATAAAAGTTACTTTTACTTTGTGACTGCAATGAAACAAATACTCACATTTTATTTTATAAAAGCATAAAATAAACTTACATGATTTTGTAAAGAATTACAGATAATTTGTTGCTTTAGATCAGTTCAGTTTTCATTTTTGATTTTTTATTTATCATTTGATAAGTTTTTAGTTTGGTCAATTGCTTTTTATTTTAGCAGTTCAAACCTACATACTTTTATTTTAATTGTTACTTGGCTTTTCTGGTGGAAGCTTCAGTATCAGACTCTACTCTCATGTGGGATACCGCAGAGTTCCGCCTTGGGACCAAATTAGGTTTTTTTACACTTCTGTTTAGACAAATGAATCTGTGAATTCAATAAGGGCCCAAGTCCAAGAAGTTTGCTTTACCAGGAAGTCATTTTAATTGCATAGCTTAAAGGAAGCTACACCAAATGATGAATACTTTACCCAGATTTAGCACCAGTTCATAGCTTACAAATGCTATAATATGAAGCACCTCACTTTTATCATTTCAGAGGACTAGCAAACTAAAGTCTCTGGACTTGGGCCCTTCTTGAATTAAAGAGGAGTGCTGCCATATTGGGTAACTAGTGCTGCCATCTTTGGGATAAAGCTAAACCCATGCAAGAGAGGCCCAAGTCCAGGAATTTTGCACTTCATGCATTTTAAATGTCAAGCATAGTCAATAAATTACAACGGACTTGGGACTTTTTTCCACATAACCGGATAGCTTTTCCCTTGAAAACCATAGAACACATAACATCTCTATTTAAAAAAATTGTGGACTCCGGCCCATTTTAAACAAACTGATTCAAATAATTTGTCAGTTTAGCAACGTTTCCCCTTTATGCAGTTGATATCTACTTATCCACCTCTCTGTAGTTCCAAAAACATTTTATTGTGTATTATTCATCCGGGGTTCTGTGTTTGGCTCAGTTTTGAATTTATCTATAAAAAAGTTTGCTTGTTTTTTTCCTCAAACTATCAGCTTCATCGTCTTTTTTTTGGACTTACCAGGTCTCTGTGGATGAAGCTATGTGCTTCTAGGTACTCCATCCCTTCGCAGACATCCTGGCACATAGACAGAAGCATTTCCACACTCAGACTCACAGATTTCTGACGCAGGAAGTTTATAAGGCAGCCGTTTTCCATAAACTCCGCCACAATCAGCATAGGGTTCTGCTTCAAGCAAACCCCATACAGCTGCACTAGCTTTGGGTGGCAGAGCCTCCTGGCAACACAACATGCAGAAAGGGTTACAATGTCACATCCTGCCTGTTTTGTTTGGGGATTTCTGATTTTCGACCTCACATCATGACTTTAGCTTCCTCAGCAAAGTCCTCCTCGTACATGGCTCCCTCCTTGATGGCCTTTATAGCCACCCTTTGCTCAGCCCTCCACTTCCCCAGTCTCACCACCCCAAACTGGCCACATCCCAGCTCCTTCATGAAGGTCAACTCGCTTGGGTTGATCTCCCACTTTTCTGGAGAAAATTAGAAAAAAAATAGGAGATTGATGGTTTAAATGTTTTTTATTGAAGTGGCAGAAGTGTATGGTATGTTTTAAATAGAATTCAATCTTTTATAATAAATTCTTATTAGGAAATATTTGTAAAAACACATTTTTGGGTTGAACTTAAACCAAAAAACTTACAAATAAAGCACAGTCTCATCTGCATAAAGACACATTTTCATTCTTTTTGTTATGTTACAGACAGAACACCACCGTTCCTTGGTAAATGGACCTTTAGGAGGGAGACTTTATAGGAAAATAAAAGCTAAATGGTTCATTTAAGACTTAAAAAAGTGAGGATGATTAAACTATTTTACAAGAACCAGATTAAATAATTAAACCCCATTTATTTACCGGAGCTGAATCCTGCGGTTGCCGGCGCACACCTTCCCATAGGTCCTATAGCATATCGTAACCTCGTAACGAGGCCTTTAAAGAGTAAAAAAACACAACTTTACTTATTTGAGCTCTAGCTAGGTTTTTCATCATCAGATCAGAATCCTGGCTTACCTGCTGCATTGTGCTCGTGGTAGTGTATAACGTCTGGTATGGAGTTGAAGGTATGCTTTTCAGCCAGGTAGAACTGTCCGGTGTCACTGACTTTAACCTGGTAATGTCTAACATCTCCATTGGAGCTGTGTACAACCAAAGACAAGATGAGTTTTTGAATCTTTGCTCACACACGCTGTAATTTTTCTGTTTCCTCTTTCAGTTTGGGAGTTAAATTGTGCATAGGAGATGAATTACCTCAATGTTTTGGTGTAAACAGACACTGTGTACACCCCCTTTTGACTGGACTCTCGCACAATGAAACTGCCTTCTTTGTTCTACAAAACAACCAAAGCCAGTGAGTGATTTCCATTTTCAGATGAAGCTACGCCGGACGTACATACCTCTTGTTTCAGCAGTCGCTCTGCTTCCGTCCTGGTGATGTTTTTGCAGTACCATCTACATAAAGGAGAGTAAAGCTAAGAACTACAGACCTTCCACGTCTACAGTAAAAAGCTGAGGAAGGGAAACATTTTTGACTCACGGATTTGCCTCGATTCCGCCTTTTTCTGTCACATAGTTGCTGGGGATAAAGCCTTTATTCCTGATGAAATCAGAGCAGCTAAAGTTAGACTACGCCTGTTTTAAATAAATGATTAGCTACAGTTTATGGTCAAAGCCAGAGAAGTTTGTTCTTGCAGTTCTTGCAGATAGTTTCCTTGTTGTTGAAATGTTTTAGGGAAATTATTCACAGAAGCCAACAGAAATCTTAGTGAACCTCAGATTAACTTTGAACACCAAAGAGGCAAAAGGGCTATGGATGATGCAACAAAGCAAAAGAATTCATGTAGACACCAGGGAGCTGTGTTACATGGTGGAAAAGTGTAGATCCTTGAACAGTGAGTCTCTGCGCTCACACCAAACATGAATCATGGGTTAGGAGTCTCCAGTTTCAATGTTTTGTTGATGTACAGATGTGATCAGAGGTCCTACAGCGTATTTTTAGCGTTGGCCACAGTGTGATATTCTAAAAGCAGTTTATTTCGGAAGGTGAGACAGTAAGGCATTAAAAACGTTTTTTGACCTTTTTGTGGGATGTTTCCGTTGTTCAAATATCACAACTTTGTCAAAGAATTTGCGTCACATCAACTAGTCAACAACTCAGCTTTGGCCCCTGATGTGTTGATGATGTGGACAGTGGGTGGAGTCCAAACCAACATGGCATAGAGTTTGATCGCTCTCCTTCTGAACTTAATGATGTTTCATTTGTATGGAAAAAATAATAAAATCAAAGTGTGTATTCCTAATTTTTGAAATGCGTGCGGCCAGCCCTCAACTTTTTTCTTGGCTGCGAGGAAAAAGTTTTTCCTAATGTCCAGAAGTGAACTTGGCATGTATCAAAAAAAAATGGAGGATGCGAATTGGCCATAAAAATGGCGTTAAAGCACTCAAATCTCACAAACTCCTGTAAACATGCAAAGTTGAGGTTTATGTCTTGAGAAAACTGAAGTTGCTGATGCATGAATTTGTCTGGGAATGCAGGATTAGTTAAAAAAACAAATCCGTGTTTGATTTCTGTGAACTGCGCTGAATGGTCTCCACGTACCCGTGTTTGTCCTGTGCCCTCCACCAAAGCTGGTCCTGCTTGTGAAGGATGACGTACTCCTCCCCCTTCAGAAACAACAGGAAGGTGAAGGTCATGCATGAAGCTGAGCGGCTGTTGATGCTCTCGCCTCCATCTACCTGTTTGAGCGTCAGGTCAGACTCTTCTTTGGCTGTAAAGTCGTACATGGCGACCACATTGATCAGCCCGTCTCCCTCGCCATCCTCTCCCTCGGGCGGAGGAAGGGGAAGTTTCTTCCTGGACCTGTCAACCTGACGGCCAGACGAAATAAAAATAAAGAAAAAACAGAGGCAGAGAATCAAAACCTGAAAGAGATCAAAGAAACTTTAAAGTTTCTAAAGAGTCGTACCCGCCAGGGCTGCCCTGGGTATCGCCTTTTGGGGAAGCACAAAGAGGTCCTGCCCTCCAGCTCCATGTGGGTGCTGATCTCCCTGAAAAATAACGTTTACTTGTAAAAACAAACTCTTTGTCTAACTTTCATTCAATAGTTGGACCGTTCTACTGTGCAGCTAAAGCTGTATCTGGAGGTCAGACACTCCAGTGTGAAATCTGCTCTCAATATTTGACCCTTCCCCCAAGGTAGGGGTTAGGGGGAATCTTTTTGACGGTTCTAACCCCAGTCAAACTTTGAATGCTGAATGTTTGACCCAACCATGGATTCAAACCCACAATACCCCAGTTTCTTGGCAAATGTTGTACCAACTACTACTAGCTCGGTTTTGTTGGCTTTAGCATTTTGTCAACACAATGTTGTTTTTTAATTAGAAACGTGAAACAGTTCAGACATATTTGTTTGGTAGAGGTGTAAAGATTAATCAACCAATCAATTTACATCCCTGCAATCCAACCAGATCAATCTGTCTGAGGCAACTTGTCAATCAAACAGTCTTAAATCAGTTTAAAATATTTTAAGGAATGAAATGAAATAAATGGATAATATCGTTATTGGAAAACACCATTCGGACTGAGACACGGTAGTTTATTTTACTATCATGTAAAAATGATCAAATGCATCACAGCAGACAACACACGTGATGTCATTAACATGGATCAGTCCATCATTCCAGTCCGATGTGTGGAAAGACTTTGAATTGATCAAAGTCATGTGACCATCCAGTCTCTAGAGTGTTCTAACAATGTTCCCTTTGGATTCTTTAGTGGAAAAACAACGGTGAGCTGAACTTTAGGAAACTTGTGTGGATTTGACATTCATTCTAGTTTACTTGTTTGTTGGACACATGTTTCATTTCCACTTGATGATCTGGAAGAAATCCAAGAATCTGGAAAACTTCACTGTTCAGTAGCAAGAATTTCTGTCTGAGTCTCACTGGTAGAAGTTTTTGCTAAAGATGTTCTGGTTGGTTAGAATCGGATCGTCAACCACAAATCATGATATGAACTGAATTGCTAAAATGAATCCTTCCACCTCTATGGTTTGGAGAACTGGGCACTAAATATAGAAGATTGTGCGGAAACAGTGCAATGGTTACCCCTGTTCAAATGAAAAGTCTTTGGAAAGAAAAGTTCAAACTCCGTGAAACTACCAGGATCATGCTAAAGTGTAATCTACAACAACAAACGGAGGTCGTGAAAGGTTCTCCTGCTCCATATCCTCTCAATAAACGAAATGTGTCTGGAAAAATGTGGTTTTGAAGCAGTACGCTTTGCTCCTTTCTTTGTCTACCTGGTCTGAAGAGCGCAGCAGCAGCAGCAGAACACAGAGTGGATGGAGTGATCTGAAAACAGAAACACAGAACAAAAGAGTTACAACAAGAAGAACGGGGGGACAATAAACACTGCCAGAGTTCTGTCTGTCCGGTTCTGAGGACCTAGCTGCAGTTTGAACGTAGACCAAAGGGAAACGAGGATAAAAGTAGCGTCTTCGCTGTCTGCAGACTGACATGAGAGGGTCCTACATTTTAGCCCCCACCTGTGAACTCACAGGAAGTGGCTTTCACCTACACCTTCTCTACAGCCTGACCTCAAACTCCAACCATCAGAGCTGCTCCTCTCTGTTCTGCTGCAGCGGCTGCTTTTGACCACCTATGTTCTTTGAACGTTCTCACGCTTACTCCACTTTCCAACCAGATGAACAACAGTCTGACTAACTTCTACACCTCAGCGTTTTTGCTGATGGCTCCTTTTTCTGAATTATAGAATCCTTTTCGTTGCATGCAGGCGTAAACATCTGTAGGGGTTGCTCGTCGCTATTTTCTGTGTATTTTCTTAGAGAACTATTGAAACGTCCTTGTGTGTTTGGAGCTGCTGCCTTTTTCCATACCAGCTGGTTCCTGCGTTTCTTCTCATTCGGGACGCCGGTCGTTTCAGCCGCACAGGTTCTCTCGGAGCTGCAGTGGTTTGAAGTGGGAGGTCTTTGTCAGACAGTGTGGCTTCCTCTTCTGTGGAACTGTCCCGCTGTGCCTCTGCAGAGCTGCGATGCGACCTGGCCTCTGTGGGCTAAAGTCTCCAGCAGCTTTGTGCATGCAGGTCATTTTCTCACCTCTGCACTCGCTTGCGGCGATGGCTTCACTGCTTCCTGTGTGACTTTGGGGCCGCGGTGAGAGTTTGACACAGACACGTCTGCCAAGCAGCTGTAGTCACGTGTTTTAGGGTAAGCCGTCATGCAGGGAAAATCAGGAGAAGACAGTGTTTTGGTCTTTCTGTCGTTTATACTATCATTTAAAATCCAAATCTCAGAGGAGGACTGGTGGTCGTCCAACAGATGTCTACAGAAGAACAAAGAGATGAACGACCACAGCCTGAAGCCTTAGCCCCCCTATGGGGGGGTTACAGGCCATCTGTGGGTGAATGTAGTCAACCTGTGCGGGGTCCACAGGTGACCCACATGAAAGATAAGGACCGTTCAGAGAAGACATGGAGGGAAAATGGGCACGCACATCTCTTTCTACAGACATGCTGTGGGCGGCAAGCAGTAGTGAACACTTAGACGACACGTAAGGGGGGGGGGGGTGCCACCTGTTAGTGCTCTTCACAGGATCATTGTGGGCTCATGAGTGCAGCCTGACTGTTACCCCAGACACTCACGAATGTCAGTTAGCTGATCCGTTGGATCTCCAGTCTGTCCTCCCTCCCCCCTGGCTCACGGAGGGGTGGTGGTCCTCCCACCCCCGTGTTGAGTAGCTCGTCCAACATTTAAGCAATCAGGCCCCACGCCCTCTCCTTTGATGTCCCGTTTTTGTATTTCTACAATTAAACTTTAACAATGTTGACGCTCAGCTTAAATATGAAATACAGTTTTATAAAGTTTTATTTTGAAAGAACCAAGAAAGATTTTATTTTGCAACCCAGGTCTGTTTTCCTTTCCCTTTTTCCCGCGACATTGACGCGTCATCCGAGGGAAAAAGAACCTCTGGAGAAAGCTGGCATTGCACTGGAGTCGCAGACGTGACGGAGGCGGTGTCATCACTCCGACTGATTATTTAACATTCTAATTTTATGTCAACGCAACAGAGAAATAAACAACCAGTGTGTCGTCTGTGTAGAAAAACCTATGTACCACGTCCACACTCCGTGTGCCTTTCGCAGTAAGGAACCAGTACTGGCACCTCACTAACGGCTAGAGTACGGTGTAAAGACAATGTACGACAGCATCAACCGAACATGGAGAACCTTTTTTTATCCTAAAAACAGCAAAACTTTGCCATTAATAAGTGAATCAGTAAATGCAACAAGCTAAAAGGAATAAAAATACAATAAAATGCATGTGAAAATCTGTGAATAATTTTGTATTTTTTTTATTTTTGGTCTAGATTTTTGTCTAAAATTTCCATCTTTTCTAATTTACACATTTTTTGTAAGAATTTGACTGAAAATAAAGAGCTTTATTTTAACATGCGATAAAACTATCACTGTAAAAAAAAAAGTAGTTCTTACTGTAAATTGCCGGCAGCTGTGGTTGGCGGAAAAGTACCGTAAAAAAAAAAGCATTTTTTCATTTTTACGGTAAGAACATATTTTTGATGTTGATATAAAGATAAAAAACCGTTGTACAGTCAATATTTTACTTCAGAAAAAACGTTTTTATTTGAAGAAAAATCAATGTTTCACCCTAAAATGAACAATAAAATTTGCATTTAATAAAGCAATCTAATTTCTAACAATTTTTATACAATTTAAAAGTCTTAACTATCCTATGAACTGCATGGTGTCTGCGTTAAGTAACTGACAGCAATGGAAAGCTATGTGAGCTTTCAAGCAGTAACAGATTCAGCGTGGACAACGTGAGCAGAGCTTTAGTTAGTTCACATTTATTTCCAAGCCTGCCACCCAGTTATTCTGAACTGTACCAAAATGAGTCTCACTTCTCTTCACAGCTCCCTAACTCATGGTGTGGGAACCAACACTTCCCATAAGTCTTAGGGCCATGGGCGGGGCTAAGTCCCGGGTCCCCACAACATTGTTTACAAAATGGCTAAAGCCCTGTTTAAACTGCAGCTATCAGCTACGCGGATTGATGGATTTTTAGATGCTGTTTTGTGTGTAGGAAGGAGGAAAGCAGCGCTACGGCTCCCGTGTGAAGAACAAGGATGGAGATCAGGGGCTGAGCGCAAGTGAGTCTGTGAGTGCATTCAGTTTGTGTTACCCAGTTAGGGAGAACAGTAAAAAAAAAGGTTTCTTCTAAAAGAACAGGGACTGGTTCTTTTACTAACCCACTCTGGAGGCCATAAGGGTCCAAACGGGGCGTTAACGTGCCCGCACCTTAACACCCGATGCGCCTTTTGTATGTGTCAAATACTGGGAAAAAAACAGTGATCGGGTCCTGTAACCCTATGGTGGTGAAAATACGGTGGTTCATTTTACCCCACACTCAAATTCCTGCAAAAAACACAACATATCAAAGCCACTGCACATTAACATTTCACCATAAAAACCTCTGCTTTTGTCAATAAAAAATCAGTGTTTGACTGTTATACTGTTATAAGCATTATGGAAAATTTCCGTTAAAATAACAATTCTCAAGTCCTTTACAGTAGGATTATGTATTTTTTCCAAAGAAATAATGTACTAATTACAGTTTTTACCAGTGAACTGATTAACAGGAACTTTAAGTCAAAATAACAATTTTAAACAGTTTAATAGTTTACTAGGTTTTCCTGTTGTGATTTTATGTTTTTTTACTGTTAAATATCCCAATTTTCTTTACTGTGAAGAGAAAAAGTTCTCCGGGTCAAAGATTTAGCTTCTCTCGTACTGGAAGTGAAGGAGAATGATGAACTAAGCTGGAATGTGGACGACCTCCACCAGTGGAAGATGTGTTTTTAGCTTTTACAGCCAGTTTTCATATACTGAAGTAAAAGTGGGCCATCAGAAGAGGCTGCAGAAATCCCCCACAAGCTGCAGCTGTGGGGGATTGCTAGTGTTTGATGACGTCTGACTCCTCTAACGCTGTGGAGATGATCAGTAAGTGTTGAAACTTCAATGCAGCAAAAGACTCTGCAGAACTGTAACCCGCTGCCATCTGAGAAAAACATCGGATGTGATGAAGAACTCGGTTTATTGTTTTTCTCTTCTGCTTATTTTCTGTGTTTCACTTCATTTTTGTGTTTTTATTTTGACATTTAATTTTTTTTGACTGGTTTATCGTAGGTATCAAACTAAATTCATTTAACTGAGTGCTTTCCATGCACTCTTCCCCAGTCACCTTGGGTGTTCCTCAGGGCCCTGCCCTGGGAACCCTCTTTTTCAATATCTACTGTATAAACTTTCCCTTTGAAATATTTTCCACAAATTTAGTATCCAGCTCCATTTTTATGCTGATGACACCTAGCTATATCGGTCAAACCCCCCACCAGTGAACACACATGCACACATTCAACACATGCACCATTCCACCTGTTTTACAGCAGCCCTGATGCCCTCTCATCCTCAACCTGGTCAAATTCTGAATTGACCTCAAACTCCTGCTATTTGCTTTCAAAGTGAATAGCAGTTTCCCAATTCCCCATATCTTCTCCTTCACATAGCATAGGATCTGCCCCCATGGTGGAGAAATAAGGATATTAGTGGGTAGGGGGCCACTCGCTCAGCTCCTCCACCATGGGGGGGTGCATCCTTCATCTACACTGGCCCCAAACATTTGAACTCCCTCCTCCAAGACATCCTGATCATTGACTCTGTTCTGTTCTGTAAACACATCTGAATAAACTGACCTTCTTTGACGCTGACTTTAACATCTGTGATCCTCTGACACTTCACTTTGTTATTATTGTTTCATCTTTTTTTTATCTTTACGATCTGGTTTTGAGACTTGAAAGCTTCTTTTAAAAAAAAAAAAGTATTTTCAATGTTATTATTACAGACTTGAATTTGTAGACCATCCCTGGGATGACAGTGAATTGTAATCAGTTTTTTTATTTTTTATTTTGGTGACTTGTTGGGGTACTAAACATTGATTAGGAAATTTAGAACTTTTTTCTTTCTCTCTCACTGGACTCTGTCTTTCACTTTGCTCTTAAAGGTCAGTGGTGTTTGTGACGCTCGTGTGTCAGAACTTTTTCCTCTCTTGTTTCCGGTCTCACTGCCTTATCTTTTGGTTTGAACACAGTGCAGTCTATCACTTGAACACTTAAATGACCTCAGTTTAACCCAGCGCCTTGTGACTTGATCTCTTCTGCACAAATGTCTTATTGTGTATATATAACCTTTGGTTTAGTTTTTTAATTTCACTAATAATAATCTCCTGAATCTGGTCTAGATGCAGCTGAAGGCGCATTTCCATGTCCACCTGCAGATGTGTAAAAACAATAATGGAAGAAAAGGTGGATCAAGTCTCTGACTTCCTTACACTTTAAAACAAAGCTGAAAAAACTACAACTCTCTTCAACCTAGAACAAAATTATGTAAACAACATAATTTTAATAACATTAGTAAAATGGCTCTAATTCCGAAGTTTGACTGAACTTTCTCTGGCCACCGGGGAAGCGGGGGGGGGGGGGGTTTCAATCATATGGGCATTGTTTTTATTCTGATTTTTTTGGCTTTTAACCAACTTTAGAAGTGAAACAGCTTTTTTCTTTTGGTACAGATTTATGTGCCTCTACAAATGTATATATTTGTAGTAACACTTGTACATATACTGTGCACACACTTGTACAGCACGTGAGGGTGAAGTAGGTGAGACGCAGGCGTGTCGTACAGGATTTTCATTATAATCCTCTGTTTAAACCCTGCGTAAGGAGCCCATTGGTGCTGTTCACTCCTTGCTTCAGGCAGACTGTTGGAAATGAGGAAATTGGACAATCAGAGTGTAGTTTGTGAGAACGTCCTTGCACATAACAAGCACACTCCATGCATGCGTCATTTGTTTGCAGTCTGTAAGGAGCCAATACTCGCCCCCTACAAACGACACTATCATCATACCTCATAAGTGCGTACAACTTCCATTAGCCTTACAAATACATTACTATACATTTACCACGTGCACAATAATGCATTTTCACGGAGTCCTTTGAGGTGCTCATCCATACTTCAAGACACACCGGCGCTCCCCTTAAGGAGCGGCCGCTCTACGAGCTTTCAGGGGCCCAGACAAACAAAAAACCAGCAGCACCCGTACGGGCCAACCCCTCAGGAGGAGCATGTGACTACGGCTTTACTTTGAAGGATTTGATGGATGAGTTTGTTTTAGTGTTTGATTATGCAGGATCCCACCAAACTTAAACGGGTTTTAAACCAACTTTATGGGAATCCAACGATCTGACAATGTTCATGATAGCAACCTTTCTACCAAATGGAGGACAAAGAGCCAAATGAACGGAACATCAGACACCGTTCCCGTTAAGACCTCAAGAAAGTCTTAGACGATAAGTAAAAGAAAATACTACAAAGAGGAAACAACAGCCAGGGAGATTCTCAGTGAGGAAGAAGGAGTCCAACGCAATAAAACGTTCTCTTTGTTTGCATTTTCATGCCAGTGTGAGAAACAGAACTGAAACTCCAGCTGCCGAGCAACTTCACTCACAGGTGTTTTGCCTTTCCAGAGACTCGCGTCTACTTTTGTACACCGTCTGCCAAATGATCTGGTCTCTGGATATGGAACCCACAGACTTGGAGCTCAAACCTCTTCAGTTCATGCAGTTTTCTGCAGCTTTCCTTGCATCTTTTTTTCTAGAAATAATAATCTGAGCGCTAATCTGATTTAGGATGAAGATTTTTTTATAGAAACAAGTTAACAGAAACAAAGTTAATTTGGCCCTTCTGTCAGGAGAATCTTTCCCCTTACGTTGTTTTCTTAAGGACTCTTTGTTCGTCTGCTGTTCCAACCAACCTCAGACATCCCTTTGAGCTTCGCAGACTCAGAAGTTACCTACTTGAGTGAATCATCTTCGTCTCTTTGCGTCTCCTGTTGTCCGTCGCGTGTCACTCTCCTTCAGCTCCAGATTTCGTCTTCGAGCTTCTGAAGTCTCCACATTGACTGATCTGGTCCGATGCCACCAGGTGGAAACTGCAGGGATGAAGCGACGACGGCAAAAGCAAGACAGCAGAGGAAGAGAAGACAGGTGGACGGCGATCTCTGCTGGGTTCTGCCTTGGTTTGCGTTTTCTCGAAGGTCAGATCGTTTGTTGACTGGGTGACGGATGAAGAGACAGAGGAGGAGGAAGTGAAAGAATGACGTGAACCCGACCACAAAGCATCCGTCTGCAGGTTCATCCAGGAAGAGCTCACTCACCCATACTGTAACTTACAGCGTACAACTTTTCCTTCAGCACACATCCGACCCAGACGAGCTGTTTTGTTCAACCGAGAAGCCTCTGAATTTAACTTCATAGGAACAAAAGCAGGTTTCTCTCAGTTGTCTGTTCTCCTTTTGGTCCGATCCCCCGAAAACGCGACAGAAACAAACCTCAGAGCAGGTGTCAGATCAGAGGCGGAGAAATGTACTCCATGAGAGTTACTCAAACTCTGAATATTTACTGTAGAGAGACAGTTCACTAGAGAAAAAGCTTCTCAAAGGACATTTGAAGTTTCTCTTATTTTCGGTTTAACCCTTTAATGTCGCCAATGACACCAAAATAACACGTTCTTTGACCTTTTCAAAACGGTTTACAAAAATAAAAAAGTTCTCACAGATTCTGACACCAACATGCAACAATTTATACTAGTTAAGGTGTGTAAGTAAAGTTATGTTAGTACAATTATGTTGGTAAAGTTTACATTAGTAAAGTTAAGCAACACTATTTTAGTAAGGTTAGGATTTGTTACATTAGTAGAAGTTAATGTTAGTACAAGTTATCGTGATATCAAGCTGTGGAATATGCATATCGCAAAAGACGGCGAAAATTGCAATAAATGGTTACCTTAAATGTGCTAAAACAATCTTATGGCAGCTTAAAGTATTCAACCAATCAAAAAAGTCTATTTATCGGATGGACTCTTTTATGTTAGACGTTCGTCTCCTATGTAGACGAGGGTCATTTGGAGTTTCATTTATGTTGACTCTTATATAAATTAAACTGTTGCAATCAAATGGAAATTATGTTTTTTGTTGTTTTTCTATTTGTTCATGTATCGCAAGCTATATCGTCATCGCAATATTGATCACTAAGATCGCAGATCGCGAGTTTTCCTCATGTCGTGCAGCCCTAGTTAGTAAAGTTACGTTTTGTTGTGCTAGTAAAGTTTGCGTTAGTAAAGTTGTGCAACATTTTGTTGCGTATCGACACAAAGTCACTTTTCTCCAAATCAGAGTCAGATGATTGATGTTGATTGAGTTATACCAAAGACTTTAAAAGACTGGAGCCAGCCGTCGTCCGTAAGCAATGATTGATCTAAGTTGCTCTCAGTTCCTGTTTCAATGGCACCAGCTCTGGTCAATCAGGAGTCAGCTTGTTGGGAGGCCACACCCTTTCCACTTGAAAGCGTGCAACACTAAATCTGTCCAACGTTTTGAATGTTGGATGTAGGCGCCACCTACTTTCATTGAGGCATCTGTTTGGTCAGTTTATGACTTGAATAACTTGAACTACAGAAACAATCCAGAAAAAAAGAGGATTATTAAAAACAGGTATCAGAGCTCGAATGGTTCTTCTGACCAATAGAATGTGAGCTGTTTGTTTTTCTGTAAAAGTCTATGGGATTTTGGCTTCTTGGAACCAGCAGGTACTTCCTGTTTGGAACACCAAGAGGGAGGGGCCACTCAGTCCAGTTCTTTTTTATTCATTTTTTAAACATGTCCTGTCCAACAGCTGGACAGAGAGATGAGAGTTGAAGGCCTCTTGTGTTGGACATATTTTACTTTAACAAGAGGGGTTATGGATCTTCTGACAAACCAGAGGTATGTCCGAATAAACCCCTTTTGGAACCGAGGCCAAACTTTATTCATTTAAATCAAAATCTTTTGTGTTGGACCGGATGGAAAAGGAAAGGAGAGAAGAAGAGAGAGGGATATTAGAGAGGGGGGGGTAGGAGGGTGATTATGGGGGGGAGGGGGGGGGGTGTAAAACCATGAAGCAGCATAAAGCAACAAGTTTCTGGATGGTTATACTCATTACAGTGAGGTTCACATGTAATCTAGAAGGGGCGGGGCCTCTCCACACAAACACTCAAATGTTATAAACACACCTGTTGGCTCCAAATATGTTCACATGTCAACATGGCGTATACTTATATAGCGCCTTTCTTCCTACAAGGACAAAGCGCTTTACAGTCACAGACCCATTCACCCAGTCACACACACATTCACTCACACATTCACACACTGTGCACAATACAGTTACTGTTCACACATGCATACTTATGCCTTCAAACCAACATGTGAAATATTTCATTCAATCATGCAAATTTTTATTGCCAAGGTGAGCTAACACCTGTTCTCAGGTGAGTATTTATGTTCTTCTAAAATGGATGATGGAATGTAGCCATCCCCACACCAAGACCCCCGCCACAGCAGTAGCAGCAGCCAGAACCCCCCAAAAGCCACACGGCAGCAGATAGGGAACAACCGCCCCCCGGACAATCACATCCTCCAGGGCCAGCAGGACCGCCGCAGGGCCCCCAGAGCCAGAGAGCATGGAGGCATGGGGCGACAGAAAGTGCAGCTCCAGAGCAGCCCGCCGGAAGGGCCCAATGCAGGGCCCTGCCCCAGAGGAGCGCCCACAGCCCCAGACGAGCACCTCATCACCACCCAGGAGTTCTGGGCATCCCTTCACCTAAACCCTGGGTACGAGCCAGGACCCCCCGAGGGAGACTCGCCCTGCACACCAGGCAGCCACCCACCCAGCCCACGGTTGGTCCAGGAAGGAGCAAGACAGGGGCCAGCTGCCCCCGCCCAGGAGGAGGGCACCCAGGAGGAGAGGGGGTCCACAGGAAGTGTTTTAAACTTGGCCCGACCCGGCTCGCATACAGTTGGAAATTTGGCGAGGCCCAGCACCCAGGGGCAAGGACCAGAAACCACACCACAGGGACACGGACACCCCCAGGCTCAGATGTGATGTGATCCCCAGCTCTTGGTCTGCCAGAAAGTTCAGGGATCCCTCTCCCTGCACGGAGAGAGGACTGCCGGGCCCAGGAAACCAGCACCCAGGTAACACGGCTGCAGTTGCCAAGGGCCCAGTACCCCCTACCAGGGATAGGGTAGGGGACTGATGGTCCAAGGTCCCACCTTCCTTGTGAAATACGTGTGTTTGTGAGGGTGTGTGTGCATGTATGTGTGTTTCTGTTGGAGTATATATTTTGAGGAGTAAGGGTGTGTGTACTAAGGGGGTGCAGTTAAAATTGGCGGACAGGGCACTGAGGGGAAATCTCCTGTTTACTCACAGTGATGTCCCATCACCCTCCCCACCAAGGGGCCCTAAATGTCTACGGTGCAGTTAAAATTGGCAGGTAAGGCGGTAAAAGGACATCTGCTGCTTGCTGGCAGTGATGTCCAGGCACCCCCACTACCAGTCAATGGTTCCAGCAACAGTTGGCATTCTTTTACAGCATCAGTCTCGCTCTTTGAAGAGCTTCACAATAAGAGCCCATGGCTGCAGAATCCTGGTCCTCGAGAAGATAGGGAACACAACAGGATGTTGTCAAATTTTGTATGTGTGCGGGGGGGGGGGCGCTGGTGGGGTTACTCGCCCAGGGAGTAAGTTAGTGTAGAGCCGCCACTGATCCAGACTGGTGTTTCCTTAACGTTTCAGATGAAGCCAGACCAGGAGAGTGTCTGTCCTCCACTGTAGATACCAGGATGGTTGCAGGACTTTCAGCTGGCAGCAACACGCAACTACAAGGCAGTTTCATTGTTTACATTTATTGCAAAGACACCAAGTGTTGGTTAACACGCCCACAGAAAGTAACCCTAAGGAATCAAGTCAGCATTATTTTAACTGAGTGGTTAAATGATCAAAAATGGTTATAATTCAAGACATTTGTTTTTCAGCATGTGTGTGTAATTGAATTGTACATGTGTACAGTGACAATAAAGGCATTCAATTCTATTCTATTCTTTTCCTGGACTGTGTTCAGGTGCTGCAGCAGAAAATACTGGATTATAAAAACACTGAACATTTCAATGGTCGGGACTTCATCAACGCCTTGAACTGCAGTTAAAAACAAAATCTATTTCTAACTTTTAGCATTCATTTTTGCATTTGCTATTGCAGGAGGAATGCTTCCACAGTGCCTGCAGCGCCTCCCCCTGGTACCACTGTGTAACTGCAGGATGCTTTCCTCTAATACTTTTGCAAAAACACCCAGGCTTTAATTTTCAGAATAAAAGGTCAGTCACTGGTCATAACGGCAGACGGTTGGACATAAAAGATACAACATTTGAAAACAACATGAAGCATTATAGTAATCACACTAAAATGACATCCAATAATACCAGACTTTAAAGCAGGACCTGACACAGGCATGAATCCATCCTCCGTTCAGGATGGTGGACTCCGCTCTGAAGTACTGATGTGTGAAGTTTTTGTGAAGTATTTCTACTTTTCTTGAATAAATAAAGATTTATTGTTTTGAAGGGAGCAGTGGCTGAACGGATCTTTCTGGTTTTGGCTCCATTCGGGAGATGGATGAATCACAAAGAAACAAACACACAAAAAATCACCAAAATAAAACACACAAAACACAGGATGGATCAAATAGACATGCAGCTAAATGCGGCCTCAAACGCAGATGGTAGAGTTAGGAGGATCAAAGTATTTCTACAATTCATGATTAAATCAAAGAGATGGAAAATGTTTGAACTTTCTTCTCATTTCAAAGGTGGGAGGATTCGGGTTCCGTTACTGATCGTGTGCGCACGTGACCTGAAACCGCGCGGCGCTCTCCGTCTGATTTGAATAATCAGTGACCCGAGTCCCGCCGGCCTCTGGCTCCGCGGCACGAGGAAGTTTGAGCGAGCGCACGCGCGCACGCGCCCCTCCCCTCCCCTTCATTTCCTGAATTCAGCTCCCGTGATTCTCGGATGGGGGTGCAGACCGAGGATGACGCCCGAAGGTAAGGCTCGGTTCCGGTGAGTCAGTTCGGGTTAAGGCGCAGGAGGCCGCGCGAACCTTCCTGTAGACCGGGTTTAATCTGGACTCTGGGGGGGTGGGACGTTAATTAAACTTTTTGCAGTGACGTCATCAGAATGCGGGCTGAGTAGAATCTGAACCGGCGTGACTTTGATGCGTTTATAAATTGTAAATAGTTTTTGTTTTCACTTTGAATCGCTTTTATCAATCAGATGCAGGTGTCTTATGGTGCGCGTTCGCGCGTGTCGGGAGCGCCGCTCTGCCGCGTTTGGGTGTCGTCGGAAACGAGACAAGAAAGCATGAAATCTATTTTTGAATCAAGACTTTTCTCTTCCTGAAAAGCTACAATTGAAAATCTTAGTCTGTTTACACGTTTTATACAGCAGGACGAAGTTTCCCCCCAAACGGTGAGTCACATTTATGATTTTAAAACAAAACTAATCTGACAGTTTAGACTTTGATTTATTTCATCATAACACTTTGAAAGGAATTAGAAATGGTTGGTTTTCTTTTAAAGAAAATACAGGCTCATATTTTGTCTCAATGAAGAAAATTCACAGCCGAACATAAAAGCGATCCAAGAGGGGACAGTGGGATTGTGGGTAATATGTTTATGGGAAGGAAAAAGTAACTAAGTCCAAAGTCTAGGTGGGCGTAAGATTTGTAGACGTGCCTGCTTTATAAGTATGCAGCTCAGGCAACTGCAGCTGCAGAATCTGTCTGCAACTGTGAAATCTGTCTGCAGCTGTGAAATCTGTCTGCGACTGCAGAATGCGTCTGCAGCTGTGAAATCTGTCTGCGACTGCGTCTGCAGCTGTGAAATCTGTCTGCAGCTGTGAAATCTGTCTGAATCTCTCTGTGATTGCGTGATCTGCCTGCAGCTGAAGCTGCAGGCAGATCACGCAGTTGAAGCTACATACAGTAGCTGCAGTGTTTGACTACAGCAGTGCAGACAGCAGCTGCTCAGGCAAAGGTGTCTGCAGAATCTGGCAGCAGTGGCCGGCAGCTTTGGCCAAATCTGACCGCAGCAGCGGCTGCAGGTTCTAACTGCAGTGGTTAAATTTTGAGGCGACAGATGTGCAGCTGCCACTTCCTGTGGCCTTTTCTTGTTCTGCCGGTGCGACTCTTTCAAACTTTTTTTAAATCTTTGTTCTAGCTGCTGGAATTGACCCTTGAGAATGCAGAGTGAAAATGCAACCATGACTCTGGAGTTCATGTTTTTGTTGATGTTCGTTCTTTGTCTTATATCCTTATGGCTTTAAAGGTCTCTGTTATCTTGACCTCTGGACTTGGGTTTGTGCATTCATGTGGTTAGAGATGTGTTTTCAGTAAATCCTTCTCCCTCTGCGCTGCACTTTCAAACGTTTGAGGAGACTTTTTCTGGTCTGGACATTCAGATGCTGAGGCCTGTGGAGTCTGGTTTTTCTAGAGACTCGCACTTTGCTGCCAAAGACTTGCAGAAAAGTGACGCGTGGTTTCCAGTCATCGATGCTTCATGAAGCCGTCCTGTAACATTTTTTGGCAGTTTTGTTTCTATTGACCGGAGTCTTTTAGCTTCAAACGGCATTTGTTTTGTGTCACATGACTATTTTTGGGGGAATAACAGATTTAAAACTGGGGTCTGAAGCTCAGTTTATGTGTTATTCATAATAAGAGATGAAGGTAAATAAAAGTCAAGAGTGATGATACATAGACTTGATGGAGCTAAAACGGTCCATTTAAAGCAGTTTGTTGTAAGAAATGTGAGAGAAACATTTGTGGAGTCGGATCGGTTCATGTGGTGACCAGAAATGTCCCAAAAGAACCACAAAGGAGAACATCCTCACCGGCTGGTTCCCAAAAGGTTTCACACTCGCTTCTGAATGTATGTGTGCGTGCATTTGTCTCTGTGTGTGTGTCTGTGTGTGTGTGTCTTAGGGATGCAACCATTCACTTTCCACACATTTCGGTTTAAACCTCCATTTCTGAGTCACAGTTTTGTTTTGGTTCGATTTAAAACGTGTCTTTATGCAAAACAACCAAAAACAACCAGAAAATTCTGAAAAAAAAAGGCTCTTTGAAAATGTTTTAAAAGACAAGTAAGAAGCAAGAAAAAGCTCTCGGTTATGACTGGTGTGTTGTAATAAACAATAATAAATTCCTGTTAAATTTAGCACAACAGCTGTTAGAGACTTAAACACACTGTTGTGCCGTCGGGATGCAACTTTCCCCACCATTCAGTTCAATGTGGAAGACGCGGTTCGGTCTCAGCTCCTTCCACAGATGTTGTTCCAGGAGGCCGGACCCAAACCCTGAAGAACATCTGTGGAAGGAGCTGAAACCTGGAGAGGAAGCCTTCACACCTGGGGCAGGCGGGGCAGAACACCTGGGGCAGAACACCTGCTGACAGGTGCAGAAGCCTCTTCGGTTCTTGGTTTGTGCGACTATTGGTTTCTAGGTTCCGTTTTATGAGTGTTTTTTTTGGTGTTAAGCTTTAGTCACAGGGGTACGGGGGGCTGACCCGTACAGGTGCCATGAGTTTTTGGGTTGTCCGGTCCGTGGAGGGTCGCAGAGAGGAGCGGCAGGTGTACCGGTAGTTCCTTTGAGGCCCGTGCGACCACCTCAAGTGACGTCATAAAAAAATGGAACGTACCATTGTTGTGCGTGTGGTAAATGTATCATGAAGTATTCTTAGGACTAATGGAGGTGACGCGCACTCATGATGTACAGATGACGCTGTGGTACGGTGGGCTTATATCACACTCTGGGTACTGGTAAGATGCGAGTACTGGCCACACGCTAATGCTGCATGCTCAGGGCGTGCACGTGGTGCGTGTCAGTCATGTGATCACACAAACTATACTGATGGTCCAACGTAGGTGATAGGTGTGCACATGTGGGCTCCTCACACAGCCACAGGATTAGTGGAGGTTGGAAAACTAAACACAGCTGTGTCTCACCTACTTCACCCTTACTGTTCACGATGACATGTTGGTGCAGCGTGCACGTAGTAAAAATGTATGGGAGGATTTTTGCTGTACGGGTTCACTGAGCGGTCCACGATATTCCTGAGGACCACCTGTGTTACCATACAGGTGTGACCATTTTTAGGGCAGTTGGGACTCTGGCTTAAGCCGGATGTTTGTTTCATGCGAGGGAAATGTTCCATTTTTTACTGATGGGGTTCAGAGGTGCTGATGAGGCCAGGAGTGACTTGGACCGCTGTGCAGGCGTCTGACACTCTCTCTTTGCTGTGGTCTATTTAAAGCTTCAGTCAGGAAGTTGCTGTTCGCAGTGAAGGTTTGTCAGAAGCCAAAGCTCCATTATTAGCAGTTCAGACGGCGGGATCCTCAGAGTGGAACCGTGCCGTTCCGTCGGCGCTTTGGACCTTACCAGTCTCCGCTGAGTCTCATCAGAAAGGCTGCAGGTTTGAATCCCGTCTTGTACTTTGGATTTTCTGTTTTCGGTTTCTTTTCTAGAGTTAACTCTCAGTGTGGTTGTTTGAGTCTCTGACGGTCTCAAGTCTAGGTTGAACCTTGAACCCAGAACAGCGCTTGAGTCGTTTTATTGAACAGCAATATAAGTTTTTTTAGGAGCTAATGGTAAACTAGCAGAACTCGACCAATCAATGTCAGTTTGGGACCTTTGTTTTTGGTACAAGTTGTTAAAATATCAAACTACAAATGTTTCCATAAACACCATTATTTTTCCCAAATGCTTTAAATTGAAATAACCTGAATCTTTTGTTTATAAAATCCAAAATTCCAACATTTAAACCTAATTAAAATCATTTTTCTGTCTAAAATAAAATTTAAACAGGACAACAGTGAATTTGTTCATAAAGACACATACATTCTTTTTTTATAAACACAGAGGGTGTAATCTAGACCAACAGGCGCAGCCGCCAAACGGATCATTCTATGGAGTTCTGAAAAACTTGTTTTAGCTGCGTTTCCTGTGATGAAACTCTTCACCCGCATCAGTGTTTGTGTCCTTACTTTAGCTCTGTAACGAAACCAAAGTCTGCTCTAGACTCTTTAGTAAACATGCTAACATTTGCGTTAGCGTGCAGGCTATAACATCAACCTGCCCACATTTGCACTAGCATACCAACTGTAGCATCGACTCGCCTACTTTAGCTTTAGCATGCTAACTGTAGCATCAGTGTGGCTACATCTGTCCTAAAGTCCCATTAGCTGTCTCACACCTAAGTGGGGGACATTTGTTCTCTACCCTTTACCCGTCTCCTGGTAGAGCGGTGAGCCGCAGATACAGCCGCTCAGGAACCCCCCCCCCATCCAACCCTTTGAGTGTCAAGCAGGGGTCCTATTTTTTTAAATCTTTGGTTTGACTCTGCCTGGAATTGACCTCATGACCTACCAGGGCACACACTCTACCACAAGGCCACAATGGTTTTAAAAAGCATACTATGATAAAGCATTCTGCTCACTGAGATCTTGTTGTTTTGTGTAGAGCCGCTTAAAGAGGCGTAGGCGGTGCTGCTAACTAGCGGTCGCAGGTTTAAGTGAAGAACAAGAGTCAGACGCCGAAGGACGCTCATAAATCATCAAATATCATCCTGAAGGCCTTTTTACTGCGATATATCGCGGATTGATACAGATTATTATTGCATTTATGTACAAATAGGTCTCAATGTGTAAACCGTCTAATTGCAAATTTAAATTGAGTTGATTCTGGAAATTCTTGGTGATACCCAGCTCTACTTAGGACCTTCAAGGAAGGTAGAAAAGTGCTAAAAAAGTAAACCTCATTTACTATTTACTATAAGCTTACTGTGATAGCATGCTAACTTTAGCATCAGCTGGGTTTATTTTAGCATATACATCTTAACGTTAGCATTGGCATTCCAATGTTTCATTGACGTTGGTCTGCTACACCTCGTTGTTTTTTTCTGTTAACCTTCAGAGGACCGGTCCGTGGGTCACTTGGTACCCAGCAAGGCCTCAGAGAAAAATAGTAACAGATCATTTCCATTTCATTTAGTAAAGCTACTGGATTCTGTCTTTACTCTTAACTCGTCAAGTCGCTCTCCTATGTCACGACTCTTAACCCTTGTTCTATCCTAGGCACCTTAACATTGGGAGTTGGGTCATCTAGACCCACTAGACAGAGCTCTGAACCTTTTTTCTTCAATGATTTGTGATCTTCACTGGTGTCCATGGATTACATGAAATCTTTCCACCTTTATCCACCTTTGTCATGGTAGGGAGAACACGTCAATGTAAGGGTGGGGTCATCTAAGATAGCACAAGGGTTAATGACATTCGCTACCTTCTTAAACTGGCTTCTCCAACCAATAACAGTATTGCTAAATTAAAACTACCAAGCTAGCTAAGTAAATAAAAAACAAATGTCTTTGAAAAGTTTCAATTTGCAGAAAAGAATCAGTGAGCAAACAGATAAGAGACTTTGAATTCAAAATGAAAGAAAGTTACATTTAACAGACAAAAACCAGGAGTCTTTACTCCAAATACTGCCACTTTTTGTGACTGTCAAGGCTGAAGTTGGCGTCCGATTCTTAGCCTTCACTTTGATGGTTAAGGGTAAAGTTAAGGAAAAATGTATATCCCATTATTACACATAATTTAGTCTCCAAAGAAAATTTAAACCAACTGCAGGTATTTGACAGATGATAAAGACGAGCTTTTCCCTCAAAAGTCAAACTGGAAGCCAAACAAATCCGACACCAACTTCGGCTTCGTACCGGTAGGTCTGTGGCCCAAAGAGACCTCTGCTAGAAATCCTAGGTGTGCTCTGATGAAAGAGATCGCGTTGACTTTGGTGCTGAAGCTCCTCCTTTCTTCCACAGATCAGGCCTGTCCTGTGGAATAACGACTTTGACGGATGGGCAGGCGCTGTGGATGGATCCAGAATGAGTGTTGAGCCGATTCTGGAGGAGAGGCTGATCAAGCGTTCACAGCAGAAGAAAATAACTTCACCTCTCAACTACAAGGAACGGCTGTTCGTCCTCACCAAGAACAAGCTGACGTACTACGACGGCAAGCCGGAGGTCCGTCTGTTCTTTTGACCTTCAAATAGTAGCTTTTTAGAAGAATACCCTCTCAGTTTGGGGTTTCTTTCAAATCCCATTTAAATCAAATATTACGAATTACATGAAAACACCTTTTGGTGCGTCAGAAGCAGCTAAAACATATTGATTGTGTAGACATTTTTAAGAGTTGTGGTATGTCAAAGAGTGTGCTCTAACTGGAGTACACAATGTTGTGCATTGAACCCCCTGTACATAGAGATGGAACCAATAGATGGAACTAGAATTTAACCAACACTAACTAGGAATATTAAGCCTCTTTTCCACGGTAGGGTCCTGTACGGCTAATTTAAACATGGACCCATTAAGTCGGACCAAACCATTTTTGGGCCCCCGTTGGTTGTAGGTCCATAGAAAACTGGAACAGACCAGTTAGGGCGGAGCTATTGTCGTCAGACGATGAAACCTGTCGATTGGCGAAAGGTTATTACGACAAAAGAAAGGGCCAAACGACTGCCAGAGCATTCCTTTTCGTGGCCTGCAATCTTCTCCCCATTGTTGTTGTTGATAGTAGTAGTAGTGCTGTAGATGTACTACGATGGTGCAAAGCTATGGTAATGGTCTACACTGTGCATGAGCCATGACAGTCCAACTTTGAGTGCAAATGCTCGTCTGAACCACCTGGACCATTCTAAACCGGACTGTACCGGACTGGACTGCTCAATGGAAACAAGGCTTTAAGGCAGGGGGGTCCAACTCATTTTCACCAAGGGCCACATCAGCATAGTGGTTGTCCTCAAAGGGCCAGATATAACTTATACATGTAACTAAATGTAATGAAAAATAAATGTAACTACTCCTCAATGTTAAGTAACTCATTTATTTATTATAACCTTTTTAAAGTGACAATTCCAGTTGCATAGAAAACATATGTTTGCTTGTTACTTTAGCATAAATCCTTTTACATTTGATTCTGTCAGGTTAGGTTATATGGACAGTGTTTAAGTCCTATAATGTTTAGCTGCCCAATCGGATATTTCAAGTCCGATTCCCCCTAGATATGAATAACTACAATTTTTATTTTTTGTTTTAGGAAATTAAAAACATAAGATGACATGGCGGGTCACATTTGGCCCGCGGGTCTTGAGTTTGACACATGTGCTGTAAGGAGTCCGGGTTGACGTCAACTTGGACCTTCTCTTCAAACAGTAACCACTGAACCAAGAGATCTGAAAACGAAAATCAGGCACCTTTGGAGGATCGACCTTTTGCCAATGTTTCTATTGTAAAGAATAGAGTGCTCTGAGTTTCTATTTATGTGCAGTTGAGGGGAACTCGATCCCCCACACGCCTCCACTCCAGCAGATTACAATCCAAGACACAGCTGAAGGAAGTGACAGTTTTTTGAAGTGTGATAACAGATCCTCTCATGCAGTAGAGATGAAACAGGTTTCAGCAGAGAGAGGAAGTCCTGTGATGCGTTGTTTCCATCAACAGAAGAAGTTCAAAAAAGGCTCGATCGAGCTCAGCCGCATCCGATGCGTGGAAATCGTCAAGAACGGAGGTGGGACCGTCCCCTGCCAGAACAAGTACCCCTTCCAGGTACGAGCCCACCCCGCCATTGTTCTGCACGTTTTCTACCGGCTCCTCTGAATGGCGTGTCCGTGTTCAGATCGTGTACGACACCAACACCCTGTATGTGTTCGCCCCGAGTCAGTCCAGCAGGAGCATCTGGGTCCAGAGCCTGAAAGACGGTCAGTCACCTTCACCTAAAAACAGGCAGAGAAGCACCTGAGAGGCAGTTTTACACCCCCAACCACACACCGCTGGTTTTCACACGTTTGACATCTGCCCCCGCTTTTTCCACTGAACTCGCATGCACCCCTGACGCCGTTTAGCGGCGGAAAACACTTCCATTTCTCCCGCAGCCTCTCAGCTGGTTAACGGGTGACTCACTATGAGATTTGACCTTTGTTTCTCTGAAAAAAGTTGATTTTGACTCTGGCATCTGTGCATTTCAGAGCAGCAGTCGTCAGACGGCTGGGAGGAACCGTCGGTCTCTTCTGTCTGATGGTGTTTGTGTGTTCTCACAGAGATCAAGGACAACCAGGTGGTTCTGGTGAAGTTTCACCCCTTGTTCTGGCTGGACGGGGCGTGGCTCTGCTGTCGTCAGGTGGAAAAACAGGCCCTGGGCTGCGAGGAGTACAACCTGTTTGGAGACAGTAAGAGCAGTGTGACCAACATCATGACCACGGTCTGATATGCTCAGCTCCTCCTAGCAAGTGGTGCAGGTGCAGTGTTTGGTTCTGAAGACGATACAGATAAAACACAGACAGGAAAATAGGACTCAATATATTGGCATCTAATTATACTTGTATAGCACTTTTCTCCCTTCATTGAAGGCCCACAGACCCATTCACCCATGCACACACATTCACACACTGACTGTATAGGAGAACTGGACTGAGAGGGGTTGCCATAGAAACATTGACTCAGACCAACTTGTTTTAGTTTTATTACCAAAATTAAATACATAATGAAGATTCATTAAAAGGAAATCAAGTACAGTGCAGTGAGAGGCAAGAAACCCAAATGGCTTATTCAAAGTCTTCACTCAAAGAAATCCCACATATTTGAAAAAATATGTCTATGAAGACTCTCATTCATCCAGGTTGATTCCATCACAGTAGGTTTAGGTGCTGTCAGCTGGACTAGTTTTAAAGTTAGAAGATGTTTCACCTCTTATCCAAGAGGCTTTGTCAATTCTGAATTAGCTGGTAAAAAGAGCTGGTATAAATGTGCTCAGGGAGGAGTCAGACCTGAAACTGGATGGTGTTGTCCACTTAGCCTACATGGTTTCGGGTCGTTAAGAGTCCTTTATCCTCAGCTGGGGGTTGGGGAGCCAGTGACTCCCTCCCCAAACTGGTCATCTCTTTTCAGCCACAACGACTCAGGTGGAACTGGTCTTCGGTTTGTTTAGGGTTTGTGAACACTGGCGAGATGGATGGAATAATAAACCTTGAGACCACCATTCTTATTAAGAGAAGGTTTATCCTTTCTTGACAAAGATGGCTTTTCACTCCGCCAAACCACATCCCTTTCTCTGGCTAGAATTCGACTTCACTGTCCTCTAACGAGTGGTTTGTGGCCTTCAGGTGGAGGTGCACTGCACCTTTTGAAAAAACAAAAATAAATAAATATTTAAAGAGTACCCCTATACAGTGCGGGCTGTTGACATGCGCTGCGGACCTGGCGATGATCGGTTCCATCTGACTGCCGAGCAATGTGAGGTCAGTGTCTTGCCCAAGGACACTTTGACAAATGGACAGGGAAGGCGGGAACCAAACCTGCTATCTTCCAACCGCTCCTCCACTGCTCTATCCTGTACTTTAAAGTATTTTTGAAACAGAAGCTGAGAAGTCTTAAACTAGCTGCAGTTGTTGGCTTAAAGCTGGCAAAGGTGTAATTTTCCGTTCCCACCGTGATTCACATGTCAAATTTGCTGCTTGACCTTTGTCCTAAAATATGTTCATAAAGCCGCAGCCCCCCACCACAGGGGGAAGGAGGTCCCATCAACAATCTCATTGCTACATGCAAACATTGGCTGTATATGTGGATATCGGATTTAGAGTCAATGCATAGAAGACATGGAGGATGTTGAGAGATCACACATTACTCAAGCTGAAGTCCAGATTGGTTAAAGCTGCATGAACTCTTCCCTGAAGTCCAGCTGACTTTGCAAAACCACTTCAGACACAGAACCGACGCCGCCCCTGAAATGAGGAAGAAATGTTGGGAAATATGTTAAAAGCAGAGTCAGCAAAAAGAGCCAGAGGGGTCAGAAAGGCTCCCACAATACAATTCTGCAAAACATGGGTTGTTCTGCTCAACCTTAGGTTCCGTTGAGACACTCAGAGGTTTTTATGGGAGGATAACAAAGTCAGCCAGAGGTTCAGAGGTTTGTTAGAATACAAAAGGAACTGAAATGAAAGCATTAACTTTAAAGGATTTATGAGCGACTCTCCTCCTGTTTGAAATGAAGGAAGCATCAAGAGTAACGCAGCTTTTGGTTTTATTTGAAAATTTGACCAGATTCTCAGCTTCCTATTAGCTTCATCTTCTCCTAAATCGACCAACATTTTATTTACCTAAGGCTTCTTAGGTTTACTAAAGCACTTCAGTGGGACCGTTTGGATCAATGAACCAGTTTTTTTATGTGAAATAAGGAGAACCACCTTTGGTGGAACCTGAAGGCCAGATTATGTTGCTGTAGTTACTGGAAAATGTGGCATCAGTGCCAAGTTTCAGCTTTGAGATTCGAAAGATTGCCGAGAAATCCAGAATTGGACGCTGTCACTTACAGATGACACTCTGATATTTTATGATAAATACACAATTTTATGTTTAGCTTCTTCTGAAGTTATAACACAAAACCAACAACTAAATCAACCAAGAAATCCAGGTTAGAATTTAGCAAACAAGAAACCAGTTCAGTTCCAAATTAAATCTTAAAGGTCACTTTAGTTTTAGATAATCAATGATTGAATAATAAAAGCCTCAGAAAACAACAAACCAAAAGATCAAAGAGTCTAGTCTGGCGAAATGGTATAAACCGGTGCTGGTGTTGGGTTACCGTAATAAAGTGATGATCATCTCTGAAGTTAAACACATTGACTGGATATGAAGAACTGGTTTGAGTGACCCCTTCCCTGGCATTTCAAACAGGAAGTACTAGCTGGTTCAAAGAAGCCAAAATCCCATGGACTTCTATAGAGAAATAAACAGCTGTTACTCAGTCATTTAATTGTTCAGAGGGAACCGTTCTGAATCTGATACTTTTTTTAAACATGTTTTTAACCATATTTTTTCTGTAGTTCAAGTTACAAACCAACCAATCAGAAGTAGATTTTGTATAGCCCGCTTTCAGGAGGTAGGGGTGTGGCTTCCAACAAGCTCACTCCAGAGAGTGGTTGTCATAGAAACGTTGACTAAGAACCAATCATTGCTTACTGACGATGTCTGGTTCCAATATGACGGCTTAACAATTGCAAAAAAATGGTGATTGAGTAGTTTTATGTGTTTGTTGCTGGAAGTAAAGCATTTTCTGGGTAATGACACACTCCCTCAGTCCAGTTCTCAGATACAGTCGCAGCTGAAAGTTTCACGTATGACAAAATGAAACTAAAACTACCATAGAATAATTTCTGGATCGAACTCATTTGACATCAAATGTTTTAGGTCATTTAAGATCTGGAGAACCGTGTTTTGCTTTTCTGTTTTACTTTAATCTAATTCATTTGAGCTGTTTCAGCTTCCGTCTTTTGAGGTCAGGTCAGATATTTGTAACCCAAACTTCCTCTTTTATTGTGAAAATGTCAAACTCTGTATGATGGGTGACTCTATCCCGCTCATCCTTCAGCGGTTGGATTTTGCCCCTCAAAGCATCTCCTGTGAGGTCAGAGGTCACCGAAATGTCCAAACCGTCTGCTGACCTCTACCTTTCTCTTCCTCTTTTCCAGTTACAAGAAAGCCTCTTCCTCCACTTCCTGTAAAGGTAAGCAAAGTCAGCATGAGCCAGATTGACCAGGCTCATGAATGCATCGTGAGACCCTAAAGTAACGGCTCACTTCCTCCTGGAGCGCCAGCCCCCTCCCCCTGTCCCCATTTCCGATGACGGTGAAGATGAAGATGTGGACGAGGACGATGAGGATGAGGAGGAGGTGGTGGTAGCGCTGTATGACTTTCCGGCGACCGAGCCGCATGACCTACGTCTGGTAAAAGGTGACGAGTACATCATCGTGGAGAGGTGCGACGCCAACTGGTTCAAGGCGCGCAACCACTACGGGTGAGTCAGCACTTTCTGAAGCACCATTTAACCTGTAAAGGTGAGACAGCACTTTCTAATGATTCAGTGTAACAGGACTGGTGAGTCAGCACTTTCAAGTACATAGTAACAGGTGACAGATGAGTCAGCACTTTCTAAGTACAGTAACAGGTACACATTACACTTTCTGGCACATAGTAACAGGTACAGATGAGTCAAGCACTTTCTAAAGATTCATTGTAACAGGGACGGCTGAGTCAGCACTTTCTAAAGATTCATTGTAACAGGGACGGCTGAGTCAGCACTCCTTTCTAAAGATTCATTGTAACAGGTACAGATGAGTCAGCACTTAAGTACAGAGTAACAGGTACAGATGAGTCAGCACTTTCTTAAGTACATAGTAACAGGTACAGATGAGTCAGCACTTTCTTAAGTACATAGTAACAGGTACAGATGAGTCAGCACTTTCTTAAGTACATCAGTAACAGGTACAGATGAGTCAGCACTTTCTTAAGTACATAGTAACAGGTACAGATGAGTCAGCACTTTCTTAAGTACATAGTAACGGTACAGATGAGTCAGCACTCCCTTTAAGTACATAGTAACAGGTACAGATGAGTCAGCACTTTCTTAAGTACATAGTAACAGGTACAGATGAGTCAGCACTTTCTAAAGATTCATTGTAACAGGTACAGATGAGTCAGCACTAAGTACAGAGTAACAGGTACAGATGAGTCAGCAACTTTCTTAAGTACATAGTAACAGGTACAGATGAGTCAGCACTTTCTAAAGATTCAGTGTAAAAGGGACGGACGGGTGAGACGCCGATGCTTGAGGCTGCTGCTGTCAGGTCTGATCTGTCCAACCCGGAAACCATGATAAGAAATGGTCTGAACCCAAACTGGACCTTTTTTTTCGGTAGTGTTAACTCTGTTTTACCACCAGGGGGAGCAACTTCTGATCTTGTCTGTCTTTGTTGTCTTTTCCTAAAACACTGAACAGGGAGTTTCCAGGGTTACTGGGTAAAAAAATGGCTGCTGCTTTTCAAACAGACTTAGTTTGACTTGTTCCTGTGATCTGAGAGCAGATATGTTTCAGCGGGTTTTCAATTTTTTTGCTTACGTTTTTGCTAACTGTGTGTTTGCAGTGAGGAAGGCTACATTCCAAGTAACTATGTCACAGAGAAGATATCTGGAAACCTGGTGCAGTATGGGTAAGTGGCCTGAAAAGTTGACTGAAAGATGCTTTCAGCATTTTTGCATTTTATTAATTTTATAAAAAATAAAAGCAGGGTTGTTGAACCCAGAGGATCTCAATCTAAGAATCCTTGGAGGGGCCTTGGGCTTATTTTTAGCCGTTAGTTTGAGCTGCCAACAGGAAGTGGTTTGTTTCAGCGGCACCACAAACAAAACACATCTGTACTCCCACTGGGGTTTAAATAAAGTTTTGTGTTTTCAATCGTTGTGTGGCTTTTGCAGCTGGTACAGTAAACAGGTGAACAGAAACAAGGCAGAGGAGCTGCTGAGGAATGAGGTGGGTCTCCTGTTCCACGTTTTCCATCTCTGGATCATCAGGAAAACACTTTTTTTCCCATTGAAGTGAAACTGAAGTTTGTGAATTCAGGAGTTTGTCGCCCCCTGCAGGACAAAGTGGGAGCCTTCATGGTGAGAGACTCCAGCACCCCGGGAACCTACACGGTGTCTGTGTACACCAAGGCCCCCGCAGGGTACCAACAAGCTTTATTCATTTATTCGTTACCCGATCGACGTTTTGATTCTGCTTTTGTTTTCACATTCAAATATTTTTCTCATTGTCTGTTTTTGACGTTTGAGGATTAAAACAGTTTTTCATGTAGTTCCAATGATCTAGTTTGTAATTTTATCACATTTTGATTATGAATTCTGTAGTTTATTATCAAAATTACTTCTTCTAATGGGGTTTGAGGTCATTTTGGTTTTTGTCTCTTGGACATTGGGGTCTGAGGATAAATCCAGGATGGAGGACTCTCTGAGCATCTGCCGCTTATCTGAAATCCTTTTCCTTATTTTTGCCTGCAGAGACGGCGGCGGAGCCATCAAGCATTACCACATTAAGAAGACGGAGGCTTCGCCCCCCCAGTTTTACCTGGCTGAGAAGCACCTGTTTTACTCCATCCCTGAGCTGATCGAGTACCACAAACACAACGCAGCAGGTAACTCCGCCCCTCCCACAGCTACGCTCCATCTGCAGACGTGGTGGAGCGCCGGGGTCACTTCACCACGTCTGTGGAAACGTGATCATTTGGACCGAATGAAGTTCTTCAAACTCTAAATCCTAAAAGCAATCTCCTTTTTATCTTTGTGAAGCAAATGTCTCATCAGGAAGATGTGGTGAATTACCTCATTAAAATAAATACATTCTCTTTTTTTTTTAAACATACGTAGAAACTTCTATGTGGAGCTGTTGCTGGTGACACAGAAATAATAATAATAATCCTAACCATCCTAAGTTTTTGATCCTGGTTACCAGGATCACATGGATCAACTGATCCTGAAGTATCAGGATGGTTTTGACCCGCTCAGCGTTTCTGCGTCACAAATACCGCCTTTCATTTTAAACAGTTTTTTTTACGACATTTGAACAAAGAAATGAAGCTTAAGTGTCTTTGTAAATGTGCTCCATGGTCAGAAAAAGAACATTTTAACAGCACCGTTTCCATTGGAGGAAGTCTTCACATGTTCACTGCAGCCTGTCGTCCAGTCGTGGAAAATACGTGCACGGACATTTCCTCTCGACGGGATGACCAGGCTTCCTGCGGGTCACCTGCCTGCCCCGTACGGGCTGGACCACAGACGGCCCGTCTCCCCCGGAAAGGGAGTTGGAACTAGAGCTACGTTCTCATCGTCCTGGGAAACGCGCGTTCAAGCGGTTGCTTTCCATTAATGTGCGTTTCAGCCTTCTGCATCTCTACGCACATTTGTTAAGTCTGTTTGCAGGTTCTATGTTCAAAACACACTTCAAGTTAAACGAGAAAGTCAGACCAGCTGAACTTTGACCTATCAGGGACTCAGACGCGTTGTGTCCGGCGGTGACACAGAGTCTTTCAAATATCGGAATAGAGCTGTGAAAGGCAAACCCAGCAGATTGGCTTTGACGTTTCCCACTGAGCTCCAGCTTCATCCCCGCTCCTCTGCCTCCATCAGGTCTGGTGACCAGGCTGCGATATCCGGTCGGGAAACCGGACAAATCTGCTCCGTCCACGGCCGGCTTCAGTTACGGTGAGTTCCCGCCGCGTCTTCTTTGGGCGTCCTCCCCATGGCGTCCTCCCCGCGCTCTCCCCTCACCTCTGCCGCCTCTCGTCCTCAGAAATGTGGGAGATCAACCCGAGCGAGCTGACCTTCATGAAGGAGCTGGGCTGCGGTCAGTTCGGACAGGTGCGGCTGGGGAAGTGGCGAGCTCAGCACAAAGTGGCCATCAAGTTCATCAGGGAGGGGGCCATGTCTGAGGATGACTTCATCGAGGAGGCCAAGATCATGATGTGAGGAGAACGCTCATAGCAGAGGAGTCTGTGAGGGAGCAGATTGGGGAGTCTTTTGCGTGTCCCAACAGGAAACTGTCCCACCCCAAGCTGGTGCAGCTGTACGGCGTGTGCAGCCAGCAGAAGCCCATCTACATCGTCACCGAGTTCATGGAGCACGGCTCCCTGCTCCACTTCCTGCAGCGGGGGCGGGGCGGCTTCAGCCTGGGGTCCCTGCTGAGCATCTCGCTGGACGTGTGTGAGGGCATGGAGTACCTGGAGGCCCACGGCTTCATCCACAGAGACCTGGTGAGCTCCTCGCCGCAGAACGCCCGCCGGCCTCTGCGTGATGCCTGACGTGTGTTCGATTCCCCCTGAAGGCTTCCAGGAACTGCCTGGTGAACGACTCCCTGGCGGTGAAGGTGTCTGACTTCGGCATGACCCGGTAAGGGACCCTCTCTGCTCTCTCTCTCGGACCGACTCGCGGGGCGACGGGTGACGGCGACTCTTGAACGCTGCAGGTTCGTGTTGGACGACCAGTACACCAGCTCGTCCGGCGCCAGGTTTCCAGTCAAGTGGTCGCCGCCGGAAGTCTTCAACTTCTGCAAGTACAGCAGCAAGTCGGACGTCTGGTCCTACGGTGAGTCTGTTTAAGCCCCTCCCCCCTTTCAAAACTATGCAGTTCCATCAATGACCACTGGAGGCTGGTTTCAGAAGGTTTCGAAGATCAGCTCTTTGAGTTGATTGGATCTTGTTTTTGAACCATTATGGGCGTGTCTTTTTTACCTTCAGGTGGGTGGAGCCATAGGTGGATGCAATAGAAGCCTCACTTTACTTTGTCCCGCCCAATCACCTTTTTTCAGACTGTTGGGTGGAGTCAGAGTTACGAAAGAAGAGCTTAGAGACAGGATTTCTGTCTGAAGAAAAGTAGAATAAATAAGAGCGGTGAATGGCGTTAAAGGCACGACCTTCCCCCTTTGATCCTCCCGCTCACTGGCTGCCACACCCGCCTATCTCTCCCTTTTGGCCCATTCCTTTCTTCCAAATGGTTAATTTTCTGTTGTTTCATCTCCATTGCAACCATTTCATGTCTTAATTGTCTGGGGATGGCAAACAGGTCTTTGTAGTTTTTAGAAGAATCGTCAGAAGTAAATTATTGCATTTCCTTGGCTACTGAGGGTTTTTATTATTAACCACGCCCACAATCATGATCGATTCAGCTTCAGCCAACGATTCATTTACTCAGTTTTTATAATATTCTGGTAAAAACGATGCTGGCAACAGGGGAACGACACTTTTCGGAGCTCGCTACGCTAACGCCTTAACGTCTAAAAATCGAAAACCTCCAAGTATAGCATTTTTCCTCACATAGCTTCCCAGCAATGCAACAGGACTCCTTGCTGTTCTTTAAGAACAGCCAGGTTCCCGCGGTTTGGTCTTTTCCACGTTTCGCTTGTGCTGCGTCTGCAGAACCTGAAGGTCTGAAGAGACCCTGGAAGTCTCTGAAAAACCTGGAGGTCAGAAGAGACCCTGGAAGTCTCAGAAAAACCTGGAGGTCAGAAGAGACCCTGGAGGTCTCAGAAAAACCTGAAGGTCTGAGGAAAACATAGCCGAGAAAATGATGGTCTCTGCTTTAGAGTAAAGACCCCAAAACCCAAATGTGTTTAAACTAAAATGATGCTAAGAGCAGGAAGTGACTCCTCCCACGCACTGATGTGGGCTGCAGATAAACTCAGACAGGAAGTGGTAGGTGACGCAGCAGCGCTGCGTTCCAGAACTACGCTGGCCTGAGGTCTGAACTCCGTCCCTCAGCTTTAATCGGGTCTCTGTTTGTGTCCAGGTGTGTTGATGTGGGAGGTGTTCACTGAGGGCCGTATGCCGTTCGATAACAACCTCAACCACGAGGTCGTTACCCTGGTAATGCAGGGACACCGCCTCTACAAGCCCAAGTTGGCCACGCCCACCCTGTATGAGATCATGCACCTCTGCTGGAAGGAGGTAAATGCACCAATCACACAAACGTAAAAAAAGGCAAAAACAGCAGAGACTTAACAGGAAGAGAAAGTGACAACAACCAATGACTGACTTCCTGATCAGGTTTATGCATTTTTACCAAAAAGGTGATGTTTGTATCTGTGGTTTGACTGCTGTCACTGCTAGGTCTGTGTTTTTATCTCCCTCACTTTGCAGCTTCAGAATCTGTTGGAATTACATTCATTGCGTAAACGACTAAAAAGTAACTGTTGTTCAACGCATGTGTGCAATTTTGCGCCGTTCGATGTTTCATGACCACCCCAACAAATTTCAAAAAAATTGTTGGCATCCGTCAGGCAGGAATTATAGCAAAAGGAAATCGGGCGTAAGCCGGGCGGCAGCCGGGCGGCAGGTGAATCACCGGATGGCAGAATCTCTGATCAGACGATGTGTAAACGTCCCCAGACGGCGGCCGTCCTAATCAAGTGCCAAGTGGGATCTCCAGATAGACATTTGGTCATCGCCCAGCCCATGTCAACAGCTAATGAAGTGTTCTCATTGCTATCGTACGATTTCTAACCATCAGATGGTGGCACGGGGGTGGGAGGTGGTCTGGAGGGCGGCAGTCTGAAATTGGCCGCACGTCAGACCTTGGCGACCCTTCCATCAGTCAATTATGACGCTGCTGCCTTCCTACCAACCGCCTGTTACTGGACTGCCACCATGTGACCTCCAAATGAACCCTGACTGTCAAATAATTGTCCTGTCGCCGTTTCATTTGAACTTTTTCCTAAAACATCAGCAGCCGCCATGCGGTTTGTGAAAATGCGGCTGACGCCACAGATTACAAATGTCGCAGAAAACGGCGTTTAGGTTGCTGAGCTGGTGCATTTTGGGACATGTGACCAGGATCTAAAGCTGTGGCCGTGTGACAGAATACTTCTTCTTTAGATCCGTTTGAATATTTTTATTATAAATAAACGACTCACCAGTGCAGCTTTAGACACGTGCAGACTTTTATTTTGGACTGAAAGGTTCATGGTCCCTCTAGACGTCATCATTGCCTCTGTTCTGAATGACTGAAAGTTCTCCGTCCACAGAGACCCGAGGACCGGCCCAGCTTCTCCAGACTCTGCGTCATGCTGTCCGACACTCTGGAGGACGGCTGACCTCCTCCACGCTGCCCCTGGTGGCCACATCACGCTGATGCCAGCTTCAGTGGAACCGACCGATGGAGAGGAGAAGTGAAGCAGCTGATTTCCCGCCGAGAACTGCCAGCAGTTCAGGAAAACGTTGGTTCAGGAGGTCGGGCAGAACGGCTGACCCGGACGAGCCGCTCCATCACAAGGTTCTGGTTCTGTTAAAGAGGAACAGATTTTTAGATTTCTGCTGAAGATCCTCACTAAGTTGATTTTTTTTTATGTCGTTTTTCTCAAAGATCATGTTTCATGATGTTTTGTGTCATTTTTCACAACCTTTTAATAAAGTATTGAAAAACTAAAAGCAGGAGGGATTTTCTGTGTGATCTTGTGGAACCTTACAGGGGTCAGAACGGCACCAAAGTAGATTTTGACCTCATTTCAGTCAGACAACTCATGCAGTAGAGATTAATTTATTTTCCATATTTTTCTCTTAGTTTGGCATAAGACTCCGTTCAGATACAATAAACAAAGATCTCCATAGAAAACTCCGGGTATAAAATGACCCCTAACGGAGCTCACAGGTGCAGGGTGGAGGAGGGTGGGGCGGCGAACGCAGAGCTCATGGAAATGGAAGAAGGCGTAGAACACACACCTGGTTCTGTAAGTCGAACGCAGAACAGGTGAGTTAATTGGACTGAACCACCTGTGGGGAGGAGTAAACAGGTAAACACACCGCTGAGCTGCCAGCCTGAAGAGGTCGTTCATTGAACGTATCAGGGCCTCCACATCCATGTGGGTTTTTGTAAACATGAAGAACTTTCTGATCGAGAAAGTCCAACAGAAAAAACGCTGGTGGATGTTTATGCTGCTTCTCTGCCTTCCTTTGAGGCCTAAAGGACTTTACTCTTTCACACACACTGATGCACTAACCTGGAACCATCAGGAACAACGAGGGATTCAGTGTCGTGCCCAAGGACACTTCGACAGATGGACGTGAAAGGCGGGAACCGACCTGCTCTGCCTCTGCACCACAGCAGCCCTAACAGTGATGCAACACAGAACCAGTAGAGGGCAGTGTAACAACGAACGTAAGTAAAAACCCTTTTTCACTAGAACTGTTTCTGATTTTGCTATAATTTTTTCTCATTTTCATTATCATATCTTCTGATTTTCACTATAGTTTTTTTCTTTATTCACATTGCATTATTTTAGAAAAAAAAAAAATATTCATTTTTATTGAGTACCATACACTTCCACATTGGGACCATAAACATATTTTTCTGTTTTAGAAGTTTTCTAAAGAATAGTTTTTCTCTTTTCCATTTGCGTTGGGTTGTGTTCTGTTGTGGCTTTTTTTTTTACTCCTTATTGTTGTTTTTTTCCTTAAAACAAACAACAAACTAATAAAGTGTTAGTGTGATAAATAACATGCTGCCACTCCCCTGAATGAACCTCCACGGTCCCAAAGAACCACAAACCCGACCCATACGGGTCAAACCCCCCTTGATGGTGCATTCGACAAGAGCCCAGTAAAATCGTAGTTTAGACGCGTTTTTAAAAAAATACCAAGATGCATTTCTCTGCCACGTAGAACTCTGCTGGTCTGTGGTTTGGTGACATTTTCCTCTGCATGATTGCCACAAATATTATTGTCCTTAAACTGCTGACGGGGCTTTAGGGACCAATTCTTGAATAAAATACACATTTCTAAAACCTTCATGATCTAAATTGATGTTCTCCAATTAGAAATGTTGAGTTCTACAGAAGAGATGAGTCTGATCCTCTAAATCATACCAGTCGGTGGGTCATTTTGTACTGGGCCGCACAGAAAAGAAAGAATAAAATAACTTCCATGACTTCCGTTTTATGTGTTTCAGAATCTGAAAGATGTTTTATTTTGAAACATTGACTGATTTCTCTCTTCCATTAGTCTGTTACTCTTGACGCAGGCCAGTTCGCTCTTCTCGGCCGTGTGATAGGATACCACTAAAATAAAACCCAGGATCTAGGAAAATGAGTAAAAAACAAACGTCTTTGGAAAGTTTCTTAGCCAGGGGTGCTCACACTTTTTTAACGTGTGAGCTACTTTTGAATCGACAATGTCTTGATGATCATCATATATATATATATATATATATATATAAACTATTAGTAAATGTTTGTTAGTTATGTTTATTAGTAACATTATTGTTTATGTACTGATGATTAAAAACTTCACAGTGAGTTTACATAAAGATACTTTTGTATTAACAGATGAGGCGTTTTATTACAAAGACAGAAAGCAGCGACCATCGTATTCATGCTCTGCTGTAAACCGTGCAATGGGGGGAGCATCAAGGCGTTTCAAAGGCGCTGATGGCTCCGTACGAAGCACGGGCCTCGGACAGCTTCCTTATGAGCTCGTATTTACCGGGTGAGAACTGCAGAGCTGATAGCAAGAGGAGACACGTGGGGCGGCTTTAATAAACACTCCGCTTGTGCGGAGCGGTCTTCTGCCAGGAACTTGACGTGACGCGGGGCAGAAAGAAACTCTCTGATGAGAGAGAGCATGCGCTCAGTGTTTTTAAACACGCATCTCCAACGACGCATGCTTCAGAGGATGTCCGATTGGCCGATCTGCATGTCAATCAAGTCCCGTACTTCTCGGTGACGATCTGACCAATCTACCTTCATGTCCTTGAAGATCGACCGGTAGATCGCGATCGACGTAATGAGCACCCCTGTTCTTAGCCAAGTGGAAAAGGTCCAGCCAGGAGACAGAAGAGGAGCCTTCGACTTCCAAAAGAAGAAAGCTGCATTTAATAGACAGTATCAGGAATCCTACGTAAAATACGAATTTATCCCATGGGAGATTCCCTCCAACCATTCAGCATTGTGGTGAGTTGGATTTTCATGCTCTTATTTTGAAGGCATGTTTACATATTGTCATAGCGACCAGAGAGTGTTGCGGGCAGAGAGAACGTTGCTCATGTCATAATTCCTGTTTATTGTTATGTTTAGAAAATACCACATGCAGGTCATATTATTGTGTTGTACTGTAGTGTCGGTCACGTTCACCTTTGGTCTGCTGTCAGAGTTCCATGGGCTGCAGGGGTCACTGTGGGAGCTGGCATCACAGGGAATTATGGGATACAGTCCCCTTTGCCTGCTTTGGTCATAATAGGGTTAAGGACGGGTGTTTCTTCTTGCATATGGGTCCTTTCATCTGACAGTTCTGTTGTTTCACCTATAGTTATTTCTTCCTGTTGTGTTTACTTCTTTTAGCATCATGAGCGTGGGGGGGGGGGGGGGGATGATGACACCTGTGCCATGTACAATGTTTGTGTGTCAAAATAAAAGCTGAGTGGACATGTCACGTCTGTCTGCCTCCTGCTACAGTGTTAGTCCATCACATTTAAATGACCGGTTCATGAGAAGTTAATCTGACATCAAACCGGTGTGTGACACAGTGAAGATTAGGGACCGCTGATCGAAATCACCTGAGTTTCTTGAGAAACTTCCTTTTTCTGCTTTACTTCCATCACAGTCACAAATAAAAGGATTCCAAGTTCTCTTTTTTCAGAACATTTAAAGAAATCTGTGAAGCAACAAAGACAGAACAGAACTCAGTTTGAAGGTTTGTTTGAGTCTCTTTATATCTGTTTTTTGTTCTTATAGAATTTAATGTTCATTTTTTTCAATGTAAAGGTCAATTGTTAGCATCTTTAAATTCAGATTGGTGGTAAACATTTCAACAGGACATTATTTCTAGTCTATGTTTTATTTCTAATCCAAGAAAATGACAGAACGAGGTTTAACTTTGGATTACCAAAACCAATAATAGTTTATCTGTTTTATGTTCTCTTTAGAACTGTGACCATTTTTTTTTATTATTCTCAAAAACAAAAAAACTATTTCAAAACATAATTTTGTTTAATTTTAAATATTCCTTTTGGTGATTAGTGACCTCTTTCTTTGTCTTCTCTGGACAGATGATGTTTCTGCCTCTGGGGTGTTTTCTGCCCCGCACAGCCTTCCTCCTCCTCCTCCTCCTCCTCCTCGTCTTTTCGTCTTTCGGGCCCACACAAACTGAAGTGGTGAGGTCCATTTCAGACTGTGCCGACTTCCTTCTGAACCAAAGTCCTCCTCAAATTCCAAACATCCTGGAGGACGGGAAGATCCTGGACCAGAACCGATACAAGCCCATCTGCCAGACCTACAGGAACACCAGAACCTTTCTGACACTTTATGACACCACAGAAAAGATCCCTGTGTTTTCTGCTATCAAGTTTGGTCAAGACCAAAAAGATGTAAAAATACCCAAATGGATGATTGAACCTCAGGTAACCTCAATAAAAAACACGTTTTATCAACATAGAATTTAAATACTTGAACAAGCTAAACTCGCGTTCAGCCTCTAGTGTTCACACTGTACAAGCAGGGAGGGGCTTCTTTTTCTTCTTCTCTTTACTTGTACACTTAGATGAGGCTTGGTGTGACATTTTGTCATCGTGAATTTGGAAGCCACCTACAACGCGTGAGGGTGGCTGCTTCCAGGTCTTTGTCTGACGGAGTGCCTGGATCGGCCGGCCTGCCGGGCTCTGGGGTGTGGGGTGCCGGGCCTCCTGCCCCTGCTGGAGCATTCTATGTGATCAAGAAGCACACTTTCATTCAACCCACCTGCCTATTTACTTTTACACAAATATGGGCATGGGCACAGTTTTTACACCCTTCTTGAAGAATATTGTACCTCAAACGCAAAAGGGGTTTATACAAATTTATACTCTGCTTAGCTGTTGGACAGGACAAGTTAGGAATTAAACATACAGACAGCTTCTGTTCAGAGACATTTACACATCGTCAAATCACATCTCCTGCTGGCCGACAAATTCGGGCGCCCTGTGGCTGCGCAGCTTTGTCATGACCTCTTCCCCTCCTGACCACGCCAACAACTGTTAAAGAAATGGGGCGGCAGCAGCTAATCTGGAAGGATTTGCTGATGCCTCCCCACCACACAACAGCAGTTGTAAATATGACCGTAGCTTAAACTGTGTTGGAGGTTGGAGGAGTAAATTCTGTTAAGTGTTTTCAGACTTCTCCCACTAGAGGGAGCTTTTGTCAAGAATGTTGGAAGACTGTTCATGTTATTTTGGGTGTCCATTTATCTAAAGATTTAAACGTTTCTGCTTTTACAGCTTGAAGATAAATCTCCTAACAAGAACATGAAAACGGACAATAAGAAACAAGGAGCCTACAAAAACCAAGCGTCAAATTTTGATTACAAAAACAATGGAATATATGACAGAGGTCATTTATGTCCGCGCTCCTATGGCTCCACCCCAACAGCCAAAACCTCCACCTTCACCCTGACCAACGTTGTTCCACAAGTGGAATCATTCAACCAAGGAAGCTGGGAGAAGATGGAGACCTGCGTTAAATGTTTCATGGAAAAGTTCTGCAAAAACAACAATGGTGTTACTGAAGGCTTCGTGGTGACTGGAGCACAGCCCAGTACTGAAAAACTCAAGAACCGGGTCAACATTCCCTCCCTGATGTGGTCGGCGTTCTGTTGCTATAGTGATGACCAAAAGGGGTGGTTAGCAAGTGCGCACTGGGGTGAGAACGTTCCTGATGAGCCCAAAGACAAATATCTGCCGACAAAGAGTCTGAACGATCTCTATGAGGATCTGGGGACACCAACCTTTAGCGTTTTTCCTGGAACAAAGTGTCCTCCAGACATGAATGTCGCCATGTCTTACCCAAAGTTAGACAAGTCCTGCAAATGCCCCCCGCCTACCTTCAAGCAGAGGCAGACCAAGTAGATGGTCTACAATATTTTTTATCTTTGGTTAAAAAAAAGGGAAAGCTTTTTCTTGGGTTTTTATGCTAATTAACTACGACAACTCACAACCAAAACATAAAACTGATCAAATGTACAGTAAAAAGCTGTTTTCTACTTCTGTGAAGCGTCCGGACAAACCAAAATAATAAATAACTGCATAATCTTTGCAGGACCTGAAATGAACAGTAAATACTTGGTGTTGAGCTGTCAGAGCTACAATCATTCAGCTTCTGAACTGTGAGTGATTGGAGACCACAAAAATACAAAGTAAGAACCAGAGAATCCGGACGCAAAATATGATCAAAAACACATCTATAAGTCAAATGTCAGAAGTCAGAACTCTGGCTCCCCCTCTGGTCATCGGCAGGAACCGTCTTAAGAGTACTTTCTCTCCCAGCAACCCCACCGCACACTTAATGGATGCCGCACACCTGACTGTCAATCATCAATCAACCACAGTCTACTGAAGCTCTGCACAGAGCCTCACTCAGTGTGAACTATTGTTTGTTTTTACTCTGCCTTCATTAGCGAGTGTTATATTTGAATCTGATCTTCTGTTTGCCCGCCCCGTCTCTCTTCTGATGATCTCATGCCTGTTATTGACCCTGAATTAGCTTTGTTGACCTTTGGCTGACCTAATAAACCTGCTGCATTTGGATCCAGCCGTCTGCCTGTTCTTGTGACATCTAATAATCAATAACAATCAATCTAGAAGAGTTTTGTTTACAATAACACAATCATGTTATAGGATGAATGTGTTCATTCATATTTTTTTGCTAAAAACAAATAATGTAAATGGAAAATATTTCTCATGTTAGGAAAGTTTAGACACATTTTTGAATATAAAGATTCTCATTTGTTTGTCATTTAAATCATTTTTTCATCATTTTTTTCTATCCTTTCATTCACTTTTATTTGATTGCTTGTTTTCGTTAAATTTTTTAAATCTAAAATACTATTGGATTTGTCTTTTTAAAATCTTTCTGTTAAATCTGTAAATCCTCTAAAGTGGAGTTCGCTTTCAAAAAGTGATAAATAAAAATTCCAATCAGGAAGATCGACAGTCCGTCTGGAGCTCTTGGCTGCTGTTCCCTCCCTCTACATGCCACTCACCCTTAGACCTTCATTCTGACCAATAGCTAAATGGCCCGCCTTCTTCTCAGCCAATCACCATCCTGTTGTCCCCTTTGGACTCAGAGGTTCATGGTTCCACATTCCAGACGGTGTCAGGCTCTCCTTCGCCATGAGTGCTGCTGTGACACGGTCCACAGAAACGAGTGTGTCTTCACATTATGACATCACAAAGTGAGGAACTGCCCCTTCCAGGAAGAGTCTGCACTGTCAGCCCCGCCCCCAGGCTAACACACACTCACTTTCTCCATTGAGCTAGCAGCGATCGGCTAAATGCTAATCGGCTACAATACCTTTCAGGCTTCACACATAAAGATATAAAACTGTAATTTTTTGTGAGGAATAAACAACAAGTGAGGAACATTTAGGAATTGTAACGAAATTTATTGGATATTTCTAACCTTTTTCACAAATAAAAAACTATAATAGTGGGCAAGCAAATTTATTCCGCATTGGAGACACACCAAACTTGTGGAAGGAGGAGCTCCGGTCAGGTGAAACAGACCGGAGCCTGGCAACAATGCAAAATGTTCTGTTTGGCATAAAAGCAACACAGCTGAACACACCATCCCCACTGTCAAACATGGTGGTGGCAGCATCGTGGTTTGGGCCTGCTTTTCTTCAGCAGGGACAGGGAGGACGGTTAGAATTGATGGGAAGATGGGTGGAGAAAAAATACAAGAGCATTCTGATGGAGTCTATTTTGATTTTTGCCATATTATCTAATCTTTGCAATAATCTTTTCTGATTTTGGCTATTATTTCTGATTTATGCCATCTTTTTTTCACTTAGATATTTTCTGATTTTTCAATATTTTTTTCGGATTTATGTTGTAATTTTTTTCTGATATTTGCTATATGTCATATTTACTATGAATGAAAACAGACCTGGTTGCTGGACCCCAAAAGATCACAGACACAGGGATCGAAATAGTCACTGATTTATTGCCCAATGGAGGAGTTTGAGTCTCGGTGGAAGAGGAAGTGAGAACTGGATGCGGTCCAAGAAGGGGGGTAAAGCATGTGCGTAGTTCACTTTTGGAGCGGACCAGCGGTGCTTGTCTTGAAGGATGGTGGTGGTGGCTGCGTGGCGTAAATTCGTGGCGTGGCTGGAGGTCAGGAGCTCAGGAGTAACCAGACAGAGAGAGTTGATGATGTATCACCACTAGTGGACCCGACACTAGTGGTGATACATCATGTTGACAAGAAGGCAAACGTGAGTACATGAGAGAGCGAAGGTCTAGATATAATTTCAGGTTTTTAGATAACGTCAGACCAAGAACTGCAGCATAACTGAAAAGAACTGGTGATGAATACTGGAGCAGGTTCATCTAGCAGTCAAAGCAGAGTGCTGATGGGGAGAGTACCCACAGCTGGGTCCCATTTGGAAGGGTGGAACCCAAGGAGTGGGTTAAATCTGAACACCTGAAATATCTGAAATTCTGCTGCAAAAGTTAAGTTAAAGTCCCATTAGCTTTGTTCTCTGCATCTGACCCCTCCCATGGGGGAGCGGTCACGCTTGAGAGCCATTGGGTGGTTAAACCCCCCAATCCAACCCTTTATGCTGAGTGTCAAGCAGGGAGGCACTGGGTCCCATTTTTAGAGTCTTTGGTATGACTTGGCCTGGATTTGAAATCACAGCAATCCAGTCACAGGGCGGACACTCTACCACGAGGCCATTGAGCTATGACAAAAGTCTTAAAAGGAACATTACATTTGTAATGTACCAGCCTGAACATTAGAAATCTGAATTAATAAATAATGATGTCATCTTTCCTTTGGAAGTAAAGATCTGCTCAACTGTTGGCTTTTTTCAGAATAATTTAGCATTTTGTCTCAAATCTTTTTTGGGGCAAACTTGTATAAAAGTTTTTTTTTTAAATACCAAGATGCATTTCT